>OV281303.1:16600000-17010389 GCA_923062465.1 Acleris sparsana
CTGCGTGTGGGGCATTATCGACGAAGCTTTGTCAGAAATTTCTTCCACAACACATGTTTTTGTATTGAAATCTAAAAAAAACAGGTGGTAAAGGATTTTAAACTTCTCTCTGTCAATAAGAAGCTAAGAAATCGATTTCAGAATTGGTAGGTATCGACATGTTTTGTTAATACTATTTGTTTGACGTCAAAACATACCTTCCAGTGCCATCTGATAAAAAAACAATGCAAGAGTGAGTTCTACTCGCCCGTTTATTGTTACAACACTTACAACCAAAGACGACGAGATTACGGGTACAGAGATTAGACTGAGATGATGAATATTAAATACCAGTGTCCTCGAAAATATAGCTCGCAAACAAAATTCTTCTCTTGGTCTAAGATCCGAATAGGAGACGAATAAAGCACCGGGCTGTTTATTCGAGGAAAAGTATTTTATATCAAGTTTAATACGGTAAATAATATGTGGCGAAGAGTTAGGCGAAAAATTTCAGTCCAGTACTTATAACATAAAAAAAAGAACTTTAAAAAAATTGCAAATGCTTGTTTAATAGACAAATTACATCCTAATCGAAAGTATGAAGCCTATAGAATATGTAAACGGTAGGTTTGTTGCAAATTATTAGTAGGTACCTGTGTATACCTGCCTACGCAATAGTTTGACGGGAAAAAAATAGTCACCCTAACGTTTGCATATTCTATAGGCTTCATACTTTCGATTGGTATGCAATTTGTCTAATAAACAAGCAATTGCAATTTTTTTAAACAGAGTTATTTGACTGATTGTTTTCAGCCACTTATTCGCCATAACTTACCAAATTAAATTTGATACAAAATACTTATAATCGAATAAACAGCCCGGTGCCAATCGTCTCATATTCGGATCTCCTACTATCTGAGAAATATATTTCACGTCATTTTTGCCAAATGGAAACGCTGTAACTGAATGTTGTTGAGTAAATACCATTTAAGTATAGCCTTTGCAATAACACGATATCTCACGATTCTGCCAAATAAAGAGAAGTAACTGGAGCTCTGTCGATGAGATATAACACCCAAGAGAACCCTGAACACCGCAGAAGTTCACCCTTCAGCGGATATGTATTTGGGATCCATTGCTATGTAATATCACACAGGAATCGTCGAATTTCGCCGCGCCGGGACCGGAACGCTGCACCTTTGATCCACATTGTGCGCGAACAATCCCTCATTTGTGTCAGTATTTGTGCGCATAGCTAATGCGCAGCCAGTGGGGTTCCGAAGAAACGCTATTGTTATATTGTTCCAATGTAAGTCGGGAAAGTTTACCAGCAGCCTATTCAATTTTTTAATCGACTTTTTATCAATTTGATGACTGTCGTCTAGATATAGGGATTACATTTATCTCACTTATTTATAGTTCTTATTCTGCTTTGACGCTCCCAACAAAGCTTGCAGTCCTTTGTACTATCTACTTTCCTGGTACAGGTAAATTTAAACAATCATTATTGTATTCGCCTTTGTGTTCTGGCAGTTATTCATGGTCACAGTCTCACAGTCCTTGTTTGAAACGTCGTGGTGTCGTTTTATTTCTATTCTCAGCTACGACGTTTCTGTTGTTATGTGACAGGCGAAAGATTACTTACGCCGCACTGGCGCATTCGTATGGCTGTACTGCCAGAGGCTACCACTACCACCTGAGTAACGAAATAAGGGATAACGCACACCCGAGTGAATACTCATCGGTGAATATAAGAACCACCTTTATGACAAAATGACAGCACTATTCCATTGTCTCTACAATCGTGAGTAACACGTCTTCAAATTTAAACGCATCGTGACCACGACTGGAATGTGTTTGTCAACGCATTGTACACTACTCCTGCAGTACGAGTATTTTTACCTTAGTTATATTTAAATGTACTTACATAAAGAACACCCACCAAAACATAGCCTCTGCCTGGAAAAGTAATGATGGTGAACCTATGCACAGATGCATGCGATTGTGGTATAGGTGCAGCCTTTCCCCAGTAGTGGGAGGAAGCCGAGTGCCGATTGCAGCCCGTTTCCCTTTGTAGATATGTGATTGAATATGCATTTAACGCGTGCATGATGTGCATCGTTTTATAATTGCAGCGTACGCAGTCCTCGCTCCAATACCCGCACGCCATCTTTAAAACTTGTTACCTTTGTGACATTTTATACCTCCAAGCAGGATTGGGTTACAATCGGTTAGGGCTTAAGTTCCCAGGTTGTATTTACATCCATTGCAGCGTGAATGGAAGTTATTGTAAGTATTATGTTCTTGAGATAAGAAGGAAGGAAACGCCATGTTGAGATTGAAGTTCGAACCTTCGTGTACTCAGAGGTTATTTTAACGAAGGCGTGTTATTTTTCTGATAAGTCCGTAAAGCCGTGCCGCTTCATTAAAGCTTGATAGCTTATCAGCCGTTCGCCCGGGTTCAGTGGGGTGTACTGCCCTTTAAAAAAAGCGGCGTTTGTTGTATAACTCTCATTGAAAGTTCAATATTTTTTAAAGGGAAGGGTAGATAATTCTGTGCCTAATTATTTGCTGCTTAGTTCTTTTTTATAAGAAGACCCTATCTTCATACAATTAAATAGTTTTTGAACCTTCATCCAGATTAAATGTAAATATAGGTAGACTGGTTTTCATATGTTTTACTCGGTAGGTATACAATATGACATAATAATATGGCATTAATATATCTTTCAATACAAATGTGACGCGATCGCGTTCGTCAATTGTATAATATTCATCGAAATAAGCTCTAGACTTAATTATGGTAATGTTCTGTTAAATGTTACGAGTATGTTTCATTAAAAATGACTTAGGTAATTAAAAGGCGTCTGTTTTTTGTAACAAAATTTAAAGATGAATCACACTTACCGGGACGTTTAATGACGTTTCTCTATTTCTCATGTCGGTGAACAATAGGTGTGTCATTGTCATTGGTGTCGTCTATTGCGCTGTGCATACGGATTGAACCTACGACCCACATTGTGGGAAAAAGACAATGTCAGATAAGTCGCCATTGTCGCCGACATCCCGAATAATAAATAATAAATACACATAACGCCAAACATTATAGCACGTAGTCCTTTAGTGTTGACAAAAGATTGTGAAACATCAATAAAAAAAATGGTTATAGGTAAGTTTATTTTGCTGTAAGGCTTAGCACCAACGAGGACCTGTAAAGGGTTTCAGAGTTGTGTCAGACGCTAGCGCAAATCTTCAAAATTTGTATTTGTCTTCTTCCAGCTGTCAATTACTTAAAATTATGAGTTTTAAAATGCACCATTTTTCGGATAGCGAACTGATGGCGACAAAAATCTCGTAAACATCAAATCTTTAAAAAGGTTTTTTAGAATGGTCTCAGAACTTTCATATTACTTTAAAATCGCTTGTTTTGACGATTCAATAAAAAAAATATCGACATTGAAATGCAATTACAGCAAAATATAAATACACAATTCACACACAAAACCTATGACAGGTTTCCCAGCACAATTTGCCGGCGCGTTCATTAAGGAAAAGCAATTATTTTTATCAAAAAGCCTGTTAAGAGCGCACATACAATCGGCCACACGTTCGGCTATTGTGCCAGCGAGTGCACACCGCAGGCAGCCGCCCACCGTACTCGCATTACGGCCCCCTGGCGAGCCATTAACCGAGGACTGGGCTGGCTGAGGTCTCTGTGAGTGTAGGCAGCTATGTACCCAACTAACCTAACTGCTCTAGAGACGTGTTTGATTACAGCGAACTTAGGAATTCTTGTAAAAATAGACTGAACGAGTTCCCTGAATCCCTACGTATAGGTGTGAAGCGCTTTCTGAGAAGCGCGGTCGCCGCCCGCCGGCGCCGCGCCGCGGCATTGTTACTCCTTTCTTCCACGCGTAACATAACCTTCTCATTGACCGTCTTTGTAGTCAGCTGTTTGACATTCGCCCCCCGCTGCACTGCGCACGCTAGTAACGAGCCGCCGTGGCTATCGATCTGTCGATATCGCCCCGGTCGCGCCGCCGCACCCGGGGGGGGCGCGCAGGCGCGCCGGGCCGCAGTCTCGCGCCCGGCGCCGCCACTCGCGCTCGTCCGCGCCGCCCGTTCGCCGCAATCAGCTGATCGGCGCGGCCCATGCCGTGAACCCGCGCGAATGATGACGGGCTACGCCCGCAGCGAGGCCGAGTTCGCCGCCGACCGATACCGGCGCGACGCACGGCCTGCCTCGCTCGCCCCCAAGGATTACTCGGTGCCTTTACACGTAGACTGCAGTATCGAATACGAGCTTCCCGACTGTGCCAAGCCGCCGCAGGGCGTCAAGATCGAGCCACTGCTCATGATCCACCCCTCGCACTTCCGGAGGCTCGAGAGCCTGCGGCGAGTGCCGTTCGTGAACAACCTGCCGCGCGGGGACGCCGCGGCCGCGGTGTCGGCCTCGGCCGCAGCCGCGGCGCCCGGCGCCCGCGCGCGGCTGCCGCGTCCTCCCCGGCGCTGCTGCCACGCGGCCCCCGCGCCGCCGGCGCCGCAGCCGCAGCCCGCCGCGGCGGCCCGCGCGCGCGCGCTGCCCGAGGAGCTGGCCGCGGGCTGCTACCGCTTCGAGTCGTACGCGCCCGAGGGCAAGGCCCGCGCGCGGCTCAAGGCGCACCCCTACCTGCCGGCGCTGGACTGTGATATGGCGCGGGCGCTGCCGGCGCCCTACGAGCGCTTCGACAAGCGCGCGCTGCAGCAGCTGCCCATCTACATGTAGCGCAGCCGGCCCCCGGGGACCTCACTGTGATGTTTCCTGTAATTAGTGCTAGTGATAAGTGTCGTCGCCCGCGGACGAACCGAATACCAAATAGTACCTATGTACGTTGATATTGTTTAAACGTTGATTTATGTGTTGTTGTACGGACGGTTTGTGTTATATCCGGCAGCGGCCGCTGCGCGTACCCACCAACGAACATATTTATTCGCAATCGCAGTAACTGATGCTTCATAATTAAATTATTGTACCGGCGCTGATTCGTTGCGTAATTCTGTATAAGATATCATATCGATAATTATATGTTCAAAAATTGTATTATAATGAATATGTACCTATAGAGTAAAAAAAATGAAAGTGAGAAAAATATTACGAATAAAAACTAGGAATAGTTATGTTTTGGAATAGGTAATGAGTTCTAGAAAGCCCTGAGTGGTCTAGAAACGTGTCTCTAATCTGATTTGTAAGCAGTTATGTTTGTTGAAATTATATATAACGAGTCCTCTGATGAATAGTCTGATTAACAAATATTCGGCATGTAAAAGTCTTTATAAAACGCTTACTTAGCATATCATAGTATTATATTGTGTCATAGTCCAATGCCAAAAATATAACTATCTTTTTACAAAAATCCCTAACGCATAGTTTTATTTACATCCACGGCCTCCCCGGAGAGCCTCGCGCGCGTGTGTAGTGATGTGTCCCGTGCAGTGTCCTGGATTGCCTGGAACCGTCGCCGCCGATCGGTCGCGTACCAGCCGTAAGTATACTTGCCGCTTGCAAGCGGACTCCACAGCACTGCTGCGCCGAGATAACGCAGCAGATGTTTATAAATACCGGCAAGACGCCTCATCACGCTGAGAGATTGATGAGTCGCTGCGGCTCCATAACCGATCAGTTATTTTGTGTTCAGACACGTTTCCTCTTGAGGTACGGCGGCCTACTTTGTTGACGCCCTTGACTAGCTCATGTTATAATTAGACGTTACGCAAATGGATCACATCTAAGTGTCTTGTACCCAGCTACAACATTCACCATAACTCGAGATCTCATTTTTATAAACTTGTAAAAACCTATATCAGCTCATCTAGCATATTTTGAAGTTGTTTTATATAATTTCGAGGTATTTTGCAAATATCTCCAGAACAAATATGTGATTGTGGCATTGGCTGCGCGAATGTTCCTTCCACAAAATCCTTACCATCTATCCATTTGAAGATGTTACTTTGCTTTTCCTTAGAAGAAAGATTAAACTCCTAACATTTATTCCTTCTAACAACCTTTGCAAATGCTTATGCACATTTCGCAATTTATCAGATATAATAAAACTCCCCAAGAATACCCGTACCTATTCCCCGAATAACTTTCTGCCGGAGAATTCCTACAATGTAGGGGCTCGGTCACAGTTAAAAATTTCCTCGACCTAAGCTTTTCATGAAAATGGCAATTAACATTTTTGCAAGGCCGTTTATTTTTATGAAAAAACCTTTGTGCCTTTTGAAACAGTCTTCAAAACTTTTTTATACGTTGAGGGGAGGGCGAGGTAAACACAAAAGTAATGACAATCATTTCTTACAAAGCGAACAAGCAACTTGATCGGATGAGATTGGTCTGAAGTTCTGTAGCTTGTCGGCAGTGGCGGAACGGCACCGGCAGGCCGAGACATCAAACATCTGTCCTCAGAGAAACCGATAAATGTCAAGTCCATCAAAAGTAATGTGCAAAATGTCGCCTCGTGTAATAAATTTAGCGTTGCGGATGACAATAAACTCGATGGACTGGTTCTCGTAAATAGTATTAATTAGGATGTTTGTCTGTCCACGTCGAGCGCTAACAATGTTAATAAAGAAACTATAATTATGTAGATTAGATTTAATCAATAATGTAATTACGTTTATTAAACAGAACAGAAATTGTAATGGTATTTTTTGTGAGAGCCCACATTAATCAGCGGTAAAGAACGATCGCCAGCAGCGAGCGCTTCGTGATCTTTAATTTGGATAAGGAATGATGCGATTATACACTTAACTACCTGTCAGAACTTAACGAATCCTCAAATCTTTCTTAAGAGCATCGCTTGTTAATGTCTAGAGTCGCTCGGGCGCAAAAACGAAAGCGAGCGGAGCGACAGGAGTTCTATTTTGGATTTTTCAGCTTTTCGAAGAGTTCTTGAAAGCGATTTAATCCGAGCCGCTAGTTTTTGTGCGCCGCCTCTTTTTGTGCCGCCGGCGCGTCCGAAATGTTCATCGAACAAAAACGTAACAATTCATTCATGCAATGTTTTATTTCCTTTTGAACGAGAACACAATGAGTCGTGAATAATATGCCGCTGGGAAAGATATTCGAGACGCGATTCAGGGGAATGAGACTTCAAACGGAGTCATTATAATAAAACGTGGATAATAATGATTCGCTCTGCAGGCTAGGCCGGCAATTAGCCGTGGCGGGACTAATTACGATGGAGAAGAGATTTAAGCCGCACGCACGCAGCCAGCGGTTTGGTGAGAAGAGAGGAGCTCGGGCGGCCATTAGCGAGGCTCGCACGCCGCCGGCGCGGGCGCACACGAGCCGCGCCGTTAAATTAGCATCCACGTAATAAACACGGAATAAACATCGAGACTAATGGATGATTGCGCCGCGCGTCTAACACGAACCTCGCGCCGCCGAATTAAACCTCTATTTATTTTATCTTCGCAGCCATAATAAAAAGTTTATTGTTACTTTTTATGGCGTCGGTATTACGCCTGCCCGGATTCACGCCGCGTCATCCCCCGACTCCAGTAAGTATATTATTATTTTACTACCGACTTTTTACATTTACTGCGCCACTATATTATACGTAAAGGCGGCAATTTGGACAGAGCGACAGTAATGAAGGCTTTCGAATGCCGTCGGTGGGTTGCGACGTTAATAACCTGCGGTAAACGTAATCACGAAATGCGTGAAATAATGAGCCTGAGATAACGCGGCAGATATAATAAAAGTGGTCGCAAAATGTAACGACCTACTCAGTCACGGCCTGATAACGATGCACTGCGCTGGAGCCGCGAGTAGCGCCGTCGCCGTAATTACTGCCAGCTACAGGTCGACGGCGCGGACGCGAAACTCGATTCCCGAAACGCGGCCGTTATTTATCGTCGTATTATCTCGTAAAACGAAAACCCAATTTATGTACCGCCTGCCACCCGCCGTCATAAAACATAATATTATCGACATCGCCCCCTCCCTAGGCGATCACGAAACTAAGCATCGGCCATTTTAAGTACCAAACTTGACGGTTGTCCTGCTCTAGCCTAGCGCTGCGTGTAAGTGTGAGCGAGATGCAACCGGGAGCGGAACTCTTTCATGTCGTGTCTGCGTTTCAACGATTTCAGATATAAAACGTTATTATATAAATAAGCACATCTCAACCGTGAACGCTCGCCTATTGTGCAGCCGCGTTTCTCTTGTTTTGTTTGAGACTCCGTCTACAGCCTGACGTTAATACATACCGTGGTCAAGTCAGGCTTTAAACTGCTGAAAGTCTTGAGTGAGATGTCAAACTGGAGTAAGGCAAACCTGCAGTTTCAAGGCTACATGCCACCTACAATTTCAAGATCTGTGAAGAAATGTATGAAACCTACCTAGTCTGTGTTCTATCTAGGAGCTACGATCAACTGACAGGTCAATAATTGTGGGTTTTAGCCGCTATGTTGCATGCCAATCTTCGTTTACTAGAAGGGGAAGTAGGTAGGTAGGTAGAAAACATAGCGATATGTTACTGAATTACGAGCGAGACATGAGAACCAAACTGTAAACTGTAAGACTTTTATTTGAAATGGCGAAACTTGAATTGAGAGAATATGGTACCTACCTAGGAGTAATGCAAAATTAGTGCCTAATCAAATTACTGATTAGGTGTTCATTTTAGCCAACAGTACCTACTATTTACAAAATGTACTTATAAGAAGGATTTCAAACCATCAAGCCATATTTTCACGTTAAATAGACACAACTTCAAGTTCTTTCGAGGCAGTTTTGGACTAGTTCGTCTAATGTTTGTTCGGAGAGCTAGCAAAGATGGCGGTTATTGGGAGCGCGTGTAGCGACCTACTGCGATCAGCTGATTGGCGGCGCGCCGGGCGGCGGGGCACGGGGCGCGGGGAGGGTGGGAGGTGTGTCGTGACGCACACCACAACAGCTGATCGAGAGCGGGACAGCACGCGCGCGCTCGCTTGCACGGGAATGCCGTGCACTTGAATTATTTTAATGGAACTTTACTTCGTATTTAAGCGGCGTTTTCTGCGAGATAATAGCAAGTTAACGTTACAATTTTAGCTTAGAAATCCAGTTATATTAATACGTGTGAACTAGAATTCTAGGCGTGCTAGCCCTCTATTTAAAACAAGAATGCTTTAAGATCGTAAATAGCTCTTTATTATGGAGTTTGACCTGTGGCTGCGGATCAAGGTCGGGTGATTTAATGGTTATTTACGCTGTAAAGTAGGTAGATAACACCCGTAGTAAAAATGCAGTAATTTAGCATTACATGCCGTTTAGTGCGATACGTTTATACTGCGGGTTATTTTATTATAGGTACTCGGTTACATAGATGCTACCTACCTACATAATAATATAAAAGATGACACGACGCTGAGAACGGACCAGGGGCCCTGGACAAGAGGCAATAAATACGAGTGCCTAATATCTATGTAGGTACTTGCATTACGGTAATGATGATGACCTTCGCAAAATATATTTTGTATAGGGTGACAAAATGGTTCTAAGGCCCATTTCATCTTGTCACATTTAGGTAGTAAAGACTTTTATAACCTCGAAATGCTCGTTTTTCGCCTAAAATAACAAATAATCCATGTTGTAGGCCTAAAACCGGGAAAATTATCAGCAAAATGGGGTCTCTAGTTGCTCTATTTACCAGAAAACGGCCGTTTTAGCCATACAAGACGCATTTTGAGGTTATTAAAGGTTACTAAACAAGACAAGTAATCATCAAATAGGTAATACTTACCAACCTACCTAAAAACGATTTTTTATTTAAAGTTGGGTATTTGGTGCTGTCTTACCTACTCAGGTGATTTTTAGTGAGTATATATTCTAAGAGCCCACGACACTAAACCTAGTACGATAAGACTACCGGATGATATATATATGTACCTATATATTTAGTCTCGTCATTAATGGGGAACACGCAATGGTGATGCTGCAATTCAAAAAACCTGACTGCTTCTCTTTTAAAGTTGTAACTCCGATGTCTAGTGTGATAATAAGACTCCCAAGTTTCGTTTATTCTTCGGAACAGGGGAGGGGTAAGAATATACAATGCAGTGCTGCCAGCTCCCCTGATTAGCCTAATCAGTGGCAGCAGCATGATAAGCGACGCCTCGTACTTAAGTATCTTTATGATCGATCTCCTAAAGAAAACAAAGCTCATCTGCAAGATCATCAATTTATGTGTAAGAAAAACCACTGCTGCATTTAGACATCGAAATAAAAGCTATTAAAAAAAATGTGCCCGGTCCCCCATTAATGACGACACTACCTAAATACCTATATATATATACCTATATATTATCCTCCGGTAGACTTATCGAACTAGGTTTAGTGTCGTGGGCTCCCCTACTAATATTACTATATAAACAGCAAGCAATCGAGTCTACTTAGGCTTGATAATTTTCCTTTTAAATGTGTTACAGACGAAAATAAGGATTTGGGAACCCTAAAACTTATAGAGAAAATCTTGACACTGGCTGTTTATATCAAGAAATCCTGAACACAGGGATGACGCCATTAAAATTAAAAATGGTAAAGCTATCCATGTAAACGCCTTGTTGATGTTAAAAAGAGGTGGAATAAGAATTAGCCAACATCCCTGGCGGAGAGCCAAGACGACCATAATCGATGGAGCTATACAAAAAGCCAGCCCGGGTTTGTTTGTTCGTTCGGTTTTTACTAAACAGCTGTGCCGATTGACGGATGAAGTCATCGGGTTCTGTGAAGATTTGGTCATGTTTCGTGTTTCTTAGTTGTTCACAAATGCAGGTTTCCTTGATATAGCTTTCACAGATTAAAAAATTCATTACCGCTTATTCTAATACCTTTGTGAAGTATGAAAACCTTCGGGTGGAGGTTTGGGGTAGGTACTCTACTTTCGAGCAATAAAACTGGGGAGAATTTATCAAATAAGTAGGTAGGTTTAAATAAATCCAAAGGCAAATTAAAGTTTTAACGTAGTGTTCTTCCCTACCAGTTAAATAGAAAATAAAAATAGTTTGTAATATTTGAGACTTCAGTAAAACATGATTTCAAACTAACCGGATTTTCTTGGACAAAAAAGCCAGTCTCTGTATTGAACGATTGTCACGCGCATCGTCCACTTTTTCTTACAACTTTATCTACGTAATTGAATTAGTCTTGTAAAAAATAGCCAAAAAAGCCTTGGCCGACTCACAGATAATCACCTTAAAACTGTCACTTCGGTTCAGCCTGAGATTAATTAAGATTCATGAAATGACAGGCTGACAGGCGACAGGCGAGATTAAACGACCCGGACCCGAACCGGCCGGCGAATCAGATCGATCGTTAAACTTGATCTGCTCGTGTCACTTTTCATACGTAATGAATGGGTGTTGCCAATTTATTGGAGCTTTTATTTTTATTTCATTTAGTGAATTTTAAATGAAATGGCAAAGTCGTGAGATGCGAGACTGAAATTGTATCGGTTGGTCAAACTCAGATGTAGAACCAACATTGGGCAGTGTAGAATGGATAGCCATCTTTCGACTCCATTCTCAGATCAGGACCAATCACCTTAATACTCCATTGCTTTCGGAATAACTAATACAGGCATCTCATTGCTCATTATAGTAACAGGAAGTGGTTAGACCTTGACACAAGTTAACAAAATTAAATCCTGAATCATACACACCTACTCGTACGAAAGAAGACAGTTAATTAAAAGCCACCGTTAGTTTAAATGACTGATAATGTCTTAACAAGCTACGCTTGAATGTTTTTTATTTTTATTTTTATTTTATGTTAAATTCATTGTTTTATATCATGCTAGGTTAAGCTTTATAATTGTATAATATCATAAGTAGTACCTATTTTAAAAAACGACTGACTGTTGAGTTTCTTCCGGCGTTTCTTCTCAGCAGTGGTCTCTTGCGAAGCGCTGGTAGATTTTGACGTGTAAAAGTGCCCGTGCGGCCTAATTACTGAATAAACATCTTTTATCTTTTTTATCTTTATCTTTAACATATTTTTTATTTTCACTAATACCACTTTATGTTGAATTAAAATCTTTTCTGTATTGACTTGGGATGGCGGTTCAAGTGGACAAATATAAAACATAAGTAAACTTACAGCCACAGATAAAATATTAACAGAGAATATCATCCTTGTGCCCAAGACTGTCAAACCGGGTCCAAATAAACTTGTAGAATACACGCAATAGTAGCAGTAAACAAGTTAAAACTAATAAACGATATGATGCCAGTCGTTAGCGTTATCCCGTAAATAAACTCTGGGAATGATGACAGCGCCCGCTTCTGAAAAACATACATTATTATTTACTAACTGTAGTTTAGTTAGTAAATACACGAATTAATATGTTCTTGCTAAACGCTGGAGATACCAAAGCGGCACACATGATAAGAAGAGTAATTAATTATTTAATTGTAACCTTTCCGGTGAAGCTGAGTCATTTTAATGCAGTATTTTAATTCTCATATGGCAAAATGAGCGTTACAAATATAACGCCGGCGTAACTAAATCCTGAATTCCATCAATAAGTAAAAAATTGAAGCATCTACGAAGATTTAGCTGCAAGTCAGTTTTTTATTTTTTCATCGGACGCAATATTGAGAATTAATTTGAAAATTGATGAAAAAACTACAATTCGTTTTGAGTTAAGCCTCGGCAAAATACCATCAGGAATTAACAAACGGATTATAAAAGGTTTTCGTTTTAATTGTCACTTTATTTTGACGTTTATCGCTTTATAACCTGAGCCGTTCCGTCCGTGAGTAGGATTCGACACGTCAGTGAAAGGTAATTGGAATTTTAACCGTTCAAAAAAGGTTGCCGATCAACGACTTTTTGTCTTCAGCGAATTCGATGATTGTTAAAAGGTTGTCGATTGACGACTTTTTGCTCCGCAATGAATTCGCTTCGCCTCGATTGTTAGGAATTGAGTGGTATCCGTTTTTGCTACCTTTTTATGTGTACCAGATAGAAAGCGTCGCCTGCAAAGTTAAACGAGCCTTATTACTTTAACGATAGTATTATTTTAGCTTCATAACTAATTTTAGGTAATATAACTTTCTTGGCTTTGCGGGTTCTTTGTGACTTTGATATAGTTATGTCTATTTAGGAAGTACTTAGATTCATCGGCAGCGTACAACGATGTTTGACTGTAAATGTAATTGCATTCTACCTCTCCTAGGCAATGTCCGCATCTAATTCATTTGAAATCGTTTCAAGGCATCCCTCGAAAGTGGGTCAAACTTAACATTGTTCCTAACGTGACACGGCATCACGAATGATACCTACAAAAACATATTGTCCATTGTCATTGTTTTTAGAGGTTTAATGATGGCGATCATTTCACACCGCATAAATGAATCATTTGCTTTGATATTGCATGTTGTGCGAGCAATGACACTTATCTTACAAGAGAGGACTTAGTAATTCGAGTCCAAAGTATCTATAATAACTTTAAATAGCGTAAATTTTATAAACTGAATCAAGATCCTGGTAAAAATATACTAGAATAGAGTTTTAAAGTAGTGGCTCAAGCTTGTTAAAATCCCAGTGATTTCAAAGTTATAACAGCATTGGCTTAACTGGTCGAGTGTTCATTAGTATTGAAGTGAATGGAAAAGCTGGTGCTGGTGAAATGGGAGCCGGAGCCCGGTGGGCGGACAGCGATAAGATACCGCCGAAGCGGTTTTGGGTTCGGCGACTGCGACTAAAATATTCATAAATTATTTCACTGCATAAATAACGTTTGATAACCGTTTTCAGGAGTAAGTATATAATAATAGTAGTCTCCATTTCACTCTAGTTCAGCTCATCTTGTTACTTGATATCGTAATCACACTTTTTGTGTAATGATAACTCTCACTGTCCGATTGTATGTTGTTTTACTGATTGGATCTTGAGTAACTCTTGCGCTTGGAGGACGAAGATCTTTCGACCATGAAGCGAGCTCACCCAGAAGAAGATTAGGTATATCAATAAAAGCAATACATAATGTTAACCACAATATGATGTCGAAGGAAGACTAATATAGGGCTAATATAATGTGGAACAGAGAAATTGATACAAAATAAATCTTTCATTTTTTAAGATAAAACTATTATCAGGCCTGTCAAATCAAATGTGGAGAGGTTTTTAATGTTGATGAAACGATACGTAGATAAGTTAGGTACCTACTTACTTAACGATAAAAAATGTACATCACCGTCTTCCCAAGCCCGTTGCATGCACTGCGGACTTGGGACAGTATTTTTCATTTTCATCTCGAATCAGCTCCACGCAACTTAAACTTACACTTGTAATAGAGCTCGTACCTACGTTATTATAACTACGTGCTTCAACAACAAAGGAAAACCTATTTGGAACTAGAAACTAAATAAAATCAACATAATTATCTTCTTCACATGGAACGTTATCTTTTCAAAAGCATCTCAAGAGGCCATTAAAACTGAACCAAAAAGTCATCACGTTACATGAAGCGAAAGAAAAAACAGTCTACCTGTTAAATTTGAAATAGCGGAGCCGTTTGAAGTGCCGCCTTAATTGCAGTAGGCAGGACGGACGGACGGACGGATGAATAGCTTGACAATTGTGCTTGCTAACGATACCATATTCTTAGATCTAGCGAGTGATCTATAGGTGAGTTATAAGGGTACCCTAGAGCTTCCAAGACGAACGATGCGAGGGTTTTGAAACATTTAGCAACAATGAAATTGTGAGGCCTTATTCTACATTGTTTTTACGCCTATTGTTATCGTATTATTTTTAACTCAGCCGCTTTTAATTCAAGTAAATAAGAGTTCTCATAACGTTGACAGTACGACAAGAGCTGGGGAAAAGACAATGTAAAATGAGGCCCCGGGTATTCTCTCAGATATATCGTTTTGCGGCAATAGTATTGTGTGTTTATATAAACTTGAATGAGTCCGTTTGGTTTCCTTAAGAGTTTTTGGTTCTTTTAAGGAAGGTGGCATCAAAAATGTCTTTATTATAGCCGCTAAGGTTCCTACTAAGCATCATAATAAGCTATACTTTGGTACCTTGTCGCTTTAATGCCTTTGACAAATTCGCGGGCTTCTAAAACATGAAGATACAGAATGGTATACCTATTTATACTAGATACTGCTAGTTATCATTTAAGGCTAGGTATAAGTAACCACCCACGCTACGAGTTTACTTACGGTGAACAACACGAAGAGAGAAAATTTCAATTTAAGTATCGAAACAAAAGGAAACGACAGTGGTTAAATAATAACTGTAAATTCTGCGGCTTATGTAGGGGACACTGCTCTATTGTTGGCACCCTACCAAGTTTTGGCACTATGTTCCTTAATTCAAGTTAATAGAGGCGATAATTCTACTATAAAGGTGCCAATAAGTGGTAATTTGGCGCCAATAATTGGATGTTATACGTTACACCATACTCGTGTTTTGTAGATAATTACACTGACTGTAGCTGGGAGGTGTAACAGTCAGAAATAGACGCTTTACAACATACATCTGTCTAATTTAAATACATATTAACATCAACATAATAATGATCTTATCATTTTAACGTAGCGGGAGTTGCTTCCGGACTCACAAATACTCTTTGAACAAGAGTATCTCACTAAATCTTGTAGCGAATGGTAATTAAACAGAAGAACCAAAGACCAATTGGACTGTCGATCAATCTAACTGTTACTATTAAGTAGTTTGTAGAAACAAGATAGCCGCAACAAGGATGCATCAGGATCCGGCCGCTTATCGCCGAACATAGCTCAACTAATTATACGTCCATTAACCTGCTAAGGATGTCGTCTACGTAGATACACCGCCATTACAGAAACATTATTGATCGGTTGAGAGGAGACTGGCACGGATGTGCAGAGGCCCCTATTTGAAAGCTGATCGTTTCGTATGTTTGGTTTGTGAATCACGTTTGACAGACGCTATAGTATGTTGAGTTGCTGAACACGTTCGGTGCCAAAAATGTAATAGCACACCCAATTCGTATGAATACCAGGGTGGCCGGTACCTAATGTTACGCGGTAATAAAGATAATGCTTCTAACGCGTCTTTGTTTGGAGAATTGTTTGCAATTCATTGAGGTTAATAGACGTTAGCAAAGTCTGAAACTGTGCCTTCATAGTTTCTAAAGTAAATGGGTCTGTAAAGAGAGACATTCAGTAATTCATCTTGGCATAAGAGAAGAACCTAATTATGTTGGCTAAAGATGGCCAAGTCATTCAAGCTGCTCATCAAGTGGGCATGGTATTTACCCATATTTAGGAAACGAAAGGTCCAAACGTTCTGTTTTGCCATGTTTTCTGGTAAATCACTAGAGGAAATCGAAAAATGCTACAAATGGCGGAGATGACTGAGAGCTGTTTTCGCGGCGGTACAATTACCGCGACAATAACATCGTTCCGGTTATATTCGTAAATATTTCTTGTTTTGAATCACTTATTTAGGTACGACAGAGAAAACAACAACACCGGTTTCGTAACATGAAATATGTGCGCTGTTATGAAAACTAAAACGAAAACATATTTTGTTGCAAAGATGTTGGATAAAGACTTGATATTTATGAGGAATGTGGGAAGATTTTTATAAGAAATTGAATAACAGTATCACGACACATTTTTGTAACAAAGTTAGATAATCTTAATGAAATATGTTTGGCAGATGGTCGACATCTGCTTTGGTTTGTACTTTAAATTATCGCTGCAATTTTTTTTTAATTCCCACACACGCTTTGATCCCTATGCCACTTTAGTTTAATTCTAACGGTGAAGATCCCGATGGTGTATGCTCTTGAACATCTCTCGTTTGAAATCCTTGACGAAGTATATCTGGCAGGCTACAGTTGTACTGTGCGATCGTAGGCACATTAAGCAGAGATAACCCACCGCTTTGGCGAGGTGCTACGTCGACTGTGACGAATTACTTATGAATACATGCACTTGAATGTTAAATAATGCTATCACAGCTCCCGGTCTCCGCGGGCTTCCCGGCTTGAAGTTACCGGCTACTATTTAACGATCTATATAGTCTGTATGGACGTAGTAAATGAAGAAATAAATAAGCTGTGAACATATTAAAAGGCGAGGTGTCCTTATTATCTATTCTGACAAATGAGTAGAGCTGTGTGCTCATTCAATAAGTAATCGGCGTTTCACACAGATCCAAAAAGTGTAAAGTAAGCGGAATCTTTTATGTATGATCTCAGTCGCCGCTTCCACGGAAATGACTCAATCGTTCCATTCACCGCGGACTGTTTGGCGAGCAATCAAGCCCTTGTTCCTTTTGGCTTTTTCCAAAACTTCTTTGATAAAGGGGAAGTTTATAAATAGTCACATAATCTTGCTAAGCTGACCGCACTTTTGGTCCTCATGCCTGTTACTAATAATACGCTTATAGTTTCTAAATAAATGTCTCGTCTTCTTCTTCTTCTCCTTTATCTTGTAGGTGACTGCTGCAATTAAATCAATCAATGATTCAAGGTTAAAGTAAAAACAAAGGCTGTTACATTATTATTATAAAGTTTGAATTATGCTACTGATTAATAAGTTTACTGGTATTTTCGAAGGGATCTTGTAAATATTTGCAAGATTCCGGGCTCCGTTAGGGGAAGGGCCGGGTTATGTTGGATTAGCCCCTTTTTGGTGGATTACCCACTTAAACCCCCACGGTGGTCTGCCTCTACGGTTTTTGGGGCAGCTTTGGGATCATACGAAATTCATCAACGCTGCCGTCGCGTCTTGTCGGAGGTATTTTGGTTTATTCACCTCGTCACAGCATCACAGGACCATGCTGTGACGCTATCTTATACTCGCGTCGAAGTAACAAAAAGATGATTGATTTAGCGGTAAAGTAGTTGAACGGAAAAATATTAATAATACATGTTTTTTGACTGTGGCTCTTTATGCATTCTCGACAAGGGACTTCTTGTGAACAAGCTGTGTTTGGACCACATTTTTAAGTAAGAAATTAGATCTCCCGATTAACAGTGTTTCAAAGTTATTAAATAAATGCGAATGAATTGCAAAATGCGTCCGGTCAGTTCGGTGTTTTCCCAATGTTCCCATGGCTATTTAGCCGGCGTCATTTACGTGTTTCCGAAACTCCGAGTCGTGTATCCGTCGTCTGCTTATAAAACATTAGCTGTTATGAGACTTACGAGTATGTGTAAGTTATTTCTACCCGGATAGAATTTTATCAAGAAAATATTTAATACGCACATATACATGTGTCATCATATTCATATTGGGTTTCTAAAATGACTTCTGGGTAAATGCAAAATGAGGTTTTTGGTCGACGCATTGACGTGATCTGAAACAGATCCGTAACTGACGCATAAAGTTGGACACTTAACGAAAACCGAGGTCTGTTCTTGCATGGATGAAGTCGTGATAGGAAATTGTTGATACAATCATTTTCTTACCTTGGTACATAGCCAGTCCAGTCGTTACAGAACGTTTCGATCGTCCTGTCGTGGTGTTGGCCTGCCTCCTCTTCATTCAATGACTAACAGTTTAGCTACGAATTCTGTTTAAAATAATTATGCAACATAAGTTGTCTGATGGTTATTAACCACAACGACAAGAAAAGAGAACAGAGTCGTAAACAAAATATGATTTGGTTTAGGTTATCACTACGTCTCAATTATAATTATCATAAAGTTATAAAAACTACTGAAATATAAATTATATTGAATATTACACTGATATTTTCAACATCGTTTGCTTATAAATGTCTTGTTATCGTTAAGTGTAATATTTATTTTACGGGTTGACTTTCGAGTACAGTTTATCATTTTAAGGATTTATTTTATTAAAAGAGAGGGCGATCACCCTTCGCGCTTGGTGATGCTATCTCGCTTTTATCTGGTATCGAAAGAAAATGCACTCGTTGCTCTCTCGAGTGCACTAGTGACGATAATCGGAAGATTATGCAGCGGTGCCTGTTCGTGCATTAATTTTCCATAAGCCATTGCAAGTCAACCTAAAATACTGAAGGTGAATTTCTTATCTGCTTTCTTCTACTTCTAAATAAAATTATATTCTTGATAGTGTGTAAGAGGATACGAAGGGATTTAAAATAAATATTAGAAATGCGCCGAATTTTAAAATAATATACTATTTTATTTGGCCGAATTCGGTTTTGGTGCCGAATATATTCGGTTCGAGTATTTCTATTTTCTTGGCTACACGACACGGTATAGAACTAAAATACAAAACGTCTTATGTAAGATTTATGTTATATTATATGTTAAAGAAATACTATGAAGAATGTGTTGAATAAAGCGAATAAAATAAAGCAGTTAAACTTCTAATCAACATTTATTTTGAATCCTCAAATACCATATTTATTTCTTAACCTATAGTTACTTACAGTCGCGCGTCATCTAGCCAGCCGCGAGACGTAGCGTTCATGTTAGAACCTGGTTTACGCGGCAAAACAATAGAATGGTAAACCGAATAATTCGGCCGAATAACCGGCTATTCGGTGAAACCACTATTCGGCGCAACTCTAATAAATATTATCAAAGCAGTAGGTAGTCGTAACACTAAAAAGGAAAGGCCGAACACAAAGGGCCAAAAGGGCAGTTGACAGCCCTTTTGAAAACACACGTACATCTAAATGTGTAATGTGTGTGTGTGTGTGTGTGTGTGTGTGTGTGTGTGTGTGTGTGTGTGTTTCTTTTCTTTTCTTTTCTTTTCTTTTTTTTAATCAAACGCTATCATCTCCCTTAACCCTTTTGAAATTGCGCGTATAAAAGTAAGTGTGAAGCGAACCGGGCGACTGCCGACTACCCACCCCGCCGCCGAGGTCTCACCCGACCGCTCCAGCCGCGACACCGAGCCCACGTTCTCGATTTCTAATCATTTTCTTTTATTCTCGTTCAATCAGCGAACCAATTACGCTTCTACGAGTTTTTTCCACGCTGTTTAATACTGAGTCTTTTTGCAAGGCATTACTTTCATTGTAGTTCAGTCAGTTATTACATTTAAACTCGCAACCGAGAGAAAAGAGGTTTTATTCACAACACAGAAGACGCTCAAAGACACAAAAGTAAAAGAAAATAATCAAAGTGACAAACACGGAGCTTGTGATCTCGCGGCAGTGAACGGACACTGGCTCAGCATTATGCTGAGGTGCGTACCGTCATTGGTGACTTACGGAACGCTGAACAAACTAATAGGTTATACAGGGTTGTAAGATGTAACATTTAAATCAGTCAGTATGGGAAAGTCTGAAACAACAAGACATATGAAGATCTGTTCTTAGGAACCATGTCATCGATTTTAGTAACAAGGAGCTCGGGAATCTAGCCCGGAGTTTTGAAAAATAAAACTTCATAACACTATTTCTGTATTAAAGAAATGTTTCAATCGTCTCACGTACAGTAAGTGAAACTGAAAGACGTACGTTTTAGTCTAATTCACATTGCGGCGAGGTACGTTTCTCAGTTTCCCTTACTGTATGTCACAAATTACAGTTTTTTATGTCTTGACGTATCTTGAGTCAGCCATCTCACCTTAAATCCAGTTTATCAATACGGCCCTAAGACGCCCCTGGGAAATTCTCGACGCGAGACCCGCTCCCTGACGATATGTACGATGTCTGGGTCACGTTTATGACAGTTCCGTATGTGAAGTGCTAAGATTAGATAGAGGAATGCTGGAGTGAAATGAGAGACAGGAGGACGTTCGTTAGTGACAGGGCAAACGGCAGGCTATCTGACGTTAGATTGATAAATGGACACGTGTTTAAACGACGACACAAAGCAAGAAAATAAGCTGAAGAAAAAATGTAAGTGGAATGTATCAGTGGCGAAGCGTCACGTAAATAAATAGACAAGCCGGAGCAAAAAAAGGTGTATGGCGTGTGTACGTGTTTGCCCCTTCCATTATTAAAAAAACAATACCTACCTACCTTAATAAAATAGATGTCATCTTTTAGTTCCCAAAAAGCAGTGCTGAAGTAAGTGCGGTAACTGTTTCTACGTGCGATCCTTGCAGTTAGTGTTCACCACCTTCGCCATACATGACATCACTGGTATTACATGAACAGTGTATGTCAAGTATGACAAAAGTGGCTTTGAAAAAAGCCGTTAGTTGCGTACGCACACATTAAACACACAGACAATATAGTTAATTTACGTTAGAAATCAAAACACAGTAAAAATTAGCTTGCTAATACCTATCATGCAAAATAAAAAGTTGTCCTTTGTTAAAAACAAAACAAAAATAAACCAAATTAAATACATGCACTGCAGGTCTGCACACAGAAACCAAAAAAAAGACTTAATTAAACATATATTTACAAATTCGTGCAACAAAATCAACCGAATAAAGAAAACCCACAGCCCGCGGCATGCGCCGTCCGTACCCGCCTTACTGTACCTATTAAGAAAACCATGATGACACGAATAAAGCGCCAAACAATCCAAGTAAACCTAAACTATGTAATAATATACAACTCCGTATATGTTTCTCGCTTTGAACATGTTTCTTAGGTGAATTATATATATTGTTGATATCTGCAAAACCGGTTCGATTCCAAACACTGCTAGAATCGGAAAACAGCAAACACGAATAGCAAAACAATTTGTTTAATTTGCAGCTGCCAGTCAGCCAATTGTATTTATCATATAATTCACTATGGAAGTGTTTGAAGAATCCTTCTCTACGCTTATAATCAATTTTTAGGTCTGGGAGAGCGCGTCCTAACTTAATGACATGTTTCTTATTTTCAAAGGATAACCTTGAAAAACTTGTTAGCTCATTAAGTAGGTAATCTGTAAGACAAGACAACACTCAATTTGAACCAATGCGGCCATATTTTGAGTACCTACAGACAGACAAAAATATTGAAAAACCACGAATATAACCTAAATTAGATTTGGGTAAAACCTATAGGTACCTAACGTATTAAAAATAGAATAGAAACACCAACCTCCGTCGTCGTGAACAAAAACAAATAATCCAAACAGTAGGTAACTACAAACACAGCACATGAACACAGAACGAACAGCGAGCTAAATTTCACTAGTTACTTGAATCATAAAACACTAAATAAATAGGTAATTCAAAAAAACTTTCACAAGAATTACACTATCTTTGCGCGACGACGCGAACTAAAGTAATGGCGTCGCGTAATATTGCGTAATGAAAAAAGGATGCAAAATATTATTAAAGTTTGAAGGTCGTAGGTGGCGGCGATGGCGTCCTCGAGAAAAGAAAGTGACGCGTGCTATACACTTAAAGTTGAAAATTGTTTGAAATAAGCCGGCGTCCTAGCGCGTACTAGAGCGTTCTCTCACTCTGATTTTTATTGTTTTCACATGCTGCCGTGTCTGTTGTGTGAGTTCGAAGCGCTAGAAAAATGTTTGAATGTTTGAATTCAAGTACAGCGAAGAGGGACCGCCGGACCGGCCGGACTTGTAATAATTTTGTGGGTGTAAGTTCGCGCGCAGTGAAATGTAACTGCGCGTGTGTACGAATATATTGTTATTGTTTCTTTCTTGTAGGTAAGTGAATATGTGCGAGCGAGTACTGCGATAGATTTCGGCTTAGTAAATAAATTGCGTTTTGGTTATGCATCGTATTATGAAGATAGTAATGCAAGGTAAAGCTATAGTATACCGGGTTATTTTCGGTTTTACGTTTTGTTTGTATACCTACTCTATGCATAAGAATTTTTGGTAAAGCCGTAAATAATCGGCTTGTACGAACGCCTCGCGACTGGAATGTATTGTTTTTATTCTGAAACCTAATATTTTACAACTACAAAGATATGGTTGGTAGCCTACGAAGTTAGCGATCCCAGGTTCTGGAGAGAGCTGTGTGATTTTTTTCCGAATTTCGTTCGATTAATTAAGTCTTGGACGTTTTATCTGTGTATAAGTTGTTATTTGTCTATCTCTATGTTTATTAATCACTGTCTGATACCCGTAGTACAAGCCTAGTTTAGGTCAATTTGTGTGTCATTGCCCCCTGACTGATATTAATACTTCAATCGAGTAGGTAGGTATACCTATTGATGGCAAATGTTACCAATTGGCATCTTAGGAACACTAACTTTAAATTAATAGGACTGGTTCATGGTAGAAATGATTGTCTGAAACATGCGACGCCATTTAAATTGGTATACGTTAATAATCTTGACGATATGCATTCCTATCCTAATGCACTAAACCAATAAGCGTTGCATTAAAACGCTTAAACAATCGGTAATGATGATGCTGCTATTAGCGCAAATGGAGCTGAATTATAAAAAAGAATGACGTGAATGTACCGAATTCTGCCGTTCACGTGAAGCAATAAGAACGAGCAGTTTTAAATAAAGTGGAATTTACACCGGGAATCATAAAACTTGTTGAAATGTCGTATTCTTCAAAGTACATTCAAGCAAGCATTGCAAATCTACAAAAGCAAAGAAAGTTTCGTTTCTAAAATTCCTTACAAGATGCCGTAAAATAAGCGTGTTGTGGAAAGACACCGAGAATAATAAACCGCTTTATTCTCAAACGCCAAATAGCTGAGGAACCGTTCGCGTTATCTTTATTTCAAGTGCGAGTATATAATTCTTAAGAAGGAAGATGGACATATCTATAATATTTACGAACGCTGTAGTAATGTCATATTTATACAGAGTCAGAATCTTAAATATTTTAAGTGTGACTACTCACATGACAGCTCCTCGAATACGCGCTGAGCTAGAAACCTAACATTTTATTGACTCAATCAATCATAGTTCGTCCGCGACGGCGACACGTATCTCCGACTAAGTACAGTTGGTATAAATCATTCGGCAACTCTGATAACGGGACGACTTTCACTGACACCACTGACAACCACTTCATGGTGACACTAACATAATATATCTTTGGACAGGTTTACTATCTGCATCAGTACTCCTACATGAATACTTTGAAGTAGGAGGAATTTGTCGTAGGTGAGTTGGAGAACTCTGTACAAACCATTATCAAGATTAGGTACGCTTAGGAAATAATTGGACTCTTCTACAAGATTATGATTACTGAGAATTACAAGACGCAAGAGACATCAACGAACCGCCGTACCTACTCAAAAATTGTCTCTAATGGCTGATTTACATTGACCCAGTAGAAGTACATTGCGTCTACAATAGCTCTCGCCTCAAACGTGAAAACCAACTCTTCAATGTACTTCTACTGGCATATTTTTGCTAGAACTATTGTAATCAGCCATAAGGAACGACTTAATCATTATTATAGCTGATTCCAAGGCCGTAAGAATAAGTTAGTTGGATCGCATAACTAACATCTATAATATAGTAGATTTATTTTTCAATTGATATCTCTTAAGAGAAAATTTCACTTGGTAGGCTCTCATATTTTCAAAAGATAGGTTTTGGCTGGCTTTTATAAAGATCCGTTAGATCAAATTTCGTTTAGGAATGTCAAAAGTTGTATGAAGTTAATAAAATTTGATCTTACATATTTACTAACGGGCCTTTATAAATCCAGCCATTAGTCAATCGTTCCCAGTTTTCCATGTTTAAAATGTACGTATCGCCGTTTAACTATAGCTTTGAACGAAATAATACAACAATTACACAGATCACGAAATAGATTTTGATATGCATTTATAAATAGGTCGTTCCGTGTCGCCATCAAAACCGAATGAGAGCTATTTAATAAAACAACAACCTACATAAGTGGAATACTTTTGTTTACGTACCTACCTAACCTTCAAACAATTTCTACGTCTTCCGTCACATTTTCTCCGTAGAATTCATCAACCTCTAACGAATCGGCAAAAACTCGGAACTGAGCAAAAACAACGCTGTTAATTACACGCCTTCCGCAATAAAAAGCTGTTAGATTTAACTGGAACTAAGTGACTATTAGTCGATTGTACTGATTTCATTATTTTTTGGAACCGTTTTTAATACACCAATTTAAAATACAATATAATTTTTGGTACCTATCTATAATGAATATGTGAAGTGTTGTTTTCGTTCGTTGTTATTTTACGTTCAAGTACTCAGTGTTGCCAAATTTCAACTTAAGGGTTAGTTCTAATTAGCGATGCATCCGATACCGATACCGATACCGATATATCGGCGATACTTCGGGTTAGCCGATATATCGGTATCGACGATATTTTTATGACCGATTCAACGATACTTTTTAATTTAAAAATGTAGTGTCAACGAGCGATTACTTTGTTTTTTAAACAAAAATCTTATCAATGTTAATTTTAATTACTAAAAATTTTAATTATCTAATATTAACCTATGTATCTACTTCTTATATTAATAAAAAGAAATCTGTCTTGTGATTTATTTATTATACCTTCATTTTTGAATTCACAAAAAGCGTATCGGTATCGGTATCGGTATCGCCGATATTTTTATAAGAGTATCGGTATCGGTATCGTATCGGCGAAAAGGCGTATCGATGCATCCCTAGTTCTAATAAAACCTCCGCAGATGATCGAAGTTCGTGAATGGCAACACTGCGCGAGGGTTGGACTTTGGAAACAAGAAATATAAATATGTGATTGTAGTCATGCTTTAGAATAAACATTAACTCGTACACTAAAAAATGTGGAAATCAGTGAATCAATTCGAGCACAGTACATGGAATACTAACAACAATAGGTAACACAAAAGTATTGTTATACGTCACAATCAATTAACTATGATACGGCTTTAGAAGTTGAGCGTCACGTACGTACGAGTATGCTTTGTCTAAGAGTAACGTTGCAAGAATTACAAGGTTTTTTTTTTGCTTAGAATACCCGCAATGTGTGGTGTAAATCTTTTGGGGGAGGTTTAGGTCCAGCAGTGGACGGCGTTCCGGCTGAGGTGATTAGAAAGGAAATGGAGTCTAATTTTTACTTTGTACTCGTACATATTAATAAAAAGAGGAAAGAGTGAGAATCAAATTAAGCATTGCTAAATTAAAAGTAGTTACTATTCAGTAACTGCCATTTTCTTTGTATACAATAAGTGTAAAATTTATCAAAACATGTTATTTTCTCCAAATCCACTATACGACCCGTTGTTATCGCAAATCGCCATGTTTTTTGTAGTTAATTACTAAATACTATTATTTTTTCTCCGACTACGTATTCCTAATTCGACTAACATTAGGTGGACGGGCCTCGAATGACACGTGGCGCGAATTATCATCGGGCTATTACTTGTATCGCAATTCCCAATTACTGTAGATAAACAACCAAGTTTCACAACATTACATCTTCACGACTTATTATCACAGACAGACGGAGAACTCAGTCTAAATAATAATTTAGAAGATATCAGCGAGCCTAGTATGGTAGCGTTTATCGCGTGACAAAATGTGGATAAGGCACCCGTCACTCTCCTACCTACGTGTCAAAAGGTGACGGATGTTTTATACACTATTTCCCACGCGATATACGCAGCCACATTGGGCCCCCAGAAGTTTGGAGACGCAATATAATAAAGGGATTTGTTGGTACTGTTAAAGTGAAACTAAATCGATACCCTAAGCGTCTCGGCGCACCTATCGACGCGGGATTGGCGTTAGCTGATCAAAAAAGTCTTTATTTCCATGCAATAAGAGCGAAAACGACGTCATTCCGCTCGCATCGCCGAATCCGGCGGAGCCCTTTGTTTCGCTCTTATTGCGTAGATATAAAGAGTTTTTCGATCAGCTAACGCCGATCCCGCATCGATAGATGTGGGGAGGCCCTAAAACTGTTTGCCTGAGTCTTACCCGTAAGTCAAGAATAGCGTGTCACTGCAGGATATAATGTGCCAACGACACTTGCATAACTAAACTGCCACCTTAAAAAACCCAAATACTATTATAGCACATGTTAGCCGCGACTCCGTCCACGTTCTCGTTATTCAGAGTGTCCAATTTTCCAGGATAAAAGCTGGTTCTATGTCCTTCCCCGGGAGTCAAGCTATTTCGAAACCAAATGTTCAGTCGCCGGGTTACCCGTGAAAGCGCAACAATCAGATAGACAGACAGACGAAGAGTCGGAGTTACTTTCACATACTACTAGAGTGCCCGTGCAAATTTGACCGATCTTATTTAGTTGCAAATAAGGGTATCACTCGCAACTTGCACAAAACAAGTGAGCGGATAATATCGGTACGGATATATCACGAAGCTTAATTGACAGGAACCAAATATCTTCAACATTCATGATAATTGATCGACTCTCTGGCGCAACGTTCTTCCTCAACTCGGCAATTAAAGTTCATGACAGTACAAGACGTTTAAAATGCAGAATATGTTTGTCATGTAAAGTTACCGAGAGGTCGCGGATTTGCATTTTTACGCAGACTTTTACATGAGAAACAAACAAAACTTGTGGTAAGTAACAACTTTCTTCCTCGGCGTACACCGAGACCTGACATGCGATTCAAACAGTTTTCTGTTTGTAGTTTATGTATTAATAATAATAATATGCATGGTATAAGATGTCTGAGGTCTCGGGACCCAGCCCAAGGCACCAGGAGGTATCAATAATAATTCCAATCCAAGTACAAAAAGAAATAAGAAACTCTGATTCTCGTAACGAAGTATTGGCACAGCATTGAGATTGTTTCTGTGGTTATATTTCTTGTAGGTATGTAAGTACCTACGAGTACGTTCGGACTCGGGCAAAGAATTGTTGTTATCTTTGTCAAATTAGTTACTTTGTTTTCTGATATTACTTGTGGGATTATTGGGATTCTAACGAATGAAATATTCTTCAATAAATGCTTTTTGGCAATAACAATTTGTGATTGAGAAAGGCTGTCTTGTGGCCCTATGGACAGCTCTTTATTATTTTATCAAAGCCTAATAGAAAATAATTACGTTCAATTATTCTTCATTACGGTAATAATTTGATTAAGACTCAAACTGCTACCGTAATGAAGAATGAATGAACGTAGTACTAAGGTTACCGACATAGCCCGAAAAATAGCTAAACTGAAGTGGCAGTGTGCGGGGCACATTGCTCGCAGGACCGATGGCCGATGGGGTCAGAAGGTTCTGGAGTGGCGTCCGCGGACCGGAAGACGAGCTGTAGGTAGGCCTCCAACAAGATGCAGTGACGACCTCGTCAGGATCGCGGAACCGCGGTGCATGCGAAAAGCACAGGACCGGTCTGAGTGGAAAGCCTTGGGGGAGGCCTATGTCCAGCAGTGGACGTCTTTCGGCTGACATGATGATGATGACGAGGAATAGTCTTGGCTTGGTTGATTGAATAATCGAATCTAGTTTATTTAAAGCACTTAAACAAATTATTTCTTATTACGTAAATAACATTTTAGAATTTTCCAAACTTGACTGACTTGGAAGAAGTAAAATGGCTCAGAGCTGAAGTAACTTATGACCATAATCCTAAGACCGAAGCTTAACACAAAATTTGACATCTCTTTCCAACATCATTGTCTGAAAGAGCGAGAAACAAGGATCAGCATAAATCGCACGCAATAACCACCCACAATGAATACCGCAGTTAATTAAAATATTGAGTGGTTTATTATCACTAATTGCGGCCGCGGCTCACGAAAGTGTACTGTATAGGAAATATACGTTGTTTGGGTATTAAATTAACATAACAGGTAGGTAAGTATGAGCGCAAGGTGAGGCCGAGATTTGGGCACTAACTACATACTACTTTCCCTGATTACCATGATTTAATCTTGAAGGCGCTAGCGAATACTTATGTATGTTCTAAAAAATACTAGGACTCGGTTAATGCCAGTTTTTTCATCTCCTGCATTAGTTTAGTTTAGTTTTAGTTTATTTGTTCATCAATGTAATATTACAATTTAAATTGTATTGCATGTCAACAAATACGAAATTGCATCGAGTGAGATCTTCAACATAAATACTAATCGAAGAGTACAAAAAGAATTAAAACAACATTAATTAATCATATAATAAATGATCACTTTTCCGATATAAGGATTAAAATGTCATTAAGAGAATAATGGCTTTGTCAGATTGTATTTTTTTAAGTATGACAGCATTTAGAGCTATTCCCACAGACACCATCCAATACTTCATAGGGATAGTATTCCGCTTGATCCCAAAATACGAGAATAGTTTCAATACCAGGTCGCTGAACACCAGGTTTGACATATTAAGTAAAGATAATCTACGATACCTTAATTTAAATAGAAAGTTTTCGGACACCAGTCTATTGAGAATTTGGTATTTTTAAATTCTGTTATTTTGGAAATGCGTTAAGTGTTCTATGTCAAACAAGGAGAATACTATTTGTTCTCTCGGTGAGCAAGATTGCACCCAACTCTGTCCAGAGCAGAGGTTGAAGATTAATTGAGTTGAAACATTGAAAATAATTTCCACGTTGCAACATTATTTGTATGTATAACCTCGCCTCGTGCCCTTTTTAATCGAAATCGAGACAAAAGGAAACCGCTGTGGGAATTCCAACTGCCTTATATTCTAAATGCTTATAACATTAACTTGCAATTTGTGGGCAGCACTTTTTACTTTTTCCTGTTTGAGAAGGAAATATGGCTGTGCTAGAAAAATACATATTCAACGATAGTGACGTCAGTAACAGTGGCATTATGAGGTGTGCTGCGGGCCAGATCCGCAAAGAAAGAAAATCGTAAGTTTGACATTAATTAATAAAGTATACCAGCTATCATAATTACTGGAACACCACACTTCAACAGACATGTAGCCCTGGTAGCTCAGCGGTTAGAGCATTTCCTTCGGCGAAGGAAAAGGTCTCGGGTTCAAATCCCGAACAGGGCCCAATAATCTGTTGGTTTGGTGTCGACCTCTATGAGTTTCCCGCGATAAAGCCCCTCTACTGTTCTCCAATCTATCTGGTCTCTCGTACAGCTTCTCGCACGGGTCTGCCGTCACACCAGATGAGCTATCTTGTCCACCGGTCTTTAGGAATGCAGTAGATGTGTCCGGATAACCGACTGACTAATAGACACACTGATTATCGTATAAACATTAAATGAGAAATATATATTATTCAAGTAATTTATTGCAATAAGAACATAAAAACAATACTGGAGCTTTTTACAGCGCTTTTCCTTAACAGAGGTCTTTTGGGAAGCGCGGGGTTTCCTCTTGGGAAACGTTAAACCCTCACTTATGAAAGTCCCTTGTCATGTCAAAAACCTTTTAAAAAAGAAACATTTCTAAATATTACCCCTCACTGGAAGAATTGACTGAATGGCAACTTTTTTTAAAGTTATGTAATAAACAAATTCTGCTAATGACTAAAGATCTTAAACGCCACATGGTCTTGTCTACATCACAGATTTTTTTCTCAGTAAATAATAATAATTGAAACAAATAGTATTTAAAAAATTCTTACGTCAATTCGAGGGAAGGATCCAATTTTGTATTGTACAGTCGAGTTCATGAATTTATGTGAACACTTTAGTACCTTGTCTCTTGAATCGCTGTGATAATTAATGTATGGCAGTTTATACATGACATTAAATAGACAAGGTAGTAAAGTGTATACATGTTTATACGAAGTCGCAAGCATACCTAGGTACCGTAGAAGTTAATGAAGATGTAAGCAATCTGAGCCCCAATCGCTTTGAATTATCAATGTTTAGACTTTGTAACCACTTTATGTGTAGGTACCGCGACACACAGATCGTGAGAATAGATCCGACGTTGATATAATACAGTTATCTACAGAACACTATAATAAGCGGGCGATTAATCAATCACTCCGACGGTAATGTGTGTCGAAGTACAATCGGCAGTCGATCGGACCGTCTACGCGCTCGGCACCACCTTTGTTTAGTCATCATCATAAGCAGATTACCACTTCGGAACCTTGTTACTTTCACTGGTTATACTATTTCTCATAGCATCTTCCAACGAACGTTAAAGCGACGAGGTACTTTGGTCCGTTACTTATGACGTAGAATGTATACAGAACTGGTGATTACGTTAGTATTGAGTTCGCGGAATCCGGCTCGTTTTATGCAAGTTCACGTTTCGACGTGTGAAGAAATCGACGGATTGGAAATGTATGATTTGATCTTACTTGGTACTTAAATAGAATACAGTGAACCTTCACCTATATGTTTAACATTGACTCAGGAATCTCAGGAAATTGTAAACGGTCGTTCTATCAAAGAGAAAATAGAGACGGTCATTTAACTTGAGAGATAGGCTCTTTGTCGGTGCCGTAATTGTCACTTTTCTCTGTTGCTCTGCCAGCTTTTTCACCTGTGATACGACCCGATATTAGCCTTCTGTATTATTTGGCTGAAGTAAGTCTATGTCTAAAAAAATATAAAGATCTGTAACGGGAACCAAAAACCAATCAGTGCCAATTCAATATGTGTGCTAGCACATGTATGTATATATTCGTTTGCGGGTATACAATCTGATTGGTTGATTTTGCGCTTTTATGCTCTTCATTCATACCATTGGGGGGGAAATGCCGTAGTCGCCACGCTTGGCAGGCGGGTTGGCGACTGCAGTTATACCATGGAAAGCCTTGGGGGAGGCCTATGTCCAGCAGTGGACGTCTTTCGGCTGACATGATGATGATGATGATGATGATGCTCTTCATTTGGGTAAATACTAACATTAAGATTAATATCATCATTAGTTTCAGTTCCCTGACAGGTCCTCTATTCTTCAACGATACACAATATTGCTTCTGACCTGTGGGCCTAGTATGGTTGCGTTCATTTCGTGACAAAATGTAGATAAAGCATCCGTCACTGTCGTACTTCTATAGTAAGTAAGTGTCAGAAAGTGACGGATGCTTTATCCACATTTTGTCACGCGACAAACGCAGCCATAAGGCCCTCCGGTATTGTCATCGTTTTTATAGCGCTTATACTTTGTAAAGGCCGCCGAGACAAACAATACGACTACACGTCAAAGACAATATGGTTTTAGCTAGCAGCATAGAAGCCCTAATTGAGAATGCACGCCCTGAAGTGTTGTTTGTAAACTCTGACGGGACAACTTGAACTCGCCGTTTAATTATTCGTCCGTTCAGTTGAAATGTGAATTGAGTTAAGTCTGTGTACAGACCCGTAAAGCTCTCATCTTAAGAGCTGGGAACACATCTCGCATTCCTCTCTTCGTGAGGCGGGTTACCAAGGACGGCGGTCATCACTTTCATCACCCGTAACCAGCTGGCTCGTTTTTTTTTAAGGCATCAGAAGGCAAACGAGCAGACGGGCTTCTTAATGGTGAGTGGGATCTAGGACCCATACACATTTGCATTCTAAAAGCTTCTCAATTGCGGTGCCAACCCTGAGGACCTAAAATGGAAATCCTAAATTTTTTACCGGTTGCCTTATCCCCACACCGGAACACAACAATGTGAACACACCTGCTTGACGGTAGGTTAAAAGATAAGATGGGGCAGCTATCCGGAAGCTTGCACAAGATCCTACCACCACTCATTGTTAGGTACCTACATAAAAACTAAAGTCAATTGTTTGTACCAAATATAGGCTTTCAAAAGAGCTGTTTGTGCATGTAACAGCACCGTAACAATCACAGCACTGATAGATTAGCAGTTCAAGGTTCTCCATATGCCTGAACAGTGCCAAGGTTCCTAAATACCAAACAAATTAAACCCGATATGGTGCTCTCCGTACCGAATGCCTCAACTCAATGAGTACCAAATGCGCTGCATTCACGCCGTCTTGAAGGCTGGCTCATTGGATACAAACGAACACGTGGTTAAAGCATACATAGCTAATGAGCGTGTACTTATCTATATGTAAAGTGGCGCATCAACAGAGTATTTAAATTGCTCCGGGGTTGAGAACCTTCCCGTTAAGAGCAACCAACGTTATGTTATGAAGTCAAGAAATAGTAGACTGGAGAAAACAAAATTAGACGTTATGAACACTAAACATAAATCTCTTTAATAAAATACGAAGCACTAAAGTAAAAGCTGGTATAAACCTCATTGTTGTTTTTATGCCAAGGAAAATACACGAGCACACTGTGACACCATTCTAGTTGATTAAACCATATTGTTTTTGACATGTTATGTTATGGTATTGTTTGTATATTATTTTACATGTTATGTATCACACTACCCTAACTTATAAAATTTAAGCCATCAACACCATTACACATACGGTCACATGCGAACACACACACACACACACACACACACACACACACACACACACACACAAACGTGCCATACCGTACATTATATCCAATTTTCTTCGTTATTAACTGTAGACACTAGTAGACACTAAGTTACATTTATTTTAAAATTTGTATTCCGAATCTGGTTGCCACTTGACAGGCATTGCCTAGTGCGGGACCAACAGATATTTCCAATATGTGTATTCGTTATTTTAATAAAGAAATTTTTATTTTTTTATTATTTTTATAACTTTTACAGGTCAAAAGCAATATGCTAGGTCGGTCGTTAATGTCTAAAGCGTATTATAGGGTCGAGGACTATCTAACAGACAAAAATGCATGGCCTACACCCGAAACTTAGTCAATAGTAATTTGTTCAAATGCAAAGGCTTTATCCTGCTTTTTCTTGTCTGGGGGACACCGTTGATGCAGGAAAACATATCGAAACTTTTATGTGGTCATCTTGCACCATCTTATATACACATATATAAGTAGGTAGTTGTAGTTATTTTATTTTATTCTTTTCTATCTTTCTCTCCCGTAAGATTTTTGGCATGTTTTCCTGCTGAACTACTGTTACTTGATATTATATTTAATTTAATACTTGTAGCTTTATATAATGCTAGATTAAGTTGTACATACCATTGTAATATGAAATATGTAATAAGTTTAAAAAATGACTGACTGCTGAGTTTCTTGCGGCGTTTCTTCTCAGCAGTGGTCTCCTCTTGGGAAGCGCTGGTAGTATCTTGACGTGTAAAAGTGCCCGTGCGGCCTACTTACTGAATAAATTTCTTTTATCTTTATCTTTTTTTTATCTATTCAGCACGGTAAAAACCATATCGTTCTTGACCTGTGATCGTATTGTCAACGTTTTGGTAGCTCTTATTTATATGACAGTAATGGCGGCCGAGTTAGAAACAATACCATGACAGGTCAAAGTCGACATCTGATAACAGTGATAACATAGCATACAATCTTAAGATTGCAATCGCGTGCCCTTCCCTGAGATCTAAAATGGAATGTCTTAATGCTAGTAATTTCACCGGATATTGTCTTATCACCCCCGTAGCACAATAAACTCATTCTAAACGTTTTTTTATAACGTCATAGAGATGGCGAATAATCACACATGCCACCTGATGGTAAGTGGAAACTGTGACCCATAGTAGTGACATTTGCATTCACAAGACTGCAAGCCTAAGCCTTAAAAACTTAAAAATGTAACATCCGACGAAGCATTTAAACATCAGCTTAGAAACCTTTTATTGGATCATCCATTATACTACGTCGATGAATTTATGACACTTATATTGTAAAATTATTATTGTTTGTTTGACCTTTACTTCTTGCATATTGACTTCGGAAACTGACCATTTATTTATTAGTTGATTATGTACTTATTAATGTTGTCTTTGATTATTTGTGGGTTATTTTTATTTTATTAACATTTTATTATTTTTGTATTAATGTTGACGATACCAATGTAATTTCATATTTTTTTGACATGCAATGCAATTAATATTGTAACATTACATTGATGAATAAATAACTAAACTAAACTAAACTAAGACTGCAAATACGTTGCCAACCCTGAGGACTAAGATGGAATGCCTCTATGCTAGTCATTACACCGGCTGTGTTATCCCAACCGGAACACAACAATGAGAATACTGTTGTTTGGCGGTAGGTTAATGGATAAGATAGTGGTTTAAATTTACAGTAAAGTCGGGATGTAGGTATGACCTTAACCAGGTCAGGTTTTCAAATAAATGGGATTATGTCTCAACTCAACTTAACATTATTACCACCTCAAAATAATGTACATAAGTATCATGTAATTAGGTATATACTTTTCAATGGCAACAGAATGCTTTTGGTCTGGTCTGGCCATAAACCGGAGAGTGGCGAGCTCATTTCACATACTTTATAAACTCACCATAATTTAACCAATCACCAATTTGCCAAGCGGGTTTAATATAGTTTATTTTCCCTGCGTATCGGTTTCTCCTCGACAGGTCGGGCGGCATTTCACAAGTGGAATAAAACACATAACCGAAATGGCTTCAAATTTTAATAGCCGCTAATGAGATTGCGCATCGTTATTGCTGAATTTACTTTATGTTAAATCTTGTTTTTAATTAAATTGTCGGTATTTTAGGTCATCGCTTTAAATTTAGGAGTGTGTCGTAAATAACAGTAAGGAATAGCTTAAATCGCATCAGATATTCGTTTACATATGTTGGTATAACTGACATCCGATCTTTAACAAGAACCTTGGCCTGTTTTTTATTACATAGAAAAGGCAACTAGCACACAGGGTAGGTAAGATATATCTAACATAATATATGTATAATCATAAAACTACAATCCTTAAGGTGTCTTCCCACTATACCGTACCACACCATGACCGTACTTTGAACGTATCAGGCCTGGAGCGTATATTAGTATTAAAATGTTGGTCGGTGACGGAACGGTCTAGTATAAGTAGCCTTTTTAATACAAAAAATATTTTTCTGTCTGACACGTTCCTATTACAGTCATGGTATGATACGGTGTAGTGGGAAGACACCCTAAGGGCTGTATTACGTCATAGTAAACGACAAGTCATAGAAGACTGTAATTATTGACGCATCTTGAAGCGGACATAGTTTTTTTTTAATACGTCCCTTAGACTGCATTGAACATGCGTTGCTTACCTGCTGTCCTAGTGCTGCTAGTTTAAAAGAAAAAGATGTTGATAGCGATCCGGACGGGCCCTACACAAAGTCCAACTACGTCTTAAACATCAACACATGCGTGTGTCAGTTCTGTTAGTCTCACCACTACACGCATAACGTCAATCAAATGAAGCTGGTTCCTGGGCGTATAATCAACACGGTAAAAACAATATCGTTTTGATCTGTTATCGTATTGTCACCGTTTTGATAGCTCTTATGTACATGACAGTAATGGCGACTGACGTCATGAATACCATACCAGATCAAATAATAGATACCCATAAATCTCAAGGGCTTCTTATCGAACGTGGATCGAGCGAGAGATGTCATACGAGCGAGTTTTAAGCTACCTAATCGACGAATCACGATCTGATGGGACAACTTAAAATCGCCGATTAATAATTCGAGTCGAGTAAAGCGAGTTAGTTAACAATAACAGCTACCCGGTTTAATTCACCCTTCCATCAGCAGGTGGCTTACCCCGTAACACTAAATTCTGAATTCGTGAATAAAAACAGGCAGATCGCTATCTTGTTTCTAATTTTGAATTTCGGCGTCCCTTACTACGCTACGCTACTTAGGACTCCAGGTTAACATTATACAGTTTTTTTTTTTATGGTACGGTAATGGTACACGAGCTCACAGGCCACCTGATAGGAAGTTATATCTGAGACCCATAGATATTTGTATATTGAAGACTACAAATCCAATGTCCTGTGCCAGTTTTCGCGTCGCTCATAGATGGAGTCCAAAATTTTGCACACGATATACTGAGTATCTCATGTAATTAAATTGTTTTATAAAATATTCCGTTATTTGACAAATAATGGCCCCAATAGTATTGACATGAAACTTCTCTAACTGTGAAAATTTCTTATAAGAATCGCTCGTTAACTTAAAAGAATATTTTTAATTTTTCTATGCAAACCAAGCCACGCATGATATGGAGGTAAATTTACCTATGCATACGATTGGTTCTTTTTAATTCATACAAACAACAAAACTTCACAACTAACTTTTACAAACCTTTCCAAATGCTACTAGTTATGTTAAAAATGATAAGCCATTTGATATTCCGCTTAGGTTTAAATTAAACATGATATTCACGAAATGCCAGTAGATCCCATCGCCGCCGTGACACGACGGAAAAAGATCGTGCTATTCATTACGATTATTATGAATAATGCATTTGACGGAAATCATTATTAAAATAAACATTAATTAAATGTTATCCAGCGCATGGTTGCTAATTAGTCGAATTCTCGAACGATGGATTTGCTTAAGGAAATAACATTAATATTAATTACTCGCAAATATTTGACGAAATAAGTAAATAAAGAGGACGGAAGGAATTTAACAAATGACAGGATTATGTTATAAACATACAAATGTTTAGTTTAGTTTAGTTTATTTATTTGTCAATGTAATATTACAATATTACTTGCATTGCATGTCAAAAAATACGAAATTACATTGAGATTGTCAAAACATAAATATTAATAATCAAAGAATAGAATACAATAATAATTCATAAATTAAAACAATAAAAGTTAAACATCTAATAATGGTCATTCGTCCGTTGTCAAAATATGTAATGAGTAATAAATGTCAACAAAATAATAAATTTACATTTCCATTTTCATATATTCATCCACGGAGTATAACGGATTATTCAATAAAAGGTTTCTCAGCTGAAATTTAAATGCTTCGTCGGATTGTAATTTTTTAAGTTTGGCGGGTAGACGCTCGTAGTACGTGGTGGGACCGATGACACGCTGTACGCTGAATACAGCATTATGCAGCAGCATGGTAGTTCGGTATACCTAGCGGCAACTGTACACACCTAGCTTTTTAAGCGAATAGTTTGTCAATCAATGTATGTATGATTGTACCTTGATATTTATTTGTTTATTTACATTTAGCTTGGCAAAAAAAGTTTAGTGTGATCACACGGAACTACCGTATTCCCTCGTAGAAACCTCCTCATCATGCAGCAGTTTTTGGGTAAATAATTACTTATGATGGCCAATTTTACCAGGAACAGCTCGGCTCTTACATCCTGTCTCATTTGAATCCCAGATGATAAGGATTGTAAAACTCACATGGCGATACCAGATGATCTTGGGTCCAGTTTAGACAATTTGAAAACGGTAATATTCACGATATTTCAAGGAGCTCTACGATGTTGTCAGAAACAGATGACCGCTGCCCGCTTACCTCTAGACACGCTACGTTAAGACACAGAATAAGTAAATAGTGTATTGGAATATACTTAGTTACACGGCAAAGACAGAGCCATTCTGTTATGCTCTGGAATGCCTCGTCACATAAATTTAATAGCGTAAACGCTGTACTTTTTCTTCCTGATCTCCTAAAGACCTACATCAACGACCGTCTAGCGGGTTCCGCCAGTCCACCGGTGGGAGGCCTGCCCACGCCGCATCCTCGAGTCGAGGACTCTTCAAATTCAAAACGAACGCCCTCGAATCCATGTAAACTAAATGCTACACACATACTTGAGAGCACCTCACATTATTTTCCTGGTTATACATCGAAAATAAAGCGATATTGTGTTATTTTAAGCAGTTATCCCGCCGACCTACGCAGTGTTTACCAACGCGAGGCATGTGGGCCGGCCGCGCATCTGGAGCCCTTATTACGTAAATATTATACGCTGACAGTTCAATTAAGTTTGAAACACCAGTTATTTCCAGTTATGATACACTTTCAAGCTGGCTTGCACTCCAGGGGTGCAAATAACGTGAACTAAGCTGGAAAAATACAGTTTTAAAACGCATAACATAAGATAGAAATTCCTTTAATGGCCTGTTGTTCGTTATGGCATTTTAATGAAAAATACCTTGCATTGCTAACTACCACAGCTAACTACAAATTGCGGTATTTGAAAAAGGAACACGACACATTTCGGTCTGCGTCTGTTATTGTATTTTGTTTTGTAGAGACCATGACAGTTGGTTGACAAAATAATTATAAAGTTTTTGCGCGATTACGGAGGCATGGTGTTTCTAGTGTATTTAAAAACCGAGTCGCGCTCCGGTGGCGTATATTACTAACTTAGGTAATATTATATTCCGATTTAAATTCGTATCCGCATCAAATTGGCGAGAGTTTCTTGTATGGGGCTCCTTTTATTTTTTAAGTTTTTTTGTTGTATGGAAATCCTCTGTAATAAACACATAATGGAAAAAAAACTGGAGCTTAAAGAAAAAAGTTTCCGAAGTTTCGTTCCTTTTCAGAGAAGCCGAACGAAAACACTGCACGTGCTCTGAGAAAAAGGAATAAAGCAACATTTTAGAATGGCATAACGTTCGACCGGTAAAGTAACGACTTTTACGTTAACTTAATCGACCCGGTACCTTACTTATTGCCGGTGTAACCGATTACCTGCCCCACTTCCCCGCTGAGCCAAAACTTAAACACGGTAATAACATAATTAATGGTAAAAAATGATTTCTGAAACCTGCTCAACTTTGCTTATGAGTTTTACAAGCAATTATGTTTCCGCACAGTAATTTTATCTTACACAGATATTTAAATACTCGACACACATGCAGCTTGTGCATCATTAAAGTCTACAATGATAAAATAAATGAGTGCGAGTCTATACACTGCTTCGTAAATATTCCATGTTGACACAGGTTATTAAGTTTTCTCCGTCGCCAAAGTCACAGTATTTTAGGCTCCAAGGTTATCTTATTAATCCCATGGGTTAAACTAGCTTACGAGTATAAGTGGCTGCATACTTTGTCATTTTAACGTTATGTTTGAACTGCTGCACTAACCTGACAAAGGCTTTAAAGCGACAGGGTAGCGATGCGTGCAGCTACTTGCAAGGCCGACTCAACCCACTCTTTCAGGAACTATGATGAAGTGTATCTTCATTTGACCTTAGGTAGATCCTGAACAAGATGATGATGATGATGATGATGATGATGATGAGTGGGGACGCCGCCGAGGCAGGCGGGCGGTCGTGTGGCTCTCCATTCATTCCGCCCAGTTCCCCTTGATCCAGCCTCAGGTTACTGGCTCTGCGGCGCTCCCATTCAGCACTGATCCCATCTTCTTGTTTTCCTACAGAACATTAGTGCGTCCTGAAGGTTAATGCTTTTAAGTGTCTCTACCGATAGCACGTCCTCCCCGAATGTGCGATGTCTCAGTGACGAGTACATTACACACCCGGCCAGAAGCAGAAGATCCTGAACAAGACTACCGAACTCGAAGTAAACATAATTCTTTATAACTCTGCCGCCATTACTGTAAAGTTATTAAGGTGCTATCATAAAGTTGACAGTACGATAAAAAGTCTAAAGTAAACCTACCTACCTAGTTAAGTTTTGCCCGATTAGAACAGAGCCCCGGTTGATAATCCTCTCCTCCTCTCCTTCTCGGTACATTCTGTTCGTTTATGGAATAGCCTTCCAACTGATATCAGGCAATCACAATCTGTTGCTTCACTTAGATCTAGGCTGAAGAGGTACTGGCTTGACTCTTGTTCCTGATCTAAGACTGTATGTCCTTTTTTCCTTTCATACTTATATATATTATTTATATATATATATACATACAATGTATATATTTATTTATTTATCCTATTTAATATATATATTTATTATACCTACATATTTATTTGCTATTATTATTTTAATCTTCTGTATCTTTAATACGTTGTACGTTTAGCCATCCGTTGTTTTTATTCTTCTCTCAATCGCTCAAAGGTTAACTGGAAGAGATCCCTTATAGGGATAAGTTCGCCTTTGTACATACCTTTTTTTGTTTCTGTTTATTTTTTAATTTGTTATTTTCTGTTTGTACAATAAAGAGTTTACATACATACATACATAATTTTAAAAATATATTTTTTTAACATTATTCAGAATTTTGAACTAGATTACTTCTGCTTACTATGTTATTACTTGACACAATTTCGATAAAGGTAAGAAGTTAAGTGAAGGTTCTAATCTTAAATGTATCCTCAAAAGTAAATGTTATTTATTTATTTCTTTATTAATATTATCGTACTTGGTTCGCAGGATGGACAGTTCAAACGCTAAGTGAGCCTTAGCCATCTCAAATATTCAATCATTTTTAACATGGTGCCAAATATCTTTTTGACATCCATAATAGTCATTAGTTTTTGGTACTAATAATTGATGATTTTCTAATTCACTCCGCTTCCCCGATTTGCAATCTGAAATCAAAGAACCTGAGGCCCTACTTTCAAAATCGAAGTTTTGTAAGCTCCATACATTTCTCTCGATTGGCGAGTCACAGGGATGGAGTTAAGACTTTGTAAGTTTGCATGGTTTCTTTGCCACGGGCGCCCGGGCGGCCCATTCCAGAGCACGTGGGACTTTTCACCTTCCCTGCCAACCCACGTTCGGGTCCAAAAAACACAACACGTTTCATTGTACCTACTTCGTAATTCATGAAAACTTTTCCAAGGAAACAATGAACAGTGTTTATCAACTTGCAAAAAACCTCTTAAATTACCTTGGACGAGTTCTCCAACAATTAACTACAGGTGATTAGAGGGTTGACGACTGTCAAATGTTTTGATAACAGCAGATCAAGGACTGATTTATCCATGAACAGAGAACGGTATCTGAAAAATAATAGCTCTATCCTTTTCATTCATATGACTCAAGAGTGATAACTTTCGCTGCATTGATAAGTATCTGACAGGTAAATATATTACTCTCCTTTTCTCTGGCATATGAAAAAGAGTAAGTACATAGTGCTTTTTATCTGTCAGGTATTGTTATCTGATTATGGATAATTCAGCCGTAAATTGATTTTGTGTTGGCGAAATCTGACATTAAAGTCACAATAACACAATTTTTCTACCAAATTAAATAAATCTCACTCGAAGCTTGTAATAAAAATTTATACCTTGTTCATACTATTTATTTAAAAACAATTTTAAATTATCTTTGTCTACGTTACTATAGGCTTAACTTAACTAAGAACCGGGGTATGCATGAGGTGCGGGGAGAGGGCAATGGTCCTCATGCCTACCTCGGCTCTCAATTAAGATATACCTACTCCTACAGCTGGATGAAAGTGCCCACGGATCGTGCTCGTTGGCGTGCAATGCGAGAGGCCTATGTCCAGCAGTGGACTAGTATAGGCAGATGATGATAATGACTCCTACAACGTACGCAGTATTATTTATTATTGCTCGAAAGTATTATAGACTAAGATATTGACAATTCGTTCCCATTATTCAAACCGCGGGTAGATTCTGTTACTTCGGGTTTAAACATACATAATTATACTACCACATACAAAACGTATCAAATTTTAACCTGACGTAACCAAATCTAATCGTGGTTTGAATATTGGGAACGAGTTTATTTCGTACTCAGAGATTAGAGTTGTTGGAGCTTTACCAACCAAAATAAGGAAAAAAATAAGTAAAGGCGTTTAATCAGAAATTCAATAACTTCTTAACACGTCAATTCCTCCTGCCTCATTAATTATACAAACAAAAACATCAAATGATCGTCACGAGTCGAGCTCGGATTGGGTAAATTTCCAAAGTAACATCTACTTCAAACAGGTAAGTTCAAAGGTGCTCCGAGTTGTTGTCCCCCTCGAGGTTCCAGGAATCGTGGTTGTCCTTAAGTACAACAAAGTGAAGCTTAGGGAATGCTTTGTTTGAGAAAGTTACGATAAGGGTTCCGTCCTTTACTTTCACCATCGACTTATAAAGGGCTGTAATTATGCTTGAAGCTATTGTGTTTCTTTGTGTTAGTCTGTCATGGCCAGTGATTGCAAATTTTCCAGCATATTTGGTGCAGTGTTGGGGTTGACAGTGGTGGCAAATATTAAATTGTTACAACCAAGAATCAAATAAAATCAAAGCCATTTAGAACTAAGTAATTATGTACATATGGTTGGTAATTAAATAACAAATTCACAAAAAAAACCTATTTAAGTGTCGTCACGGCCGCTTGCTTGCTTGTAAAAAAATTGAGATGTGCAGTAAAGAGTGTATTGAATAATTTTAACAAATCGAAAATACAGAAAATATTTAATGTAAAGCCCACTAAGCCCAATAAGCATAATGAAATGAAGTAATTTATTTATGATGTATTTGACTGATAAGTAACAAGTGTACTGTTTCATTTTCAACGGCAACATGATATTACATAGTTTTTCTGAACATCTACGATCACTGATCATGGCCAAGGAACAGTTAGGTTAACCGAGTTAAATGTAGTTTTAATTATTTGAAAGTTTATTCAAGTCAAGTTTTATCGAAAAAATTAGGGTCAAATAAGAGTTGACCGCTGAACAAGATCCTTTTATAGATGGTTAAGTTAGAACATAATTGCTAGAACATTTTTGAATAGTCGATTAAATTAATGTTTATTTATTTATTTATTTATTTATTCAAGGAGAACCAACAGCTTTAACAATTCCTATAGTAACTTAAATAGAGGTACAGAACCAATTACAGGAACTCACAAATAGATATAAATTAAGAAATATACACCTTAGTGCCACGCACAACAGGGCCATACCCAAATAAACATTAAACAATAAAACAATGCACAATAAAACACCTAAAAGAACTTAGCTCGCTTATCAGTTCACAACTTGAAAACCGCTCATTCAAAACACATTTTAGTTAATTTTCGCCTCACAGAAGGAATTACACATGATGATGTTAGACATGATTATATTGACGAGAGTAACATTGTCATTGCACATCGAATGTGTACAGACAAGGAGTGTTCGGGACTAAATGGATTGAATAGCTCTCGTCGGCGACTCCCTCACCTTCCCGGGTCTCCCGGGGCCTGGGTGGTGCGTAAGTGCATTTTCCCAGTGACAACGAAAGGGCACAGGCCTCCCCTCTTGCGCCCAGCTGTCCGGTGAGGCTTGCCTCATCCGGCCCTCACCAGTCCCTACTTAATTACAGAACCACAATGTTGTCAATTTCCGGTATTTTGTAAATAAATTGGTTGTTGTGAGTTTGTTTTGTCGCGGAATTAAGTTCAATTAGCTGTAATTAGCGGTTGGCTTTTTGAGGAAGTGTTTAATCTGTAGGTATTTCTGCTGGAGGTCGGGTACTCTGTGGCAGAATTATATTAATGACTTATGTAAAGCGTAGGTACTCGTATGTGTTTGTAGTTTTTTCTGACTTACAAGGGCTTTATGTTTAAGGTGTTTTTTAAACTAAAGTATTGTCTGTAATGTTTGTATGGTCATCAACATCTTCTTCATGCTGTCCACTGCTGGTCCGAGCTCAGAGATTTGGGAACTCTACCACTGTTTCCTGCAACCCTTATCACATTTGGAATGAATTTAATCCGAGTCTTGCATCCACTGCAATCCAGCAAGAGCGTCACCTGACCCCTATTTCACCATACCGACAATGACACGTGACAGGTGACAATTCGGTATACATTGCAAATTTAACACGCTGATAGGTACATTACTGGGTTTCATATAATCTGCGCCATGTACCTACACTGAAATGTGACCTATCACCTGACATTGTGGTATGGTGAAATAGGGGGCTGATGTTGAGTGACCCCAGCGGTAAGCAATCTGCTTCTTACACGGATCACCACGTGAGCATAGCGAGCGCATCCGGCTGAGGCACTTCGACGACCGCGACCTGTCCAGACCAGACCTGCTGACTCGTTTTTTAAGAAGACTAGTTCCCGGTTGTACTAAGATTTATAAAATTTAATGTGGCCTTTAGCCGCGGCTCTCAGATAACGTGTCCTAGAGACCTTAGTGCTAATTAACCTTTGTGCAACCGGATGTTACTGTGGGTTGGAATCATCACCGTTCGCTGACCAGCCAAACAGTAAAGCAACAGAAACTAGTCAGTAAATGAACAGCAATAAATAATAAAACTCACCTAAACTCCAAAATGTGTGCGCTTAAAGCGTATATTACAAAAGAGAGCTTTACGGATCACTATAAACTTACTAACTTACATTGTAACTTATAATTAAGAAGCCTTCCGTAAAACTAGTGTCGCAGAGTTATTCTCTACACCGACCGAACTACCTGGACCCTTAAAACAAAAGCAGCTTTATATAATGAAAGATCAGGACATGCCGGATTTGTTTTTCTGCCGTCCGTTATATTGTTGGTCTCCGATTTCCATCCATTTGTAAGAATAAAGATGTCTCACTGAAATGGTTATTGACGAATCCAATATCGACTTAGTACTCAAGCGGTTAAGAATAACATTCTTACACCCACTGCCATTTAGTACAGACGACCAAATTGAGACCTTGTTTTCGAGCTAATTTGAATGAGAATAGTTTACCCTTGCTTTAAAAGTAGGGAAATGGTTATTACTACTAGACATTAATGGTATCTTCATAGGTGAAAAACGTCGCAACCTACATTGAAAAGCAAACGAAGATGTACCTTTTTAGTAATAATAGTAAGGTTCTTAATGCAATGAAGTTGGATAGCGCATTTAACGTTTTTTCTTAAAGAGGATAGAATGTAGGGGTCGTGTGTAATGAGAGGCCTCAATTATGATTACAGCTTATCATTTTACAGAAAATGACCGCCGCGGAGGCCTGATTGAGGTAATTACAGCTCCGAGGAACTGAACTGTCCGGGCTCGTTAATGGGGCCTTAAATAATAATGGCCGCGCGGTAATAAGGTACCAGGGCAGCAGGAGGGGCCGGGAGCTCACCGAGCTCCAGATCACGCCGAGAAATAGACCCTTTGCTGGGCCCTTTTGCGTTAATTAGAAGCTGAAGTGTATTCATAGTATTAAGTCATGGTTGTTCTACAAACATTTGCTCGAAAATTATGGGCTAAGGGTATGTTCACATAAAGTCCGCAGTTAGTTGCAACTTGCGCCATTAATTAGCGAGTAAGACAAAAACAGAAGACGACTTGCTAAAATAATTACAGCCATACCTTACAGGCTTGTGAACTTAATTAAATATAGTTCAGTTTCAACTCGCGTGAGTTCATTACACTAAATAAATAAAACACGGGTTCGGCTTCTACACTCCGCTGATGAAGGATTCATAATGAGGCCGAAATATGCCCGACCAGCGTCGCTATCGCCGACCGCAGTCGCAATCGCAATCGGCTTCAAAGCGGAACAATTGTCTTCATTTTGTATGCAGAGAAGCCTTCGATTTTCAAACTGAAAACGATTGCGATTGCGAGTGCGATAGGCAACAGCCCCTGTTTCCTGACTTTGATGTGTTAGTATAATGTAAATGTCTAAGTTTTTTCTTATTATTTTCATAATTGTAGGGAGATTGTGCAAAAGACTTATTTCTGTCAAAGAGAAGTCATCATTTTATCGAATTTCGTTTCATCGAAAGCTTTTCGGCTAAAACCATTAGTTAGCATTATATTTATCATGAATTACGTAGAGTAGGTTAACTCATGCGGCGAGAAATAATAGGGAATATAGGTATGCTTGGTTTTTAAATCGCATTTCTCAACGAAATATGAAAATACCGGAAAAGAGATCACCAAAAGTGAAATTAAAATTTAAAACGAATTATTCAAGCATACTAATTAGTCAGACAGAGAGATCCGATATGCTCTGTGACGTCATGTAACAGGTCGGCCTTATAAACTCCATGTTATATTCTGTTTTGCTAGAAAGAGATAGGAATAAATCTTTGTTGGCGTATCTTGTTTTTTTTCTCAACTGTTTGTTACATAAAATCAACGTTTATTGAAGCTGTGAACAAAAGTCATGAATATTCCCTACAGGTATCCCAAGAGAGCGCATAGACTATATTTATAAAACCGAAGACATTGCATTTTTAAGACAACAGTGTGGACACGCGGTCCTGTCCTGACTAAGCCTGACGGCTAAGATGGAATGCCTCTATGCTAGTAGTTTCCGCGGTTACGTTAACTACTCCCGGAATACAACAATGCGAACACTGCTTCTTGGTAGCGACCCAGACGGACCCCGTTCCAGTAACGTGGAATTCGCAGCCAAAACCACGTTTTCAAGTTAATACAATACATCAAATTCAGAGAGCTTAGCACTAAAAGCGTTAAGCACGTTTATATCAACGCGTATTGAAATTTAAACTGTAATTACGAGGGAAGCAAAGTGGTATTTCCATGGTAAATGTTTCGCAAGAAAATGGTAAACTCGCATTGTACCCGCTATCGGCGATCGGGGCCAGAGGCCGCGCGCACAATGCATATCTTATCTTATCTTAACTAACCTTACCTTACCTTTTACTTTCGAATGCAAATGCAATCGAGCGGCATCTTGAAGCATCCTTGTTTCCTCCGCCGCCTCTATGTTGTAAGGGCCTTTTGTTTGTACATAATTTTACCCTTATTTTAAAACTTGGTTTAAGACAAACAATAGACGCCGTAAAAATGTAACACATGTTTTTGCAAAATAGGGAAAGTGTTATTTTATGACAACCCAACCTACTCCTTATCTAATGGCAAATTAACTGTAAGGCCATTTGCGATATCATCTCAAATGAGTTGTCAACCCTAAGGAGTCTAAAGAAAGTATTTATCTATCTATTTATCTGTACTGTTCCTTTGACTTGCTGTCTTAATTGTTATCCACACACCAATAGTTTGAGCATGAACGTTATCGCTTTTACTATTCGAAAACGAGTAGGAATCTACCAACGGAGTGTATCCTTAGAATGAACCCATAAAACGGATTCAGCTTCACTGTATTCAGCTACTTCACCTTCACGATTAGTTCGAAATTTAACTTCCAAAAAGTTCATGCTAGGAAATTTTATGACATACTGACACGGGGGCATATCTTTTTTTACGATGAAGATACGGTGACGTTGCATACTCGATAGAAGAAAGAAGGCAGTGGGATACATCTGTATTAACGGGATCGTATAACCGAGGTGTTTTCAAGGCAAGAGTGAACAGGCTTGTTTCTGGGTAAGCGTGTACTCTCGACCTGGTCCTCACTTAACATCAGGCCTAGCACAAGTTGTCCGCGACTTGTTTGTCGCTCGGATCTCCCCTTCTATCTAGTCTGTAACGATAGAGACGCACTGAGCGACAAGCAAGAAAAAACCACTTGTGCTCGCCTAGTACTGGTGGTCTGAGGTCAAACGCAAACCCATTTTTTTTTTAAATTTGTGCTCAAGATCAATGCAAAGTATTAAAACTGTATTTGTGCAATTCCGGAATTTCCGATATTGAGTGTGCCTCAAATCCGGAATTGTAATATCGGAAAAGAGTTCAGAAATGCCGGATTTCTGTAATTCAAGCCTTAGTGCAAAAAAAAATACATTGGTGATATTATTAAACAAAATAAATATGATTCATGCTGACACACTCGACTTGAAACACGTGTAACGCCATTTGTGTCAACGAAACTATCAAGTTTCCGGGAAATTCACTAAACACGTTAATAGTGTAAATGTCCCATTTGTTAAGAAACGTATTCATCGCTCTTCTGCTTAATCTCAGTCATTCGCAGTCGACTACTCGATTAACAGCACATTCGAAACCGAAGAAACCGATTCGAAACGAGTCGATTATAGAGTGACGTCATTGTTACGGAGAATCTCGTAAAGGGCGAGTCCGTGATATAGTTGGCAAGATATGGAGAGAGATCAGCGTTCTCGATAACTCTTGAGAATTCTCAAAATATTCTTCCAAAGTCGCACATGTGCTACGCGTGTACGTTCCCTTTATTTCTTTAGGGATTCAATATAGAAAAATAATTTTAACATTCCTTTTACATAATTACCTACGGGGTTTACCATTGTTTACTCATTTCATGAAGCGAAACACTTCGTAGAGTTTTCATTTCATCAACAAGCATATCTGGACGCATGTGTTAGATTTTGTGACAGTCTCAAGTGAAACCTCACTTATCGTACGTAATTAATAATTAAGAAAACCTGAAAACAACAGCACTTCAGCAGAAAATAGCTTCCGGTGAAATTCGACGAATCATAGCTTCAACGAAAAAATATGTCCATAGGACACAAGCAAATTACAGAAGTACCTATATGATTTTAAACTTCCCATTTCTGCGTCCTCAGTTTTTGCTGTGCGTAGCCTATCATGATAGGCTACGCACAGCGGAAATAATTCTGTAATTTGCTTGTGTCCTATGGACATATTTTTTCGTTGAAGCTATGATTCGTCGAATTTCACCGGAAGCTATTTTCTGCTGAAGTGCTGTTGTTTTCAGGTTATCTTAATTATTAATTACGTACGATAAGTTAGGTTTCACTTGTGACTGTCACAAAATCTAACACATGCGCCGAGAAATGCTTGTTGATGAAATGAAAACTCTACGAAGTGTTTCGCTTCATGAAATGAGTAAACAATGGTTAACCCCGTAGGTCATTATGTAAAAGGCATTTTAAAATAAGTTTTCTATATTGAATCCCTAAAGAAATAAAGGGAGCTTATACGTGTAGTACATGTGCGACTTTGGAAGAATATTTTGAGAATTCTCACGAGTTATCGAGAACGCTGATCTCTCTCCATATCTTGCCAACTATATCACGGACTCGCCCTTTACGAGATTCTCCGTAACAATGACGTCACTCTATAATCGACTCGCATGTAGGTATATGCTGTGTGTTTTCTAGATATGGATTGATAGCTTAATAAGTCGTAATACCAAATTGACTCGCAAATTGGTAGTTAATTTGGTTATCTAAACCCAAATTTTAAGTAAATTTTATTGTAAATTACGTTAATTTTATTCCGACAATATTGTGACGGCTTTAGTGTCATGTGACTCGAGTCATTTTTACTGCGCACCAAATTACAAGATCATTATACAAGTAGGGTTGTTAATAAACTTGTCGACAATTGTCAGGCCAAGAGTGTAAACCATCTTGTTTATCCTTTACAACAACACATCTCTGGACTCGCCAATTAATTATGAAATGTACGTAGTTATAACATTGAGTGTGCCTATTTGTCTTTGGTTATGAATTTTGTTGACTAAGCAGCTCGTCCAAAGCGGTAGCAATTGGAACCTAAGTACCTAACTCCGCCTTACGTAAATACGACCACGCGAGCATACTTAAGCCCGCTGACTCAGCTACTTAAAATAACTACTACTGGTTAATAATTCATAGACGAATAAAGAAGCGGGTTATTTAAGAAAATAACGTCTCTGTTTACTGGTTTCCCCACTTGTTTCATTAAAAATCCATTTTAGTACATGTACTGCGCGCCAAGACATGCAGCTGTATAGAGGACACCGATTTATTGTAAGCTATGAATAATGTAGAAATCCGACTGGGGCTCGGAATATTTCTCTTTACAAATATGTTTTCTCTGTGATTCAAATGACTGTCTTGGAGGAATAAACGTAAAACAACAATGTTATGTTTTATACATGGCCGTGGATAAACAACGCCGCTCGTGTAGGGAAGCTGAACAACCAACATCGTGTGGTTTTGCACTCTAAACTCAAAGCCAATGGAAATGGGTCAGGGAGCTGCTATGTCAGTACGTACAGTGACCCGTTTTCATTCCCCTTGGCTGCCTGTTTAAGTCCGCTCAAGAAGAGATCTTGACCTAGGTCGTAGCTTAAAGGGCCCTGCTGACTAACAGTTCGTCGGCTAAAGGTCCATGAGTTCACGACGGACGCGCGGTGACGCGCTCTATCTCGTGATAGTCTGAGAAGCCTCACGACCAAATCACCCATAAACTGGCGGGAAGCCGAAGGGTGAGTTAGCGATCCTCGTCACTATGTATTTAGTACTATGCCGTCATAGATGATTATTCCCTTCTGGCTTGAAACGTTATATTTGCGAGCTTAATAGATTATTTGGCTGTTGGTCGCCCCCCTAACTATTAGTGGGGGGTTTTGCCTACAAAAGTAATATTATTTTATCTTTGCAATTACTTTTGGTGTGTCGATTTAGTTCATTTCACAATTTCCTATAGCAATTTAAACTTGAAGTTATAGCCACAAGGTACCTCTTTATTCCCTTGAAAGAGTTCAGCATACGAGCAAGGCTCAGACTACAAGACAAACAAACGAAGTAAATAGCGCTTAAAGCGCTGTTGCCGTATGATTCATAAGATAAGATAAGATAAGGCGCTTTCAGTGTATTAATGGCTGCGGATTACTGCGGCCGTAAGCGGATCGCCGGCTTACGCGCACAGAATTATGGCTTTCGTAAGTAGACGTGTCCACGGGATAAATAAATACACGAAGGCTTTAAAACAAGAAGGTAAGTATGATTTAATTTCGGTTCGCCAGAACCTGCCATATGAAGATTGTGAAGTAGGTACCTCCCCCTCCTGGGCGAGGTTGTTTACGTTTCAGTGGATTTATTGTTTCGGGTCGCGCGAATTTTGCGGTAATTCAAAAATAGGAAATATCGAATTTCCAACCACCAGCCGACAAAGGGGATCGTTATAAGTTGGTTGGTTGGTTAGTAGGTTGTTGGGTGATTGGTCGAGGACTATCAAACAGATAAAAATGCTTGGCCTAAACTAACTTAAACACCTAAATAACTTGATAATAAAGTGATAAAAAATATATGTAAATATTGTATATTGTCTAGGGGACACGGTTTCTGTAGGATATTGTATCGAAACTTTGTATGTGGTTGTCTTGCACTGTCATAGATAAGTATAATTTCTTATATACCTATATATTTTTATTACTTCTACTTATTCCCTATGAAAATTCTGAAATTTGACACATTTTCCTGCTCAAGCTACGCTTCAATATTTTTTCCTCTTTATTTTATGTTCTCTTGCGAAGCGCTGATAGATTTTTGACATGTAAAAGCGCCCGTGCGGCCTACTTACTGAATAAACATCTTCTAACTTTATCTTTTATCCTATCTTTATTCAAATGTTAACTAATTTCTCCCTCGGAGTAAAAGATAAACGATGTGACGAGGACACCACTATTAAATGGAGGCATGTGTGTGTGTAGGATGATAGGTTTGACTGGCTGATACTCGTAGTGACATAGCTAACAAACAAGCGCACAGACATACCACCCGATAAGTGGGAGCTGTGACCCACTATTTCTTTCTCGCCAATGCGACAAACATAGGAGTTGGTTCGTAACGTAATGCATCATGCCGCGGCTTATCTAAAGGGACGCGGGTTCGACGCCCGCGCCGCCCGGCGGTCCCCAATACGATCCAGTTTGAATTTCTATCGGCTCTGTATGTTTAATGCATCGCCGATCGTGTGGCATAATGTGCTGTCTCCATAGCCCGTATACATGTATGGATGAACCTCAAATTTATAAACCTACAGAGTTATTAGTCATACACTCACATTATACCGACCGAGACCTATGTTTCACAAACACACAGATTGAATAACAACACTATAGCTTAACAAACAAACAACTCTTTGTTATTTAAATATAGAATGGAATTATTGTTTTCTTCAAAAACACAAATAATAAATTTTAATAACGCGTCCGGGGATCAATCCTGGTTTTATTTATAAGAATGTCCGGGGGTTTAAGGAATTTGAGTTCTTTTGTTATTGTAAAAAAAGACGAATACATTGTGTAAATATGTATTCTGTGATCAATAAAAATACTGAATTCTAGTCGCCTGTTAATCCCACCATTTCATAAAACTCAATCACAAATACACGCAGCGATATATTTCAACATTGCGAAAGGTTCATTTAAAAAAGACCGGTCTGTTTATATATATCGTGATATTTGCAGAAATTGACACGTGTATCTAATACTCAGAAGTATTTTGATTAGCACAAACTTCTGTGAAGGTAAAATATATGTATGTACTTATACATCCATATACCCAAACCGCGTGGTTGCAAAAGTGATAACGAGAAGTCGATACCGACTACGTTGCCGCCCCAATTTATATCGAGTGACGGTTTAAAATTGTACAACACTTACAGACTTTGACATCTGTTTAGAGTGAGCTATACCCTAAATTGGCGAGTAAACAAATTATATGAAGTAAGGTATGGAACTAATTCTAATAATTCAGAGAGGGGTGATTACTCGGACTGGAGTCGATTCGTGAACGTGCCAATTATAACTAATGAGCAAGGGGTGACGTTCCCGTCCCCAGAGCTTCGTTAGTTGTAATTGTGCGTCGATCGAGCAGTCTAGTGCCGATGTTGTCTCTGGGTGCGAGGTTGGGCCAGGCGCACTCGGCGGCTCGTAGGTACTTTATGATACGTATGGCACAGTTGAGGCACTGAGACCTAACTTAGAGACCTGATATAAACGACAACGCCGATTTTTAAGAAACCTACTTAGTTCAGAACTATCCTGATTGAACTATAGATTTCTTTTAAAGGTAACGTCGCGGGACAACTTAGCTCGTCGTTTAATAAGCAGAAATGCAATTTGTTCAATTAGCGTCCCCGATAACCTAGGAAATGACTGCCATGAGCATATAATCATGATTTCAAGGAATCATCATTTAAATCAGGAGTAGCCAATTATTGAAGACCCTGTGACAGCATTACAGATTATAAAAAAATCGTTTATTAGAATAAATTCAAACTCAAACTGAAAAGCGAAAGCATCACGTTTCCATACTAAAATGTTTCCGTCATGCTTTGGAAACGCTTTTTAGTATGGAAACTTTGTACCCTCGGTGCGTTTCCGACTTTAGGGTTGGCAACGCACTTAGAAGTAGAGTTTTTAGATTGTATTTAATTAGAAATTTCCACCAGGGTTGCAACACTTACCAACATGTGGCTTAATGACAAATTTGTTTTTCTCGTGCCTCAAGAAAATAGAAATATGTATCTATCATATTAAATTGACAGATTTTAATGACTAAAAGCGAAAACGTTCCTTTAGGGACCCTTGTAAATAATTAAAATTACAGGAAAGCTTTAATTCTCAAAGGAAATAATTCCTCTGCCTTCAAAAAGGTTCTTAACATAGCGTCATAAAGGCCTTCTCTTTTTTTGTGAGTGTTTGTGAATCGGCCGTAAATTGATGGGCCTTTTCACGGCGGCGTCCTGATCGGTCGCAGGCCTCCGAGGGCTCCATGCCATCTTTCACCGCGCGACGCCGGCAGATTATTAATAAAAGACGTTTCCAAGGTTTACATACAATCAATCAGTCAGAATGCGTTCTGCTACATAAGTATAACTTTTTTACATTAAGTATAAAACAAAGTCGCTTCCCGCCGCGTCCCAATATGAACGCTTAGATCTCTCATTCTACCTACGCAACTGATTTTAATGCGGTTATCATCAATATATAAAGTGTTTCAAGACGAAGGTTTTAATGTTTAATAAGTTCTAGATTATGTAAGGGTGATACAGAAAACTCATGTAAACTGAAGCGAAGCTATTGTTACCTCCCACGGTGCCACTGAACGAGGTCTGATGATAGAGCCGAAAGTTTTATTTAATATCACGGTTGGGCGATTACTATCCGTAGGTAGGTTCTTAGTGTAAGCGACGCATTTGGAGTCTTAGATTACGTCTTTAGAATTTATATGCCTATGAGACCCAGATCCCACTTACCGTCAGGGGCCTGTTTTATAAAGATACAAATTACAATTTACAGGTTACAAGTTTATTTTCGACACAACCTCGACCAATGTGTGCGCCGTATGTGTACACATTACAATAAGCCATTTTCTTCGGTGGACATGTTTAATTCAACGATAGCACAATTTAATCGCATAATTCTACAACTATCAACAAATGACAAATAAAAACGTCTCTTATGTTAGCAAGTTGGTGTGCACTTATACTACTTTTAAGGTATGTGATGTTTCGTTCTTAAGTCATCTTTAACGGTTGTTTTCTTTTTTATTATATTTGTTCACGATCGTCATTCTCGGTCTTAGTGCTAGTGCAGCAAAATAGACCACAAAACATGTTTAAGTGGGAGCTGTCTAGGAAATAGGTGCATGTTAGTTTATACTACATTTTTAAAATTTGTATCTCTGTACGCTTATTTGTGTTTGTTCTCCAATAAAGAAAGAAATAAATAAATAAATGACAACCAAATTGAGCAGTGTTGTAGTTTAGACCAGTAAAATTGTAACTTGTAGCTTTATGAAACGTGCCCCGGTGGTCTGCGTGCTCGTGTGCCTCCTTTGACATGTATTAACGGCAAAGTAAATAACTTTAAAAACATCTCTTGTAGCTTCATAAGATTGGCCTCGATGATAACCGTTAAAAAAAATTAAGGTCCGTATTCAGTCATAAAAAACTTACCTGCTTGTTTAACATTGATTATTTTCACACCAAATGTAGAGTGGGCGTAAACAGGCTAACTTGAAAACCGACTCCGAAATGTTATTTTATTAACGTCATACGCTCGCCGTAGATAAAATTAAATATTGCGTCATAAATTGCAACTGACCGAAACTGTTAACTAAATAACGTTCACGAGCAGTTTTTAATCGAAAACCACTTTCAACGACACGACTTCGAGCCGAATTGCCATTCGGCTAATACGGCATACTTTAATTATTTAAGTAAGTATGTGTGTTCATATGGGATCCCCTTGAAATATCGACAAACGTTTCATCGAATGTGTCATTTCACCGAATCTCATTTCATCGAAAGCTAATGTCTGCTGAAACCTTATAGTTTTCAGGTTACCTTGAGCATTCGATGGGTAGGTTAGGTTAGGTTAAACTTGTGGCCACCAAAAAAATAAAGCTCCTGCACGTGGAAATGCCTGTCGATGAAATGAAAATTCGGCGAAGTGAAACGTTCTATGAAATGAGTTTCGATATTTCAAGGGTAAACCGTGTACATATATTATATGGTAACACTTTATACACTCAGGAGCAAAAATACCGGGTTAGAGTGCGTTTTTCATACTAAAGAGGCTATTTCGAAGCCTTGGTTCCTCGCCAGGGAATGCTTTTAGTGAAATCTGATGACGTACACCCCGAGCATCGATACAGGACTTCCAGAGTGCCTAGGATACCCAACTGGAATATCCGGTTAAAGCCGGAATAGTGCCTGTTCAGAAAAACATCTAAAATGGCAATAAAATGTAAGGAAATCCAAATGTTGACCCAAACTCTCCCGCTGTGGTGTAAACTGATTGTGCGATCAGTTAGATATCTTAAGAACTTTTGACCTCCTCTATTGAACCTTGGGCTATCTACCATTAAACCTCACTCAAAACAACCCCTGGCGAGGAACCAAGGCATCGAATTAGTCTCGTTTGTATGAAAAACGCACTCTGACCCGGTATTTTTGCTCCTGAGTGTAGTATCTATTAAAACAGTAGCATTATACAACATTCCTATTACACAAAAACGCTAACATAGGCGTATCTTATGTTATTTTGTTCCCCAGCTCGCCTCTGAGTTTGAAAACCATCTTATTTTTTAACCTAAAGTCGCCGTCAATAAAAATTAGTACTGTTTGACACATAACCTCAAAAATTCACCAAGCGAGTTTTTATTAAAAATAATGTATAATGAATAGTTATTTCATCTCAAACTTAATATGATAATAATGATCTAGTGTATAAATCTCCTGTATAAACCCCCAAAGGCCTCACTTGATCTTAAAAAGTACCTGATTATCGAGTAATCATGGTGGATTGGTTCGTTTGGTTTTGTTTACATCTTTTGCAAGTTCTATTCTTTCTTTCTTTTTAAAGTTCTTTATTTCAAAAATATAAATAGGTTAACATAGATTTTTACTGTAAAAACAACAATAATAAACAAAACAATACTATTAACTAAAAAATACTTATGCAGACTGAGGCGCCTATGTAAGTTTACACCATTAAAGTTATACATTATTAAAACAATGTTATTGCAAACAGTTTTAAGGATAGGTAATGTTATTAAAAGTTGTGGATTTATTAGGCGTAAATACACTTTTGGCAATAGATAGACTAAACAATTAAAATATTCCGAAGAAGCAGGTAGTCAAGAAAAACAAATATAATAACCAGAGGCGATATCGTAACCATCCAACAAGGGACCAAGTTCTATTGACGGCGACCTTACCAAGCAGTAGTGTTCCGGTGTGCCGATAGGACAACTGGTGAAATTACATGCATAAATGCATTCCATCTTAGTCCTAAATTTCCTTAGGATTACAGTCTTGAATCGAATCAACAAATCTCCCATTACGTGCAAGTTGGACTCGACGATGGATGCTTTCCAACTTAATCATTCGACTGAAACATATCGTATGAAGTCCGTTCATGCAATGGAACACCTAACTGTAACCCAAGAGAACTAAAAACCCTTTTTTCTGAGAAGAAAGTTTCGGAAGGCTACGTGGGTTCCTATATAAAATAAAAGCACAAATATCACGGGACTTTATCACAGCAATCTCCCAAACTACGCTCTAGGCTTGTACTATTGTTAATAAACAGCGATATGAAGAAAAAAAAAAGAAATATTTGCGTCTCTCATACAAATATCTAGGGCCGCTAGTTTCCTCGGCAGGGTCACTAACTCACTAACCTCACTATCAACTAGGCCAACGCGTCGTCAAAACCAAAGTGGCGGACTAATATTGTTTATCTATTATCGACGAGATCTATATCGACTGCGATTATCTTTCGATTAAAAGTAAATGTCGACCTTTTTTCATGGCAAAGAGAAGGCAAACGAGCACACAGGCTACCTGATGGTAAGTGGAAACTGTGGCCCATAGACATTCGCACTCACAAGACTGCGAGCCTAAGACTGCAAATGCATTGCCAACCCTGAGGACTAAGATGGAGTGCCTCTATGCTAGTCATTACACCGGCTGTCTTATCCCCAACCCGGACACAACAATGCGAACACTGCTGTTTGGCGGTAGGTTAATGTATAAGATGGTGGTAGCGATCCGGACGGACCCAGCACAAGGTCCTACCACCCGCAAAAACCCAGTAGACAAACATTACACACATATGTAAACTCACGCTTTCATTTCAAGAGTGTCGTAGCCAGAGCTACAGAATTACCAGCAACTCTAAAAAATTGTTGATAAATCTGTAAACACATTTTGCACGATTATGCTAAGATCTTTACCAATGTAATAGAAACAGGTTGCAAGTCCATCGCCTAACAGTACTACAAGCCTTTATTCCCTTAGTCGCCTCTTACGATATCCACGGCAGGACATGGAGTCGCACCATTCGACGAAGAACTTCACTCACCATTATTTAATTTCACTAGCTACAATACTATAGTTGTCCAGCGTTCTTCTTCAACAGGGATAACCAACATTGGTGGTTAACTCCCCTGGGTCGTCTGCGACGCTTCACAGGCGGTTTGAAAACCTTTAGCAATCAGATTAAAAATCAACACAGAATAGATTAAAAATCCTCTGCATCAGGCCAGCGTGGCCGTTTACAAGTACCTTGTTGATAATATTAATATTTGCAAGCCCGCATGCATGCTGAATACAGTTTCCATACTGGCAACTAAGTAAGTTATACTGTGTGGTAGCAAATTAATTGTTTCCATTTGATTTCATTTTGTTTGTTGTGCCTTATCGAACGAACCTGATCGATGTGAAACGGGGACAGAGATAGTTTTTAGCCCGGAAAAGAACATACTCGTAGTTGGTTTAAAAAGTATTTTAATATAACTGGAGGACTTGAAAGTTCTCGGAGAAACAGCAATAAACGAGTTCTACTTGACGGGCGCGCGAGCAGCTAGTTATAATATAAAATTTAAGAGTAACTAATAACTGAGTTATAACTTTTTAGGGTCTCGTACCCTTTTATATAGGGTGCCAAGTGCCAACAGGACAGTATCTCAAATGCTCCGATGTCCATCCGTCTGTTCATCCGTGTGTCACCTATTGAAATCGTTATAGTTATAACCTTCAAATGTTTACGGAATATATATTATTATAGTCGCTGTAACAATAATTTTAATTTTAATATGAGTCACAATAGAGAAACGTGCTATCGTGTACGGTACCTAGTTCGGAACCCGTCGTGTGTAAGGCCGACTCGAACTTGGCCTTATCTTTAAACGCGTCCGCGGTGTCAAGTAGCGGGTGATTCCTGAATCACCATTGCTGACATTTATGTGCCAGAATTCCTTCCTAAAATAGGTTAACATGCCCTAGTCGGTAGTAGTTAGGTACTGCCACCACAAAGGATTACGTTCCCCTTGTGGCGAGGTCCAACCACTCGACCCTCGGGGGAACTCCGGTGTTTATTTGAACATACCCGCATACCCGCCTCAGTGGGGGGCGTTGTCAACAGGGGGCTACGGGACCGCTATTACAGCGCTAGAGACGCAAAAGCTTTGAGAGCGGAGGCCCCAATCTTCCCCATACTAAAAAGCGTTTCCAAAGCGTAGGTCGCTTTTTTGTATGGGATAGCGCCGCGGCGCGCCGCCTCCGCCCGTTACGGCTTAAACATAGCCCCCCACATCTGTGCCCTCCTCGCGGATTCATATCTTAATTATGTTTCAAGATTCGAGAAATAAGTACTTATAAAAACATACAAGACTCGGGGTTACATTTCATCTCACAAATATTTATTCTTACAGGGATCAAACCCGAGACGGCTAACCATACCACGACGCCACCAACTAAGCTACCAGCGTAACTTAAAATAAAGTAAGTTGGTGTCTGATATCTTTAGCACCAGGGTTTGACAAAATGAAGTGGATTCATCTCGACTGCGAGCAATTAGAGAAGTCGAATTTGATAAGCATATCCCCCTCAGTTCCTTAAATTGAATTTGTTTCGCAGATATATTTTAAAATGCCTATTTTTTGCAAGCGAGATGAAAGCAATATTATTAAATTATGGTAACTAGGTTGTACATTTAGTTATTATTATTGATATTTATAAATGCGACTGATTCTGTACGTCTAACAAAGGCGCAAATACGACGGCACGTTTAAAACTACTCAGCTATCACATTGTTAAGTTATTAACTTCATCCATCGCTAACTTCTAAGAAATTTACGTAATCCTGGACTATAAATTATCAATAAATATTATAAAAGTGCTGGGAAATAAGACGTCAGTATAAGAGCCTCCTCCCGGCGCTAACAAAGGCCTTTTGAATTGTCGTCGTAAAGAATACTGCGGGCGAAGTGAGCGCTCAATGTAGAGGTATCCCATAAGGCAGTTAAGCGAGTTCGTCAGAGAACTGTACACAACACAGCTAAACTAACCAGTTTGTTAGATCAATTTACTAACATTGTTATTTCTTAGTAATTAGCAATATTTTCATTTTCTTTTTGTTCCCGAATTAAGTATTCACAGTCGTATCTGGGCCTGACGTTTTTTCCTGTCGCATATTTTCCCAGGCCAGAATCAAATAAAGTGTTGACGGAGCTCCGCTTTCGCGGCTTCTATTTCCGGGCGCTTTGGCCCTCCGGGCCGCCTCCAAAGCTAACATAACCTAAAACTACCTAGATATAAGTGGAAAAAATTGTGCCCGGGTGAAATCCGGATCAGGAACCGTATGCGTAAACCGTAAGTAGACAATATTTAATGCGCTTTCCAAAAACATGATAATACTACAGTAAAATTATAATTTCAGATGCAGGAAATGGCTTGAAGTCATAGAGACTTAATGAAGGAAACTGTGCTGTGCTTTGTTGCTTACAAAATCAATGTTAATTCGAAAGCGGATGATGTGCCAACCCTAGCTCTACCCAATGGAGTAAGCACTCCCACGACTAACGAAGTGAACACTGTGAGAGCGTGTCGACGTCGAGGCAAACAGGGATTATACCTACGTCGAAGTTTATATCTGCGCTACAGAAGGTGTCCTGAAACTAGATGCTCATCCGTACAAACCACTACAGAAATAAATTAATCAAGATATAATACACACAGCGCCACAAATTATTTCGTTTAATACACGAATTAGGTAAAAAAAATAAGGAAAAGAGAATAATCACAGATCAATCCAAAATAAACGTATAATAATCATAGTTCTTTAAACATACTCAGCTTTTTATTTTATCTTCTGCTCTTGGCACAGCCCTGGTGCGTATATTAGTTAGATCGTCTTTTGCTTTCGTCCACACGATATATTAATTTATTTGGATTTTTAAGTTAAGTATGTAACGTTCATTTTTGCTTGCAAGAAATCGACTCGTATTAAAATACTCTTTAGGTTACGATAGCGTGGGCATTTCGTATTTTGTACGAGAGTGGAACATCTGTGCATAATACTATTTCTATTGAAACATACATCTTATAAACTAATAATATAACTAAACTATAACTAAACTAAACACAAATCAATTAAAACTAAATAAAAACTAGAAAAGTGAGGGCCCCCGTGGCAAAGTACTTACTGCTTTCTATTGTAATATTGACTCTGTGGTCCACGGCTCACGTTAGATTTGGTTGATATTTTGGAGAGCTCTTTAAGGAAGGCCTTTGTTGCCTTTATGAATAGCGTCACTCGTACAATAGGTACTTGATGTTAATCTGTACAATGGAGGCATTGTAATAGTGAAAATGACACGCAATTTTGCTTGTGTATAAAACACTAGTGGGCTTGATGTACGTAGCCATGTTGACCTTTACTCTGTCCCCATGCAGCAGTGCCTGCCATGTTGGATTACGGCGTAGGGTAAGACTACCGGTAAAATGGTGAGCCTAGCGGAGGCCTTAAGGATTAGAAACGCATTTTGTCGGTGATAAAGCCAACCGCGTAACTACCAAATTTGATAAGTTGCAAAATATACCTTGCAGACTTCCTCGCCAAGGTGTATTTTGAAGCTAATTTAATTTGTTAGTTATGATGTTTGCAGTCTTGAGATTGCAAAATGTCTATGGGTGTAGTGTATGTTATTTTGGCTTCACCGAGGTATATAATACCGGTCAAGAACTTACGAGTTAGACGCCAATGCACTACAATATTAAGATCGAGTAGATTATTTAAACTTATTTTAATTCTTGATGTTACAACGGCAATATAAATACACACTGAGAATTTTAACTGCCAACCTGTTACTTTATTGTGAGGTTCAGCCTGTTGACAGACGGACGCACGGACGGACGAACAACGGAGTCTAAGTAATACCCGCTGGTACCCTGTGGGTACGGAACCCTAAAAAGCACTTAAAAGTACACTTATACAAAAAGAAAATTCTAACAACACTGCCACAAAACGTGTTCAAAATTATACGGAGCGCGCGAAGCGTCCTCGCCACACGTCCAGAATAAGGTTACCGCCATTATCATACATTTGTTAAAAAACTGTTTGATATTCTCAAAGAGTTTTTGGTGTATTTTGAAAACGAAACGTGGCCCGGAGGTTAGCGTGGACGCGGATGATGCCATGGCATCCATAAAGGGTCCAACTAATATGGAAATAAAAGAAGCGGGCGTAGAATATGTATTTAAATGTGTTAGGACGTAGGTTCTGCAAAAAACTGTGAGTTATTTGGTTTGTTTTTGACACGGCCTCGCCAAAAGCGTTGTTTTCGGGATGTTTGAACAATTTCTATTGAGCGGGCCGCGGGCGACGCGTCCTTGTTTGCATACATTTTTGCTTTCCATGGTGTTCACCATGGCTGCCTGCCCGCCACCAACACTGTACTCTTGTACCTACATTCAACAACTTTGATTGCAAAGCCACTCTCTGTAGAACATACACAGAATGCCAAGGATTAATTTTGTCGTAACTTAATATAGAAGTAAAATATCTAAATATCAAGGGACAATCCATAATTTATGTTAAGACAATATTGTATAGTTTGCGTTTTGTGTCCAAATATGTATGTGTGTAACCTTCCTTGTTTTTACTTGATGGTTTCAACGGAAGACTAGCTGACTTCAATCCCAGCATTATGCGAATTGGGACCGTTTCGTAGCTAAATTCTTCTTGTGCGTAATAATATGTCCTTTGTTATATCGCGAATAAATGTTTTTCCTTCTTCTTTCTTTCAATCTCACACAAATTGAGCTAACGCCAAACAATATAAATCTTAGTTATGTGGAGAAATACATAGAAAACATCCAAGAATCACGAACGAACACTCGCGCTCATCATACAAATGTCTGCCCATACCAGGAATCGAATGCAGGACCACTGCTTCGTAGGCAGGGTGACCGACGATGCTAAATTCGTTTTCAAGATGGTATCACTTGGACTGTACTTTGTCGTTTTCAATCGTTATACTATGCCGCTGGTCAGTTCAAACCTGAGTTAAAGCGACAAAGTACTGTAGTACAATAAGGTTTTAGTTTATAAAATAGACCTTATTGCACTGTACTTATTATGTGATATGTCTTGTTTGCTTTCAAATCTGTATAATGAGAGAGTCGCTTCCAAGCCGGCGTAGTGAACGCATCAATGTATGGTATAACATGAAGAAAACAGTGAATAAAAAGTTGTATTTATAATTCAGCATTATCAGTGTTTCTGTCCACCCACAAAAGTACAGTACCTACAAAAGAGATAAGTTCCTTGACATTGAGTCTACGTAATAAGTACCCATTAAGCCAAACCAAGTGAATGTCGACCTTTAGTCACATTAAAGTTTGAATGTTACACCCTTTGTAGCGTGTCCTGCGCAGGGTTTGTTGGTTTCAGGAAATCCTAAACAATAATTAACTTAACTTCCGCGCTGGGTTTGCCCCTCATTTATAACAGCGATGCGACGGTCATTTTAAAGAACCACTAGTGAATTGAAAATTGTACAAAGCTTTGTATTAGCTGGGCATTCACGGACGCTCCGTTTGTCTCCACGACAGATGGTCGGACTGTATATAACTAACTGGATGGGCGTAAAATTGTGACCACATTCACTGGCGCGCCACGCCACGCCTCAGCGGTACGACATCACGGAGCAGACTGATTAGAAAATGGCAGCCAGAGAACGCATTCAGGAGTTTCACGACGACACCATTTGGCGCGGCGGCGTGGCATGTTCCAACGTTAAACGCCGACATTGACGATAGTTCCGTCCATTTGGAAAACGCCAAGTGCTTTTAAACGCTATGAGTTTTGACATTTACGGATCGATTTTGACGCGGCGCTGCTGTATTCGGCTTGTTGGAGCAGTCGTGAATGACTTTCAATTCACCAGTATTTTCCATCTCTATGACGAACCCGACTCGTACTTCGCAATGTTTGTTTAAGTTGGATATCAATAAAGAAGACTACTGGGGCTGTATATGACTCGGTAAAACCTAACTGCTTTTGGCATGTTATAGCATTGTTAACTTTATGATAGCTCTTATTTGGGATCCCCTTGAAATATTGACAAACATTTCACCGAATGAGCCTTTTTTATTTCATGGCATAGAGAAGGCAAACCTGATGGAAAGTGGAATTTGTGACCCATTGACATTTCACTGATTTTCATTTCATCGAAAACTAATTTCTGCTGGTGACACCTTTTAGTTTTCATATCATCTAAAGCATTTGTTATGTAGTAGGTTAGGTTAAGTTTGACTTGAGACCACAAAACAAATGAAGCATGCAAATATGAATTCGGCAAAGTGAAACGTTCTAGCGGTATTTCAAGCGTACCCCTTGAAACTTGACAGCAATGGCGGCGGCCGAGTCATAAACGATACGATAACGTAATAATCAAGTATGTTTTAATGAGAAGAATAGTGCCAGCAATGACAGTAACTACGTATTTGGGTATAAACCAAAATAAATGTCCAGTTAAAGAAGCGTTTTGTCACCGTTACGAAACTGTCGATTAACGTCAAACAAATACATTTTTGTAACGAAGTAAGTTAGACATCATTTAGCGGGTGGTAGGACCTTGTGCAGGGTCCGTCCGGATCTAACCGGACTACTCTACAAAACCGGACTAAGATTCGCATTCCATCTTAGTCCTCAGGGTTGGCAACGCATTTGCAGTCTCCGGCTTGCAGTCATGTGAATGCGAATGTCTATAGGTCACTGTTTCCACTTACCATCAGGGGGCCTGTGTGCTAGTTTGCCTTCTCTATGCCAAAAAAAAAGTGTCTTTTAAATAGCGTCTTTATTTACATTTATTTTGGTTTGAGATGAGATTACAGACATCTTTGGATCTCAGCGCCCACTCCGCCACCCTGTTGCTCGTTGCCCTTCTCCTGGTAGAAAGTGAAGTGATTACATTATATGCAACGTTAGTGGGTATTCTACAGGTCTCTGCCCACTACACCGTACCACACCAAGACCGTACTTTGAACGTATCAGGCCTGGAGGGTAATTAGTGTCAATATGTGGGTCGGTGGGCTTAGTCTCATACTTTTCAATAAAAAGAATTATGTTTTTTGTCTGACACGTTCCTATTACGGTTCCGTAAGGGACCTTAAGCGCGTGTAAAGGATTTGGGTCCGGAGCCGCGGTACGCGTGATTGGTGCAATTTCAGCCTATTTTCGACGACGCGTTTTCTTAGTTGGTCCCGGGTTCGATTCGATATATTTGTGTGGTGAGCGCGAGTTTTTGTTTCTGTCTTGGATGTTTTCTATGTACTCATATAAGTATTTATTTATCTATGTATGTACTTATATCACTGTCTAGTGCCCATACAAGCCTTGGGCTTAGTTTGGGATTAAGTCATATTGTATGAAATTATTCCCTGATATATTATCCTGATTTTAAGTGACGACGAGGTCGAAGGTATTGAACTGTATCTTTCTTTGGCTACATATTTTTAGTTCCTATGTTAAATTCAGACCAGCAATAAAAGCCAGGCCTAGTCACGATTGAGAACGCGCCTTATCATTCTAACATTTTTTTGTCCTACATCACAATATTATAACGTCGTAAGCAAATAAAAAATTGTACAACTCTTACGTCTTTTTTAAGCAAGACTGAATAGAACCGCAGCCTACAATGTTTCGCTTCCACTTGCTTTATTTGGCTTCTACCCGACTGCATTCTCACACGATACCCTTGTATATCTCCGTCGCGTTCCAACACATGTCGCGGCCTCAAGCTTAACAGAGATAGGCAGAGAAATAAATTACTACAGCAAGGCAAAGCACGTAGCATCACGGCATTTCCAGCTATTAGGTACGCTGTGTACATTAGGCAACAAATTTCTACATAAGCCTTTACAAGGTAAGTAATAAGGTTGAAAGTGGAGATTGCTGCCGAGTGTACAAGTTGAACCGCTTGGGGATAGGACTTCCTTTGGTACAGTCGGGGAGGATGGAGACTTGCTCAATTTGTATGTTGGAAGTGAAGCTAATAACAGAAAGGCAACTTGAACGTTTTGATTTTGCGGCGATTTCTTTGGAAATCATTTTATGTGGCAATAAAAATCCGAACAGAAAAGTATTCCGTGAATGTTATTGGCATTTATGAGTCGTGCGCTCGCGGCGACTCGCGCTCCAGTTCAAATAGTTAACCTTAATTTTGAAACAGCACTTCAGATCGTCGAAGTAAAAATTGCAGTAAGTGTGATTGTTATAATGGAATGGCAATTAACGATGTCGAAAATACAGTGATTTTTAGTTTTGTGCGATTGTTTAAAAAAATGTATACAAAATTTTCGGCCGATAACGTTTCTCATCCCCTATAACAAGTCTGATTTTCACGATTTTTGAACATGTAAAAAAAAACGTGCTTGTATTAAATATAAGTCAATATTTTCTTGCAAAGGAAAACATCCGGGCCTGATTCATCATAATATCTACTACATATTCAAAAATCGTAAAAAAGTGACAGCATTTAGAAAGGGAGAGCAACGTTAGCGCATTTAATTGAACATTTTAGCGACATTATCATCTTAACACAGATACGTTGTGGACAAAACCGAAGGTTTACAGAAATGTAATCAGTCTTAAGTTGGCATGTGACACGTCAGCCCGCCGAGCTTATGAATAATAATCGGATGAGCGATGTACTCAAGGGTTGCGTATTAATAAACTGGTCTTAGTTGAGTTCCCCATCTCTAGTCTGAAGACCGATCAGAAATTACAGTTTATATACGTTTCTTGAGCCAAGACCATTTTATAAATAAGGTCTAAGATCCGAATAGGAGACGATTTGCACCGGGCGGCTATTCGATGAAAAGTATTTTATATCAAATTTAATACGGTAAATAATCCCTGTCTGATGACCTGGACATAGAACGAGAACGTAGGGCGCTGGCGGTCAGATGCAATATGGTGGCCCGCAGGTTCGCAAGGTGCTCATATAACGTGAAATTGACGCTTTTCAAAGCATTCTGTCAGTCGTTCTACACCTGCAGCCTGTGGGTTAACTATACGCAGAAGGCTATCAGTGCCTTACGAATTCAATACAATAATGGTTTTAGGATGCTGTTGGGGCTGCCACGATTCTGCAGCGCATCAGGGATGTTCGCAGAGGCACACACTGATGGCTTTGCGGCCATTATGCGCAAAAGGGTTGCATCCCTCGTGCGGAGGATTCGGGGCAGCCCGAACAGCATACTCTGCACCATTGCCGACCAATTCCAGGGTCGATATCAGGAGCACTGGAATAATAATGCACTGCTTGTATTAAAATTGACATGTGTTTTTATTATTATTTATTATTTTCTGTACTAACACTAGACTTAAGCCAACTATGTAACTAACAAATATGGACATGTTTCTGAAATAAATTATTTGAATTTGAATAATATGTGGCGAATAGGTAGGCTAAAAATTTCAGTCCAGTTCTTGCACCATAAACAAAAGAACTTTTTTTTAAATTGCAAATGCTTGTTTAATAGACAAATTACATACTAATCGAAAGAATGAAGCATATACAATGTAAACGTTAGGTTTTGTGCAAATTATTAGTACCGACCTACTTGTTCATACCTGCCTAGCCTATAAAATAGTTTGACGAGAAAAAAATAGTAACCTAACGTTTGCATATTCCATAGGCTTCATACTTTCGATTGGTATGTAATTTGTCTAATAAACAACCTAATTCAAAAATAAAAATAAATATATACACTGGACTGAAATGTTGCAGCCCACCTATTTGCCATATATTACTTAGCATAATATAAAATACTTTTTATCGAATTAACGCCCGGTGCAAATCGTCTCCTATTCGGATGTCCTACTATTAGTGTACCCCGTGAATCTACCACATATGCCGACGAATAATAACGCCGCAGCAGACACCTGACCACACACTGTTCCACTTACAACTTCTATTCTAAAGAAACTATACATTGCCGCAACAGCAAAAAAAACTGAGCATAATTTGAAAAGAGGGTTTCTCACAGTTGCCACACTCCCCAGTTCTCACAGAGAGCGGACGCGATCGGGAGCCGTCGGCGGCGGACGAGAGGGGCCAGGCCGAGAGCGACTCCGTCTCGTCATTTGCGTTTGAATGCGCTGCGTGCAGCGCGGTGCATGCCCGCCATTTGTGCATTTCATCCACGCGATAGGGCTGCCACTGAGTAAACTGAATATTTTTAACGTGATGAAATTGTTCGAATTATTTCTGCGGGTTCTTCCTTTCACTTCTATTAAGATAAGGATAATCTTGTTTTATTAGACAAAGTTAATAACTTTCAAGAATCGTTGTTAAAGTAAACATTTACGAGTAAGCATAGCTCGATTAAATAGCCCTGGTTATATTCCACAGGTGGTTTAAACCCAATAAGGTTAAGATTCCTGTTAGTTAATAAAAGACTCGGTATCTCTAATGAATGTCATTGACAACTTCAAGCATATTATTGTTATAATGGGTCAGAAATGAACGTTCGTGACCGTACCTGTACCTGCGTTATTAGCCACAAATATTAAAAACATTTACTGTCGTTTTCCTCTCGAGAAATCTCTAAAACAATAAACTTTTATTGGTGTTTTCACTCGCGTGGTGTGGCAACCCTGTAGCATGACAGATTACGGCTTTGTCGGCGTGCGTAATGGCCCTGATGGAGTTTTAACCGACTGCAGCTGACGAGGTAATGGTGATACGGCGATGGCGGAATTACCGAATACACGTAACAACGGCATTGCTGCCTCGATAGGGAAACATGTAATAAAGAGTTTTTGTGTACTGATGTGTGACCCGGTGGCGGCTATCCAACTGGAAACCTAAATTAAGGCACGGCAAGGTGGTGTAGCCATATACATTTTATGTTTATCCCCTTTTCTCTCCCCTCCCCCTCTTAACGCAGTGGCATGTCAATAAGCGTTGTAATAAACATTGTAATAATCTCTGCACAAAGTTGAGACAAGTACATCTTCTTTTACTCGTAGGTCTATCATTACAGTCTACAAGCAAATCTAAATACTTTAAGTAGAAAACAACTTAAATGCGTTTTTCTCGATTGAAATTCCTATGCTTTGTGATCTCAAAATTGCTTCGCGAACCTTTCTTGGGTATCTAATAGTGGTGATTTATAAGCGATTCATAAGACGGTAAAAAACCGTAATGAATTGCTATTTTCGTGCCCTACGCAATAATAGACTGGCAGACAGACAGATAAATAAACATGATTTTTGGTGCTGGAGATTAAAAAGGATGTTTAGAAAGATTTGGTTCTATAGATATTAACATGTTTCCGAGATTGGTTGATACAAGCATTGTCTGGCTTGTCTAAATTTAAATTTTGACATACTTACCTGAATTAGCGGAGGCATTTTGAATTGAACCCCAACCCGTTCCAATATATCTCCGTATGCCCGCAGCATGATGCCTCGTGACGGCAACAGATACGACGTCGAATTGCCACACGTTTGTCTGTCTGTCACACCCTGAAACACTCGGATGTGTTATACGCTCAAGATACTATCTACATACACAATCGTTTCGTGAAATTTAGCACAACCACTTATCAAATAACAACCTTGCGCTGTACTGTTGAGAGTACAGAGTCGAACGAGGGCGAGGACCGTGGCCTATCAGTCAGCTGTTATCGCGAGGAGAGCCATCTCGTGAGATAGCGCCGGAGCTGTGTTCTATCTGTGACAGTTTTAGGGTTCCCCGGTCCTATGAGATAACGCTTTGGTGTGATTCTTATAATGTAAAACATATAGGATATTTGCTTGCGACTGCGTCACTCGTAGAGATCACGTTCGTTACTGAACCTAAATTTTATATTTTAAGGGCTATTTTGTAAATACCTTCTACACTCAGGAGCAAAAATATCGGGTCAGAGTGCGTTTTTCATACAAACGAGACTATTTCGAAGCCTTCGTTCCTCACCTGGGGTTGTTTTGAGTGAGGTCTAATGGTGGATACTGCGAGGTTCAATAGAGGAGATCAAAAGTTCTTAAGATACCTAACTGATCGCACAATCAGTTAACACCACAGCGGGAGAGTTTGGGTCAGCACTTGGATTTCCTTACATTTTATTGCCATTTTAAATGTTTTTCTGAACATGCTCAATTCCGGCGTTAACCGCAGATTCATTCAGTCGGGTATCCTAGGTTCTCTGGAAGTCCTGTCTCGATGCTCGGGGTATTCATCATCAGATTTCACTAAAAGCATTCCCTGGCGAGGAACCAAGGCTTCGAAATAGCCTCTTTAGTATGAAAAACGCACTCTGACCCGTTATTTTTGCTCCTGAGTGTAGAACTTTACCATTCTACATTCTTGTCATCATTATGACTTTGTTACCCTGCTCCGACTATCTCTTTACAGAAGTCGCGTTTTTTTGACTGTTTTGAGACGAAACAGAGATAAACCAAAATATGTTGATCATCGTCAAATGTTCTAGTAATACTGGAGTTAAGCACCTCCAGATAAGATGGCAAGAACAGATATATAACAAGTTCGAGTCCTTGTAGACACACCTGTCCCGTATACATCTCTCACGTATCTTTGCTAAGAGCTATGCTGCGGTCATCTCATCAACAATCATGTCTTTTCTTACATATTCTTACTGGTTTGCTCTTGGCCCTAAATGAGGCCAAAGAGTTAGGAGAAGGACGAAGATGAAGCTAGCTTACCCAGAAAGTTCCGCGCGAGAGCGCGCTAATATATTATAACTTCATACACTAAAAACTTTTTTTACACTAACCTTACTTATTTTAAATAAAATAACGAATGACTACTCGTAACGATGGTCACATATCTATTAATCCATCTTTATCGCTTCTAGTAAAAGAGACGCGACAGATTTTTTACACGTGTTCAAAATAATGCTTCTTACTTTTTCAAACCATCATAAAAATCTGTATTTTGGTTCCATTAAGTAGTTCCCATCAATGATGGAAAATCTAAGTGTTCTTTATTTGAACTTTTCTACCAACGCCGATTTCAACACCACACTTTCCAATCTTTTTTTATCCCAGTAATCGGTGTAACATGCGATTACCAGTTAATGGCCGTTAAGTTTTATTGTTATAAACAATAAAGAATCGTTATTGATCGTAAAACGCGCGCGTAATTAGTGGACCGGATCGGGTAAACGCACGCTGTTTGAGGGAACCGGCTGTACCGGGCGTACAATTTACCGCGGTATGACCTGTCAAGATTTTGAATATTTAGCAGTCAAACTGCGTAAATTAGTCGTGTTATGTACTACGTGACACTTTCCTACGTGACTCGACTTATGACACGTTGAAAATGTATAACCCTGCAAATTTACATATTATATTAAACTGCTAGACATTCAAATTCCTCGATAGTACAAATAAGTACCAACAAGCATTTAATATATTTTGAACAAAATCAGCGTAAGCTCAAGATTCTGTTACAAGAAGTGCTCAGATTTGTATGTATGTATGTATGTATGTAAACACTTTATTGTACATAAGAAAAACGAGAACAATACAAATTATTAGAAAAGTTTGTACAAAGGCGAACTTATCCCTTTAAGGGATCTCTTCCAGCTAACCCTTGAGAAATTGAGAAAGTGAAAGTTTGTGCATCGAGTAAGCAAGTGTACAAATTTATTTAGAAGATTACAGAAGATTTATAGTGGTACAGTCGAGTACAGAGAGATGTATACACTTTTACGTCTTTTTCTGTTGAAATAAGGTCCACAAAATGTATATCTTTATACTCGACTGTACTATCAGATGGCCTGCGAAATCGTTTTCTACTCCACCAGAAAAACACTATTTATGCCAGAAAAGAAACGGACTGAAATACAGCCCTGATTCCTTGTTGCCTTCCCCTGAGAATCGGTACACTTTGAGCACCACAATGGCTGAAATTTTCAAACTTCAAATGCATTTTCAACGGCCTGCCTAAGCTCACTTGTAAAAATGTTCATGACAGAAACGATGAGTGATGGGGTCTGCAACAAAATCGATTTTGCCCCCTTCCCTCCCCCTCCTTTACCCCAACTCATGTTTTTGAGGACTATCGGATGCTGCCCCCAATATGAAAATTTCCCATAAACAACCAATAACATACGTTAACCATCCATTGCTTCTCCTGCTCACTAGAATAGGATATACGGTCGCATATAAAAAGCGATGGAAGGTGTACATAGACGATTTTACCACGTTGTTTCGTTCGCCGTTCTTACGCTAGGTCAGTAACCCCGCTGTGAGGATATTGGACGCGGTCCAATGCGGGTTTGGTTCTTGAAGCAGCGGCTTGAGCGTTTTTAGGAGGAATGTATGTCGCATTGGATAAAGTGCTACGTTTCAAGTTGGATATTAAGTGTAACTTATAATTTATAAGTTACGACTCTACCTATTTGATACGAAACTTGGCTTTACTTGATCCAGAACCATTTTCTTAAATGTTGGCAATATTTGAAAACTTCTGACACGTCGCAGTTTCAGCAGAACAGTTACCCTCTTATACATAAACGCGCAATAAGTAACTTAAGTATGCTTGAAATATCCTCCGTTCTTATCTATCATTATGACAGATAAAGAAAGAGCAGCAGGTTTATCAGAAATACCTGTACGTCAACCAGAATTAATTATGCATAAAAAAATCCGTGAACATGGTGAAAAAACCGCATATAAATCCGCTGCGTGGTTTAAAAGATATAGCGGATACACAGACAGATGGACGCGGAAAGTGACTTTGTATTAAACTACGTACAGAAAAAAACCAAGCCACATTGAGGTACAATGAGACCACGACAGCCAAGTGATTGCATGGCTCAGTAAAAAAGGGAAGTACATTGTTTTAGACCCTCTCTACACACTCGTAAAATGGGGACCGTCTACCTATTCTTATTTATTACTTAAACATAACTGTAACTTTTCGTGAGAGGTATCGAAATCATTGTGTTTTGTGTGTGTCATATAGGTAAATGAACACACACGCAGGGCAAAAGCGATTCAGTAATAACTACAATTTAGGAAAAAGCCATAAACGACACTAAGTTCTGCCATGCGGAAGTGAGGGGAGGAGGCACTCATTACGGATTCCTGCATTGTGCATAATGTGCATATTGTGCATGGCTCGACTGCACTTAGCCGGTTTTTGCTAGCAAATTAGGGTAAACGGAGCTTTTGTTGGCCCCCTGCGTCGCGCCTGTTCAAATAGGGATCGGGAACCCTATTCATCAAAAAGGTATTAAGTATATGCCAATTACAGTCGTTTCCTTATTTTCGGCCCTTCAGATTTGTAATACACATAACATTGTGAAAGTAGGTAACGTTGTAAAAGCTTTATAAAACAAGCAGGTATTTATAAAGCATATAGGTAAGCCGAGAGGGTAAACGATCCTTTTGTCGGCACACCCCCAATTTTGGGTACGTTCATCTTTATTTTCAGGCCAAAATAGTAAAAATACTGCAAAAATAGACTTTTTTTTCAAAAATTTTATTGCACAAAAATATAAATTAGAGTACAAAAGGTGAACGTGAAGGAGAGGTGAAGGTGGGTGGGGGGGAGGTGTTACATGGCGATAGTACTTTGGGTAGATAAACGTGTTGTTTACCCTGTAAGTAATTAAATAATTAAGTATAACATAATGTAATGTAATAGAGTGACGAGGCAGACCTAGTTTAAAACTAGAGTGGCTGATCTAAGTACCGGGCCCGCGGCACATCGGGCCCCTGCTCAACAGCGCTATCAAATCAAATCAAATCAAAAGCAAAGCAAGCAAGCAAGCAAGCAAGCTATGGAGAAAGACTAAACCGCTGCCATAATCTAACTGCAGTATAGTAATCGAAGTATTCTATACCTACTCTATTAGTAATCTCTTTAAATTATAAATGCTTATACATTATTACGGCAGACCAGGCTCCCTCTGGCAAAACAGAACGGACTGGTGCTGCAGGTGTCTATGGGTGACGGTAATCGCTTTCCATCAGGCGATCCGTCTGCTCGTTTGCCTCGTATACCATAAAAAAAAAAAAAAAACGACGCTGTCAGCCTGGATAACTAGTAGTGTCCCTGCCTACAGTTAAGTATGACGCACGGCAAGCGACAGATATTTGTCATGTGTGCGATGTTTTCTATATGTTTAGGTCTGAAGAAGCCTAGAACTTAGTATGAAACTATGTTAATTAGTGAGAGATTGCCCTCTGATAGTTAGCATAATAACTAGCTAAATTAAAAGCCGGCTAGCTGTCATAGTCAATTTGGCACTGCGAGGTCGCGCGTCTGCCGCTCATCTCGGCCGAACTACTGGCCTCGTTATGATGGAGTGCAGACGCAAGATGCCATTACCCCATCACCGGTGGCATTAGCACGATGGCTGCCATCTGGGACAGAGGCGGGGTGAGACCATCTTGTCAAATTAATGATAATGAATTAAGTTTTAGTGTGAGACGGTGGGAGACAGCAAGTTGCGAATGGTTTATGGCACCATTAGGTACAAATGAACTACCGCTATGAAAATGCTAAGCACTTCAATTCAATGCATTGTCATAACCTCAACCTGAACATTAACTGACGAGCATGACAATGACAAGAACATACAATGACAAGGTTTTAAGTGCGTTCAACACTTTATTGACCTGCCGTAGTAGGTGAGAGTCGAAATTGTCCTTTAGGTTCCGTTCACAGTGTTCACGCAGACCGGACCGCACACCTTTTATGACGTTGGAAACCGAGTTTTGAGTCATTGTAATCAAGAGGAACCGACCGTCTGCTTGACGTGCTCGTGGCCAATTCCAAGCATATACGAGCCGGTCTGTGTGAAACGATGAGCGCGCGCCGATGCGCTCCGAGTCGGTCTGTGTGAACGGACCTTTATTCTTAATTTTAACTTCACCTGTTCAAGTACGGTTAGGTCGAGGAACGGAGTACTTTTCTCGTTAAAAAATACTTTTTAATTAACCTTTATGTGATTGGTGGTTTGCCTTTTAGGTATTTCATGTAGGTTTGGCTTTTGCAAGTAGGTAAAAGTTATACATGTGACAGCGAAGATCAACCCGGGAGTCAATAACTATGAATAATCCATTATTTTGAATGATTCTCTTCACTCGGCTGAGGCTCAGTCCCGCGCTAGCCCCGGCCGCGGACGTACGTGTGTTTTATTTGCCCGGCGCCGGAGCAGCTCCCGTGATGTGCTGACAATAGCCCATTGATTGCCGCTCATTGTGCTCCTATAATCACACATTGTCATGTTAACGACCCACCAAACAAAACAATACCTTATCCGATCACAATACAAATCAAACTCCTTTGTTGAAATTGTCGGTCTGACGCGCGAATCTATTGTTTGAATGTATGGGAAATAAAAGATGGCAGATTTTATGATACAACCCAAATAAACCCCTAATGTGGAGGATATACAGCTCAATTACCAGCGTAATCAAATTAGACCAACTCTATAACAGTCGCTGAAGTTTGAAAAGATTCTATCGACCTTTTGCCATCTCCTATCCCGTTTTTTCATCTTATTTGTAAAGGAGATGCAATAAGATGACGAGCGGAAACCCGAAGCACTTAGATTTCACACGTGTCTAGTTTTTTTTAATCCATTAGAGTTTTTTTATGGATAGTAAACAATTGCATCTGGCGGGTGGGAATGGACGCCGTCCCACGGTCGTTAGCGGCCTAGATTCGATTAATTTGGCTAATTGAAGTTAGCTAGCAGAGTATTTAGTTGCAAGACTAACAAGTATATCGTCTACTCTCAAAATATAATGTACATTCTAGTTCTTCCCTGATAAAGTGGTATTTGCGTCACAGGAAGAAATACAGCGTATGCAGCGCATTCACGGTCACTCCTTCCTGTCTCCCCTTTGGCTCTCGACATGATGCATTGCATTGCGGGATCGTTAAGGCTATCGAAAATGTATAGGATTGAGGTAGGGTGCTAGATAGTCGCGTCAAGCGCTTATGTCAATTCCATACACTTAACAATTTTCGAAAATCGTTGACGAAAGCGTGAAGCACCTTGCCTAGGGTCGTATTTGTTAATATTGCTGCTCATAACTCGTGCACGGATTTTTCAACACAGCGAAACCTAGCGTAGGGTAGGTAAACTAGCACACAGGCCACCTGTACTCTACCCTAATTGCAACGGCGTTAAGATGCGACCCCGCCGAGCCCTGCGACACATTCCACCACCCGCAACAAAGTAGTTTAGAGCCACTCCACGCGGCAGTAACGTGAGAGTCTGTCTTTATTTATCAGCTTGAAAGGAAATGCAATCCTGTCAGCTCGGCGCGTATAGGATGACAGGATGTGGAGGCACTTGATCGTGTGCGTCGCGCCGGGCGGCGAGCGGCCGGGACGAGGGCTAGGTGCATCACAGCGGCGGGACCCTTCCCCGGTCGTTGATGGATTCTACTGGCAATCAACATTACTAAACGTATAGACCCGCGGCGCACCTAGCGGATTGTGAAGCGAAAATTTTCCATACTAAATGCGATAACGTTTCTCGTTGAACCTCGTTCGATTTTTACGAATTTTGATATGTTGTAGATAGTATGAGTAGTAGTATGAGTTTCTTGCGGCGTTTCTTCTCAGCAGTGGTCTCCTCTTGGGAAGCGCTGGTAGTATCTTGACGTGTAAAAGTGCCCGAGCGGCCTACTTACTGAATAAATTTCTTTTATCTTTCTTTTATCTTTATCTTTTACCTGTACAGTTGGCCAAAAATGTGGTCTACCTTCCTTCAGTTGAAGTTCATTTCCACCTTATGATACAACAAGTTCGATTTTCCTTGCAATTATATTATGACAGTGACATGTGTTCAACCTTGGCGATAATTTGATCTCACAGAAACTTTTATTAAAACAGGTAGACCACCTTCTTGGGCGACCGTGCCTTTTCCTATAAAAGTAAAATATTGCTTGGAATGAAACAATAAAAAAACGGAAACGCATAAACCAAATTTTTCATATAACAAATTAAAAATCTTAGAAATCGGACTTGATTTAGAACACAGAAACGTTATCGCCCGAGGCTTGAATTGTTTTTTTTTGACAGCTTCAGCCTTTTAGCGACGGTTTACAATCCTCTTAAGGCTGCGTTCACAATACATGGAAGCTTGTAAAAATTCATACCACCACAGAAAAATCACATATTATATGTATATACTGCGTCTGCGCCATAAGAAAACTTTTATGATACTACGTTGGACCGCAAGTATTGTGAACGCACCTTAAGGGTCTTTCCATGTGGTTTACGCTGCGGAATGGCGCCTTCAATTCAAACCTGTCGCGGACACAACACGTGTAGCATGAAATAAATAATATGATGCATACAAATGTATTCTACACGAGTTAATTTCGAACCGTCCCTAAAGCGGATTCTTAAGCATTATAAAATGTTTTTAAACCACAAAGACCGACAGCGTCTCCTACCTACGTTTAAAGGTACAATCCTGCAAATTACAACTAAGCGGTGGATTGTGTGGATTGAAAACTGATACCACGCAACATGATCTGCGAACTTTGCACAGCTGCGTCGAAGCAAACGTCTAATGACCAAGGCCGAGATACACGCGTAGTTTTTAAGTGCTTACGTCTGCAGTTGGGCTTGTAGTTTAATTTATCAATGTTATATATATGAAAAGAACCCTTACTTCAGAATTAATTGAGCGACCCAAATGACTATAAAATGCTCCATTCTGATAATTCCGGTTCCGGTTGACAAAGTATGGGCTTGCTTTGAGTGTAGCTTATTGTTAAATCGGTTGGTTTCTCAAAGCGAGGCTACATGCAGGGTCGCTGCAGGGTGCATTCTACGGATACAGCCACGAAGTTGTTTCAATACCTATCCATAACGGCCTCACGGTAATAGGTATTATGCAGAGGCTGTATACACACTGACGGATGGACTAGCAGACAATGCACATTAGCAATAAAAACAGTTACACTTCTATTGTAACGTGCGTTACAAAAAGGTTTTGAAACATCTAACGATAGAAAAGGAGAAACGAGTGAGCCAAGTTGCGGGCAAACCATAGTTGAATACGTACTTACATAAGTTTCAAAATTTTGTCAAGGCTAGGCGATGGACAGAGAGAAGTGGAAGACATTGCATCTACACCGACAACAGCCTTGTTCTTCAATATGAAGAGAGTCAAGTTAGAGGCCAATTAGATACAGAAGCTCGGTTTTAAGTTTGCTATAAGAACCACAATGATTCGAAACCCTTATTGATCAATATGTAAAGAGTGCAACTTTTTAGTCATCCGTCGCCACTCAAAAGGACGTTCCTTGTTCCTTATCAGTGGATCAGATCAAGCCATGTGCGTCCACAATAATGTATGCGAAGAATGCGCATGTTTACTCGAATGTTCCCCGTATCCGAACAAAAAGCACATTACCCTCCATCTAGCCGGCGTCGGAGAAAAAGCGTGCCCGTTTGTTTTTTGCTTTCGTTCGATTTCCTTAGCACCTCGCTTTATGGGTTGCTCATTAGCAATGGCAGGGCGGCCTACACGGGGCGAGTTACTTGCTACTTCGCTATTTAGTTACGGTGCTATTTAGGCGAGTAACTTGACAGGTTGTACGTCGCACTTCATTACCCAAATATGCGCCAGGAAATGCGCTAGAAGCTTTTTAATGAACCATCATGATTAACACCGGCTGTTGTGTATTGCTTGAGCATCCAAGGCTCCAGTGAGACAGGGTGCTTTGAAAATGGAAGTTCAAAGTTAAGTTAGCTCCATCACTTTCTCTCGATACTGTCTCGAACGTCGAATGAAAGGGATAGGGCGGAGCATCCGAAGATTTGAATTGAATGCTTCGTAGAAACACTACCTCTGATTACCCTGAACCAATAACAATTAACTATCTGCTAGTTTGGCGCGGGGTTTACTTTATTAATACCAAATTTCCAGATACTCGTGGCAATTTCCGTAATTCCTTCCAAGATAGGGATATTTTATCTTATTTATATGCAAATGAAACGGAAATTGGTCGAACCGTTAAGCCGTGAAAGCGGAACAACCAAACCCGCCTCAGATTTAAAATATTGGTAAGGATAAACCACCCATTGTTTGCCTTAGTTTAACATGTGGAACGGTTTCGTGCGGATTATTATGGTGTGGGCTCATAATACGTTCACAAAGCCAATCGATAGCTTTTATCAGTTTATTATGCAGAATTTTATTTTGTTAACTGTATTTGTCTGTCTTTTCGGAACTTTCACGTATTTTTAATGCCAAAGAAATATTCACAGTGTTTGTTAGCTTAGCTTTAATACTAGTAGCAGACTTTGAGAGTTAGCATTGTCTGATAGACGAGAATCACATTCCAGAACTCTTAGGTTAATTTCGACATTCTTAAAACAATGACTGGAAGTGTAGTTTTTTATGTTGTCGTGCGTTTGGTGGCATACACATGGTGAATTAGGTATTTTCAGTAAAAAGCCCAGCATTTGCATTCAGAAAGTATAATTTGATGAAAACTAATGTATGATGAACTCCATAGATGGCCGTCGGAAGTCCTCAATGGTACCAGTTTCTAGAGTGGCGACAATATCTCGACTAAGAGAGTTAAGCGACTATGACGAAGCACATTTAAAACACTAAGACTATGAGTTTCACGCGGCGCTGCTTAATGTCCTAGAAATATACTAAAGTTTCTTATTCATTAAGAAACGGGACTACATAACAGCATTTTACGAACGAAAGTGATACGATTTATAGAATTAAATCAGATGCATTCTTGCTGCTACAGATAAGGGTAGGTATCGCTGCGCAAACGACACATATTTGGCATGTTCGGATTATTCGGCATACCGGAGCGCGTGGTGCTTGGCTGCTGGCTTAACACAGCGTTGCAATAACAATTAAAGGTCAGATGTTATAGGTCACAGCTCATTAGGACCACCCGGCACCCGACCCGCACCGCCCCGCCTCGCCTCGAGTTAGTATTATTTATATGGAGTTGTATGGGCTTGCGCTCACTACATCAACTACCCTATGTAAAGTTAACGTTAACCGCGAGGCGAGGCGGTGCGGTTCGGGAGCCGGATGGTCCTAATGAGCTGTGACCCAAAATATGTATTTAACAAAATCTTATTTCATCCTTAACAGTTGCTAACTCTTTTTATAGGAAAGGATAGGATATCATTTTGTTAGAGTTTGCTAATGTTTCCACAAAAATACACCAATTTTGTAATTCGAAATAAAGTTATTTATTTATAATTGTTTAACTTTAATGTAATATCTACTGTGTTTTTTCCCGTCTTTGAACTGCCGATTATTATATTTGATGGTAGAGAACATTCTGAACCGAACAAATAGTTTCAGTAAGTATGGAGACGGAAAGCACCAGCATGGAGGATTGAAGGTTATATGTTTTAACAAACTGAGTAGTGTGTTGCCCGGGCGATCCATAATTATTTTATCGAAATTATTTATAAATGTGGTTTCCAAATGTTTAACATAATCGACGAAAGATTCCGGGGGCGCCTTTAGGCCTCCGTAGAAAGAAAATTGCGTGTTAAATGCTTTATAATAGAAAAACATCGTAGTGTCTTTGAATAGTGGGATATTTTTTAAATATGCGTCAAATTCGGAACAATTATGTTTTTGGGCACATTTGAATAATAGGTATCCGGCAATGTACGTTAGAGCATTTTCTGTCGGCAAATCGAATCTGTAGTCGACTACACCGTCTAAGGATATAACGCTTGATGTTTCTATTGTCTCTGAAGGATTCTGCTTTGCTCGAGTTTCGCTTGAAATCATGTTTTTAGTTGTTATTAATAAATCACACAGATCGCTCTCACAGTTCGTAGAATGAGAGCTAGTCAACATGTTGCAAACAAATAATTTAGAAAAGGCTCTCGTGAATTTGATGAGAGTCGGTTCCCGGCAATTACCCTGCCGACGTACAGATCCAAAAAATAAGTCCAGTGGTTCTTTATTTAATCGTCTTGTAAAAATGAATCTTAAGCCTTCCTGTTTTAAATCTTTACAAATCATAAGGATTGCCTGTATTGTTATTTGAAAGTTTATGAATGTTTTAATTCTGTTAGTATGGTCACTGCCAGTCTTTTGGTTTATGGCGGTTATTGCTTTAAACATTTTCTGTGCAGCTTCTAATATCTTGATTTGACCATCGTTTAATGATAATGCTTGTGGACATTTGTTATTATTCTTGATTTTACTGGAATTCAAAACATCAAATAAGTCGTTCATCGTCTTAACAAATTCTGCGGTTAGTCTCGCGTCTTCTGGGAGTAATTTGGCGTGAATGAATGTATTTAGTGCGCTATAAACGCTTCGACTAAAAATTTGTGCGGCGTATTTAACTCGAATAATTTCAACATTGTTGGGGTTAATATGGGCATCAGTTATTTTTGGAATGAGACGTAAATTCTGCTCCTTTTGATGAGAGTACAATCTCCTTATGTAGTCCCATGACATTTTTTGTCCCGCTAAATAAAAATCATTCGTAAGGATGTTATTTCTTACGCATTTCAGCATATGTGGGACGTCGAAAATGTAATAAATTTTATTATCATTGTAATTAAAGTAAGGCTTTTCTGGAGTTATTTGCTTAATTTCTTTTGCGTATTTATCGAAATTTGATCCCTGATCGGATACTATTGCCATTACTTTGATGCCTATTTTAAGTAACTCGGATATCACTTCGTCCATCCAGTCATCCAGCCCTCGGTAGTGTTCAGCGCCGGCTAGTAAGGCGTACCCAATCGGCTGCTTCCAATTCATAGCAATTCCCTGTAACATGATAACATATGCATTTGAAACTATATCTTTTGTCACATTCTCATTAATGTTTTGCAAGCCAATTATTTCGTCATTTTTTATATCGTAATATAAATTACGTTTTAATACCATCTCATCAACACATATTGTGCAGTACTTCGCTTCATCAGGCAAAGATTTCAACTTGGAAGCAATGGTATTCAAAATCTGACCATCTATTTCAGGTCGAATATGTAATGTAAATCTAGATAAAGTAGATTCATTTGGTAGTTTCAGAATTCTTTTCAAGCTACGATAAGTTTGAGGACTCGAATAATACAAATTCAGTGCAAACAATTTATATTCTGCATCGTAGCGATCAACTTTGTATCTGTTTCTCACCCTGTCCTGCCACTCTATAAGCTTATAAACCCTTTTAGTAATTTCATCGTCATGGTCGTCAGATGAAACTAGTGAAAGCGAATTTTTGGCTTCAATTGCTTGTTTTATTGTATTCAGCTCGAGTTGGAGCCTCCTCCTCTTCCTTTCAGACTCCTGCAATTGAACAAGGAGCTTTCTTTTTCTGGGCGTATTAGATGAAATTGTTATTGACGTCTGTGAACTTTGTTCGTCAACTGAACTGTCAGATTGTGCACCAGCCGTGGTCATAGTAGAAGCATTAGTTCGACCAATAGACAATGAATTTACATATGTACCCATAGACTCTTTGGTTTGTGTAGATACATCTGAAAATTTCGTATTTTCAGTTTTTTTTTCATTTTTTTGATGTACTTGACTGAGGCTCGGTCAGGAATTTGGTTGGTACAGCACCTGGTTGCAATTTTCGCATATGGACAGAAGATATAATTGAGTCTTCGAAATGAATTGAGCATACTCTGTAACCGGACGGCCTTAAGTCTGTTTTATTTAACAAATCTGGTCTCCCGATTTGTTGTAACCATTCTCTTCGCCTGAAAGGTAAAAATAAACAACATCAATAAAAAGTGCACAAAATCCAAACAGCAAATTTGATAGTGTTTTTGAAAACGCATAAAAAAATAACGAGCTTGACGATTTTTTCGAAAAAAAACATCCGCCTATTGGCATCCCGAAAACTCTCAAAACGATACCCATGACGAGTTTTTCGAAACATTTTAATATAATGCAAGGCTTAGTTTTGTATGGCGGCGACGACGACGGTGGCAAATCGTAAAAGCTTTGACAGCGACGCCGCTCGTGCCACGTGACGTGACACGTGACCTTCAAAGCGCGCGCGCCGCTCGAGTAGGTGTTGAACAGGCGGACCAATAATATCTCAGTCTTACAACGTTTGTTAAGAACTAAAGCAACTATAATTTGATATTTTTAAAGAAACGTAAGTACCTACTCCACTCCACCACCCTCATAGTGAGACAAATACCCAATGTGCCAATTGAAATTTACCATTATTACTCGATAATCAAGCGAGGTCTTAGCAAAGATTTATAACTTACCTAATATTTACTTTCACAATAAATTCAAGATTAAATAAAAACACGCTTGATGTCTATTTGAGGTTATGTGTCAAAAAGTACTACTTTGTTCAATTGACATAGACTATACTTAACAACGTGTTTAATATAACAACAGTACAAAAGATTGTAACATCGCATCGTCGACATATCGGACGGGACATGTAAAATCCAGACCGTGGTAAAAACCCGTTTATACTCAATAGAGTGCAATTTCATAATAATTACTTACCTACTAAGTAATAAATAGATACACTCACCGCTCACAGTCGGCCGGCAACGTAAAAAAAGAACAGTTCTCGTCCTTTTGTTTATTGAGACAACCATTTACCGAACAGTACATGTACCGGCTTTTCGGCGTGCGTTTCATCGTGTGTTTTACTATAAAGTATAAGGTTATATGCACACACACACAAAACGAACTTTACTCGTAATCACGGCACACGTGCTCGCTCGCTCGGAGCCGGCCCCGGACTGATGTCCATTCTCAGAATGGACGAGCGGCGAGGTTAAACGCGGCGCGACACGCCCAGCGGGCCAATTATGCGTGGCACCTTTTTATCGTGTGGATATGTATAAATTTTTAACAAAGTCGTCTATTTTATCGAAATCCCTAATATGGTTGACAATGTCGATAAAGTTATTGCGTCGATAAAGCGACGACTATTGTGTTTAAGCCCAGTGTGACAAGAATCACATGAGATTACTACCAATTTGCAAAAAAGTTGCTAGTGTCACGAAATCATACATTTTTGCACATGTTGGATGTTGAATGACGGACTTTATATAATGCTTCTAAAATGAGAAGTTATAAATTAGTCATAGAAAGAAGGCGGACGCCATACTATTAAAAATATATGGGTTATGTTGACATCTTGATTCGGTAGTTCTATATTCTATGGTTATTAGTTTATGGTTAGTAGTTTAGTACCTACGAAAGTTTAAAGTTTGTATTGGAATTTTAGTTCGGTCCGAAATTGTTCTTGGATAAACCGAAAATGAGACAAACAACAAAAGTGTAAGTTTAACACTGTGAACTAATATGAGTTTAAGTGCATTGTCAATTTCTTTATTTATTGTTAATGATTAAAACAATCATGTTGTGTTACAGTCGCTGTACAGCAGTACAATAAAGAAAAAATATTGAATATATGGCCAGCCACTCCTTATTCGCAAACTGGGAGTTCAGTGGGCCACTCGGATCTCAAAGACACGAGTCCGAGTGGCAAAATCTGGCTTCGATGTTGCGAGAGTTTAGCCCGGAGAAATCCGTCGCATCATGGAAAATCGTAAGTATTTTGTTTATTAACTATACATTCATATTTTTCGGGTAACATTAACGTTTTAGCCTACATCGCCATATTTACCACATTACATTGCACACAAAGAACAGAAGAAAAAGAAGGGCATACCTAAAAGTTATGAAGGTATTATTATGACAGAATGATCTATTCAAAATTCTATATATTCTATCTATTAATACTGTCTTTTAGTAATGAAAACTTGAAATGTATATTTTTTTAATATTTTGGCTCGAATATTATCAAAGACATTTAATGTCATAACTCAGGTGTGTTTAGGTCTATATGTAGGTAGAGGTCCTCTAAACTATTTTAAGAAAATTATCCATGTCCGCTGGGAAAAAATATGACCATATTTTCCATACAAACTTACCTAATGCCCTTTGTTTCATAATGACTTTTTTTATATAAAAGTAATGCAATTGTATTTTATGTTACAGAATATAATAGAACAACTAGTAAAACTGAATCAGCTCAAGTCAGAACACAAGACATTCTGAGGGAGCAGAATAGGATTTTAAGGAGAAACCAGCAAGCTTTAATTTTATCCATACTCAAACATAATGGTAGATCATTTATAATCCACACTAATATGTAGATGCAAGGTAACTCAGTCTGTCTTTTACATTCTAGCTGCTAAACTGCTGAACCGAACCTTAATCTTAATTCAAGATTGAGTTTGGTACAGATAGCTTGATCCTATTTTTTATACTGTTAAAATATAGTTTTCTACTTTAACTGTTTATATGGGAATGGAATAAAACACAATAGTAAGCAAAATAATTATTTACTATGGTGGCCCTTTTTTCTTGGGCCACTCTTAGTAAAAGCCCATTTGCCGGTAGCTGCTGGGTGGTGAGGATTTCATTGCTGTTTGTGGCAGCCAGCTCCATATCAAGTGTTCTGAAAAATAATATGTAAATAAGAAATTAAATTCTAAACTCTTACAAGTTATATGTATGTACTTAGGTATAGGTAAAAAAAATGGTTCTCTATCGTTATGGCAAATTAATTTACATGTAACAATTAATAATAATGTAATGTAACAATAAAATATAAAATGATATCCTTTTTCTTTTCAGGCTGGAGGACACACAAATTATAACTGAGGAGGAGCCATGAATCTATTTTATTTCTTTATTTTTTTAAATTATATTAAATGATTGAGGTTGAATGGATTTCAATGCATTTTAATTTAAATTAAAAACTTGTTTTTATAGAACGATAAAATTCTGTTGGGGTATAGGAGCAATTACATGGGGGTTTTGACCTGCTTAATGTTTTTTACTTACCAACTGCACATTTATGGAATGAAACCCCTTTCTATTGAGGTAGTTTATGCTGTGGGGAAGTGGTGGCGAGAAAATTTTGATGTGTGTGCAGTCAATGGTCCCTAACACATTGGGCACTCTGTAAGCTGCGCTAAACTCCCCAGCAACAGCTTGTCTATTGGGGTCTGTTCCAGGGAACTTTGCCCATCTTCTCATGAGCCTGAAAATAATACTTAGTTATACCTACTGTAATTGCATTTGTATTTAACATCAAGTTTGTGAATAATTATAAGTTCATATTTAACTATTTTTATGTTTTATTTAAAAACCAAATTCCCATTTATTGTAGTAATTAAATGATGTTAGTATTAAAACTTGAGTAGGTATATTATTTGTGGTTCCCTTGCAGGGTATCCATGTGGAGCTAAGTTAAGACAACAACTCCTGTCTGAAATATATGTGCCATAATGTGAGGACAGTAATTAAATTTTCATTTATATATTAAATGAGTGTAATATAGTGCTAAACATGAACCATATTAGGGTATAGCAACCTTGAAAACTAAATAAAAGATAACCCAAATATACAAAAGTTAGTACTATTACACTAAAAAGTTACAAAATATAAAATAAATTAAAAGCAATTTTCCCACGGGATGGTGTGTTAATAACACTGCAGCACTGTGCACTGGTTAAATCAAATATTATAATTGTGTAAGTGTGCCTGTTTGTTTTGTTGTTTGGTCTATACTGTTCAAAGCCTTAAAATATACCTATAAAAATTTGATAGGTACAGAGATAGTTATATCCCGGAGGAAGACTTTTAACTGATGGACTTTTTAATTAAAAAAATTAAAGCAAGTAGCACATATGAAAATGTTAGTAAGTAAATAAACTTCACTTCAAAACTATAGGTCCATTGGGTCATTAACAATTTAGAAAACGATAATGTTATATATTATTTCAACTTTCATGCCTACCTTCTGATTACAGCGTCCGTAAACTGAGCCAGATAGTTGCTCACAGTGCATTGTGCAATGCACAAACCATGGTCCTGCCCTGTTCTGCGTTGGTAATTACCATCCGCCAGAAAATGCAACGATGTTAGAACCTGTGAAAGTGTACATTTTTACGAATTGCTTTAACAATAATTTTCTGGCTCTTCACCTTATGCCTAAAGTAACATTATGTATATGTATGATAAACAATAAATATTACCTTAATATAGACGGGTAAACCGTCATTATTGTGCGGCTGGAGGTCGACGTCGAGTTCGGCACATAAATGGAGAGCCATCTCCTTACAGACTGTAGACGTGCCGGAACTCTTCCTCCGGAAGCTCGAAAGGATTCGACGCGTCTCGAATCGTCCTGCGCTGTAGTTTTCGCCTTTCCTTCTCCGTTTGCAGCGTGAGACTGTAGTAGTAGTATCTAGACATTCTACGAAAAAATACAGCTTAGTTATACCAATTATAATGTAAAACGCCTTTATTATAAGTAACTAAACGGTTTTTAATAAGTAAAAATATTATAAAACCAATACTTACGCTTAAATTTTACATGAGTTGAGTATTTTTCCAAATGAAATGTCTTGTCGTCACCAACCCGGCACTTGTATAAACTTATCGAATTGAGATGTCAAAAGTCGATCCAAAGTGGCCACCCATATTAAGCAAAGTCGATAAAATATGACGTTTGTCGTATATCGTTGTCAAAAGTGGATAATGCAATGTAACCGATGCCACCATATTAGCTTACGTCGACAGTGATATAATGTCGATGATCTTGAGATAAAAACGTTTTATCGCGTCGATAAGTGTCACCATAATCGGCCCGCAGGGGTGTTTTTCTCTTAAAAACGGCGCTCGGTCGGTCGAACGAGTGAACGCGGCACACCGGCAAGTTTAAGTAGTCGTTGGATCTTATCGACAGAAGCCCTGCTGCCTAATTGAGGTAGTATTCCTTAGATACCCTAAGGATGCACTAAGAATGGATTTTACGAAAATTGGAAATACGGGGGGGTAGGTCCTTTACTAGGGTAATTTAATACGGGTTAGTAAGTTTACTAGAGATCTTGGTAATGAATTTTTAGTTATTACGTGATATAACCACATTACATTAGTGAGCGTTTTAGATGCATGCCAAAAGAAGATAATTAGTGATGCTACTGGCCTCGTGTAAACCGCCCCGAGCTCGCCTCTCGCCGCTAATGGAGGCATTCATTACCCAAACAAAGAGATCCGCTCGCGAATCCGTTAATTAGTAGCCGGCAATTACGGCGCCGCGTGTGGTCGCAGACGAGAACTAACCCCAATTCTTTATCATTAAAGGTGGTTTTTAAACCGCGTGATTATCGCGTCACGATTAACAATACCGATTACTTACTTCCTAAAGCTCTTATATCGGTAATGATTGTGGAAGAACTTAAACGTTGTCATCAATAAATAGAGTCGCTATTGCAAAGTCATTACAAATCAAGATATGAGTAATATTAAGATAGGTAGCGCGTCAACATAATGCGTTGGCTAGTGTTGTCCAAATTTAATCGAACCGTTATCGATAAATATTTGAACTGCACGTAACGTGAATATTGATGGAGACTAATGAATGAGTAAATTTTGGCCTGTTTGTGTACGGCGCGTTGGTTCGACCTACATGTTGCAGCGCTGGTGCTTTCACTTAATTAATGCATTCAATATACATATTCATCGGATAATAATTCAACGCTCACAGGAGCAAAAAAATACACCGCATAATTAATCAGGAATCGACCCCCAGGCCCCGCAGCTCCGGTAATCGTGGATTTAGTAGCGGCTTGGCAGGGAGCTAAGAATCTTCAGCGAGAGATTGCTTCCACCATGACGTGCGGCCCTTAACCCTGGCAACATAAGAATAAACTTAATTGATAAAAACTAAATAATATACGTTACATACATACGACTTAGGTCTATATAAAACTTACAATTTTCACGCGTACCTTAACGAGGATGATCTGACCACGAAAATGTTCAATTTTGCTAATTGAAAAAGTGCCATAGTAAAGTGAATAATAATATTATGAGAATATACTTACCTAGTTTAAAACAGAGTACACAACGCCCTGTCAGGTGGGGCCCTAAAAATCGAAGTTTGATTGAAGTCAACGTTAGCCAAGGAGGCCATTTGCAACGTCAAAAGATGGCGGATGTGTAATTTGTATTTGTTTTTATTTTTGTGTTTTTACTTAGGTGTTCAAAGTTCTTTTTTGTTAGTGATTTGTATTTTTAATGCCTTTGTGTTGCACAGTGATAGAAGACTTGGACTTATTTCGTGTATCCTGGCATCTTACTTTCTCGTTTCAAGTGGACTCGCAGTGGTGCAGAGGTTAAAAGTTAAAACTATCTTGGCCTCTGTCCTACATATCACCGTACAACGTTGCCACCAATCTTCCTAGAGAAGATTGGATTGTGTTTTATTACTATATTGATGTGTACTTATATATACTTGACACTGGCCAAATCACTTCATAGTGGAAACGCCATATTCCCGCGGGGCTAAGAAAAAAAAAAACAAAAACTATAGCCAAGAGGGCCCTGCCAACATGCACTACGCTAACTAGCGATTCTATTCGTTTCGTTTAATTTTGACCAATCGCGTCACTGATAGATCACGTGACTTTTCGTATCACGTCATCTACCAGTGACGCGATTGCCATTGGTTAAAATTAAACGAAAGGCATTTCCCTCGATTCATAGTAAGAAAAAAGTTCCACGTTTCGAATCTAGTGCTTCGGCTTCGGACTAATCCCCCAGCTTAGTTCACTTTCCCCTCATAATTGGGCGGCCATTTTGTCTTTTATTAATGAGCCCAATTAAATGCTGTAATTAATTAAATATTAACGCAACCCAAATGCGAAAGCTTGTAATTAGGGTCTAGGCGGAATTAACAAGCCTCATACAGTTATTATGCAGTTATTATTGCTACCAATTAGCAATTCACTTTAAACGCTTGTAAGTTTTGTAATTAGATAGTAAAATTTTAATTCATAATTAGAATTAGATAGATTAGAACAAATAATAAGTAAAAAACCGGCCAAGTGCGAATCGGACTCGCGCACGGAGGGTTCCGTACCATCTATACAACATTAGCAAAAAAATTTTTAAGTGAATATACCTACATCTAAGTAAATATTCTGTGAATATTTCAAGTGTCTACCTGTTGCCGTTATTAATACCGAGCAAAAAACGCCCAAAACATTCACGTTTGGTGTATGGGAGCCCGCTTAATATTTTAATTTATTCTGTTTTTAGTATTGATAATTTATTAAAAATAAAATTACTAAACATAATAAACTAAACTTATTTAGATTAAAATAAAACTAGTATTTGCTGTTTAGTATTTGAATACATCTTCTGTGAAAATTTCAACTGTCTACCTATCACGGTTCACGAGATACAGCCTGGTGACAGACGGACGGACAGCGGAGTCTTAGTAATCCGTTTTTACCCCTTAGGGACGGAACCCTAAAAATAAATAAGCAAAATGAGTCCTCAGGCCGAAGACTACGACATCAACTTGATCTCACATTTAATGTGTATGAATTCAGTATATATTTATCTATATAAGTATTATTATCGTTGGCTAGTATCCACAGGACAAAACTAGAGCGTAAAAAAATATATGTCATGGCTGATAAGAAATAATATTTGAATAAAGTCAATAAGTATAAAATAAATAATTAATAAATAAAATAAAAAACTTGGTCAAACAATTTTACTTTATTATATACATACTTCTTAGGAGTGCGCTCTGGATAGAGACGAATGGCGAAAACGAGGGGAGGCCTTTGCCCAGCAGTGGGACACAAAAACAGGCTAGGAAAAAAAAATAAAAAAATACATACTTCACTGACTTTAAACCTCTTAGCCTAATTGTGCAAAATGTGGTTACACCATTATTAACAAGTTTTTTTACGGTGGTTGGTAATTCTGTAGCTCTGCTTACCCCGCTGTGGGATGGAGGCGAGAGTGTATGTATGTGTGTAAGTACAATTGTGTACCATTTTGCTACCGTACGATACCAACTAAAACTGCACGGCAGTAAGTATTTTACTGGAGATCATCACAAGGATGCTGTTGGTGGACGGATGCGCATCGTTTACGCATCGTTGCGTTGATAAGCATATACTCGATGCATTGTAGTATCGAGGCAGACCCAATAGCACCAGCAATGCATTACTATTGTACTTGGAGAGCGTTATAAGTTATAAGCCACACCAGTACGCCTAGCCCACAGGTTGCAGGTGTACAAAGATGCACAACATGCTTTCAAAAGTGCTTGTTTCACGTCAGTAGAACACCGTGCAAACATGCGGACTTTATAGTTCCCGAAGGTTTTCCCGAACAGAACTAAACTACTTTACACGGGCGAAATCGCGGGCAAAAAGTTTATAAACGAATAAGAAACCTAGTCCCGCGCAGGATGTTTACGGGGCGAACAATGCACAATCACGGAACGAATCGGCCGCGCGACGAGAATGCAACTCGGAATGAACACATTGCTGCCGATTGGCTCTTACTTGCCCGGGCTGTGCAGGCGTTCTCTGAAAAACATGGCCGCTCGCTATGTCCTTTGCAAGACATGAAATAGGGGCCTTCAAGTAAAGATATTTCATTTCCTTAAAAAGCCGCAACAAACTGACAATGGCCGGCGTTTATGAGCGGTGGTGGTAACCCGCATGCCCGTTGGCCACTCTCTCGCATAAAGTTGTTAGGTACAACCTAGGATGGCGGCGTCAATGTTGAACACTTCAATTTTAATACAAATAACATACGATTGTCAATTGATTTTCGCATAACAAATGAATATTCCTTATCTTTTGTAAAATAAGAATCAAGTGTACATCATTGGTCCTTGTCCAGTACTGGTTCCATCGCCTAACGTCATTATTGTATTTTTTACGCATTGACGTTTCAGTCAAATATTTATTCACCTCAGGGACGAATTATTTAAGAGCTAAGCTAGGTAATTCGATTACATTCAAAAGCAATTTTACTAGAAATCCACTGTGAGCCCTGGATTTGTAGAAACTCTTTGACGAGCGGGCTATTGATTATCTAGGCCCTCAAATGCGAATGCTCTAAAGAATTAACTCCAGACCGCGGGTGCTTCAATTCAGATGTATCGTGTTAACAATAAGCCCTACTGTCTCATGTTGCTATGCGCTTGCAGGGCGTCACATGAATACCTTTTTGTGATTCCATCTTTGAATACTTGTAATGTGACATGCAATAAACCATTAGAATTTGAATTTGAGATGGCAAATAAGCTAATTCATTCAACAAACCGCGTACCAGCGTTCAATCTCCCGTTTAGAGCAAGACGACGACACGAGATAGATGGGACGGGACCACCAACACAGGTATGTACAGTGCAACAGCTCTTAAAAGAGGCCTCAGGTTTGTCTCTCACTGGTTCTCATACGCTAAGACTAAGAGCGAGTGAGGAAAAGTAAAAACTCGAAGCACCTTCTAAGTTCTCATGGACTGTAAGAGCTTGAGAACTGTAACGAATATGCAGGACGACAATATAATTCGTAATGTATTCCGATCGGTGTAATGATATCACTGACTGACTGGTTGACTGGTAGAGAATGCTTGTAGCATTAAGTTCGCCTTTTGTACACTATGTTATTTTTGTGCAATAAAGTATTTAAATAAATAAATAAATATCAGGAATCAGGCGAGGAATAGGGGTCAAATAATGGGACCTCGGAGCATGCCATTACAACAAGAAAGCAGAGTTGGAACTCCCAATCTCTTTCATATAGTAAATGTGGACTGAATAGCAGTTACTGTAGGAGGTACTCCCGAAATAATATAACAATGATGTGTTCAGGTCAGGAGAAAAGGCATCTATTGTTTAAGCATTCATTATTTATCATCATTGACTGAGACAGATTGTGATCTTATCAAGTCATTTGCCATTAATTAAAAGATGAAACTAACATGCATTCATATGCATATCCTCGGAAATTTGCAGACATATTTTAAATTAAATTTAGAGTCACGCATGAAGTCAGCACTTTACTTGCGGATATTGAAATTGATTTTTTCTGTGGTTTTTCTATTATCTTTTGTGGCGACAACTTTATCTGTGCTGACCGTGCTCGTAGAACCGCATTTTCTCAACGTCTAAGACGGCGGTTTTTTACTCCATATTTGCTGTGGATCTATGTCGGCATTATCTTTGCCTTGACAATTTTCGGAGTAGAGGTTAGTCTGTTGTTCGCGTATCAAAGCTGGCTGTAATAACCGGTTCGGCCACTCCTTGCCGTAGCCAAAAGGGTCAATGGTTCAGCCTAACCATTGACCTATTTAGGTATAATGCGTCGAGGGGACCGCCAGAGTAGTTGTCGCTGGCTCGAGGGCAAAAGAACAGTAGCTAAAAATAGGTCAATCAGATGGTCCCGCCAAAGCAAGTTGCAATGAAATGCCAGTTACATGAAAATTAAAACAGCGGTGGTAAATAGAATGTGAGTTCACCAGTTGTTTTTTTTTCCATTGCTTGGAGGCCATAATGTTATAATAGTAGTGCGCTTGTTAGTTTTCGAGGATATTTTTGGCCGAAGAAATAAAAATGTGTTTTCCAAAACTTAACTTTTCAACGATAAAATGAAAATTATTCTCTAAGCTGACTGAAAACCGGTTATTACTAACTCATATTTATTCCTAAAGCCAAACTCAAATACATTTTTTATGCTTTCCCATCAAGCGACACTTGAAGTTCCCACAGTACGAAAACAGTGTGTCACTCCATTAGTGCGCTCCCTCTTTTTACGATGCAAAAGAAAGAGTGGGCTAAAACGACTGAGTCGTGAAAATGACATATGACACCGGAAATTTTAATGGCAGCTAAGCGGAGTGTGAATTTTGCCAGATGTCAGTACATATGCCGTGGGCGTGCTGCGAGCGAGCCGAGCGGCTCTCGGGTCGCGAATAGTACCTACTCTCGTCCAGGCCACGTCATTATAACTTTTAATCACCTTTGTACTGTGTCCCCTGCTATACGGATCGAACCATCAATGTACAAGTGGAGTTGCAGAACATTCCTCGAAGTTCAGAAATCTTTTCAATATCATTATGGGGAATATATGAATACATTTACAATGACAGAAGTTTCTTGTGAGTACAACGTTAGATAAACCAGCTTGTTCCACAATTCGTTGACAAAGTAGTTGGTACTTAACGAAAATCTATGCTTACTTATAAAAAACTATAAACTTACTACTACTACTATTAACTTATATTAACTTATAAACGCACAGCATAAATGATAAGAACTGAACACCAGAATGGTGAAATATTCTTGTCTTCTTACAGTCAAACGAATTAGTTATGTCAAAGTGAAGTAATGATTCAACAAATCGTAAGAAACTTTTTAGGATTTAAACTGATCTTCGCAGAGTCCGTGGCTTGACTTTTCTTTTGATATCTTGAGAGTTAAATCTCGCTTAAGATCATTATATTAACACGACCCTCAGTGTGGTGACTACTTGTCTAAAGGAGTTTCGAGAGTAATTACCTACACTAAAAGAATGAAGTAGCAAGCTAAACAATCGAAAGGAAAACACGTTTGAAGTACATTGAACGGCAGTAAACGTCATTCAACCCGAACAATAAAGTCCAGGCGTCAACGTATACGAGCCTCCGACTATTTCAAACGCAATCGTAAACTTTAGTACACCAAGTAATACCAACAAAGTAAAAGCAGAGCGGACTACGAGTCTTTACTTGTTTGTTATAGTTATTTATTTAGATATTGCAGTAATCTCGTCAGTATAAGTCGATAACTTAATAAAGCGCCGGCTGCATTGCGCATTGTTAGTGAACCACTTCAGGGTTGTGGTGTGTGTGCGCTGGTGAAGCCAACGCAACATAATTCAGACCTAAATTGACGCGCACACGTCACGGCCTGATTGCATGCAGGTACAATTTGATCCCTAGGACGCTATGCACTAAGGTCTGATTTTTATTCCCACAGAAAAAATGTAAACAAAGGTGTTGCCGCTAACGAAAAACATTTCCAGCATTCAAAATATTTATACTTCCCACATTTACAAGAAATCGACTTACTATAAAAAAACAATATATTGTAATCAAGATGAAATAATTTAATTTGTTGATTGTAAACTTTATTTTGAAATAAACTCTTTTTAATATTAATTTAAAACGAGAATACTGTTTTCGTATGCATAATTTATTTATTGCACTGGTATCACTGACTCGATACTCCTGTGTCAAAAAGTCGAGGGCCGCTTCGCTTGATTTGAGACGTCACCTCACTTGCTTCACAGTTAGTGCTCCCGTCGTATTCGCTTTCCAGTTACACTTGTTAAATTGTTCTGTTAAATTTTCATTGTTGTTACGTTTTTATAGTTATCAAGTTGTTCGTAAAATTTTGGAATTACACAAATGGAATAATACGTGTCGAATTGATAACCTCCTTTTTTAGGTATGTTAATAAATTTAAAAATAATGCTGTTTGATTTCACTGATTTGTGCGATTTTAATTTTAATTATTTCTCAAATTTATTTTTAATATCACTTCCAGCGACATGATAATATCTTAATACCTAAGTAATATTATTTTTCTTACTGGCCCGTACTTTAAGATCCCCTGAAATGTCACTTTGACAGTGACGTAACTTTGTTTACATTTTTTCTGTGGGAATAAAAATCAGACCTTATGTCGAAGTGACGTTGTTATCCAAACCATAAGAAGTCTCTTTCGTTTTGGTTGACAAAGTCACTTTAACATAGTCCATAGTGCCTATCGTACAGTGTCGATTGTACAGAGATTTGATCACTGTACCATTGAGAGAAAGGAACCCTTACCCACCACACCATTGAACTGACTGACGTTTAAAATCAAATCGTAAGTATTATTTAATAAAATGAGCACTATGGTAGGTTCACATACAGTTCTAACAATATTGAATTTGATTTGACTGTCATGTAAGTCCCCAACGAAAATTTTAAACACTTTAGTGCGCTGTCATAGCAAACTTCAAACAGAATAGCAAATGACACACATGACAATGACAAAGACATTCACAGTGACAAGGTTCGAAGTATGCCCAACATTTTTATTGCGTGACTGTACATGCATACACACACATGAAAACGCTCGGTTAGTGTAATTTAGCTGTAACCTGCCGCACCCGCGTATGCGATACGAGTAATATCATAAAACATGTTACAGCACACAGGTTCAGTTACAAAGAGCGGCGGGGTGACGCCTCCGGGCCAAGCGAGGAAACGTTTCTTGTTTCCCCGGTGCCATCAACTCCTTTAGGAGTCCTTTCTGTGAACAAAATTAAGCAGTTGGGTATTGAAGTGTTAACGGATTCACTGCCAATGGCTCGTAATTTGAGTTCGTTCTATAAAGAAATTAGAAAAGCTGGCAAGGGAATAATGTTAATACGGCGTGTAATCCGCGTCTCACGATTTTAATGCTCTACGAAACGACGCGGGCATAAAGCGTTTAAATGACTAAGAAAATGTGTTATTACGCTACTCCGAGATTGAAGTTTGAAATTGCGTTATCTCCATGTCATTCTCCAAATTAACCTCAAGTGAACGAACAGTGTTTATTTTTTTATATGGCTTTTAAATTACGTTTCGTCTACAACTAATAACAAATGAAATGTTCTAAATCTGCGGGTGGTAGGACCTTGTGCAGGGTCCGTCCGGATCGCTACCACAATCTTGTCCATTAACCTACCGCCAAACAGCAGTGTTCGCATTGTTGTTTTCCGGTTTGGGGATAAGACAGTCGGTGCAAGACTAGCATAGAGGCATTCCATCTTAGTCCTCAGGGTTGGCAACGCGTTTGCAGTCTTTGTTTGCAATCTTGTGAATGCGAATGTCTATCTGTCACAGTTTCCACTTACCATCAGGTGGCCTGTGTGCTCGTTTGCCTTCTCTATGCCATAAAAAAATGTTTTGAAAAGGTTTTCATTTTTTGGAAAAGAGAGAGCCTTCAATTTATAGTTACATCTAAATAGCATGCACACGTGTGTGGCGAATTATATCTTTGTCACTTAATAATCAATCCGTGAGATTACAGGTAGGTACAATAAATATAATTATAGATAATTGAAAAATCTAAATTGTACTTAATGTTTATTTTGGAAATGGGAGCGCCGAACATTAAAGCACGTATAAAAACGATGAAGAAACCAGCAAAATGTATTGGCTCAGCTGTTTAGTCATTTTACTGGTGATTTCGCCCAGTTGGTTTATTTTTTCACCCGAAGCAAACATTGGCTTTATTTTCTGTAGGTCTTGCTGGCTTGTTTCTGCGTGATAGTTGGGGACTCCATATGCTAGGATGTTTCAGCGTTATGTACTTATATCTGCGACCGTGGTCAACTTTCTTCAAAAATAACCCAATGCGCGCATTTGGGAAAACCGGTTCAAAACGAATCCTAACTCCTTATTCCTTATACAGTCGAGTTCATATATGTGTACACTTTTTTATCTTGTTACTTTCATCACTGTGACAATTCATGTGTGTAAATGGCAGGTTAAACATGACATTAATTAGACAAGGTACTGGTACACGTATTTAAGAACACACTATTATGAGAGCACCTCCGGTGATGTTTAAGTTAAGATATGGTTAACAGAGGAAGGATAAGTTGCTCCATTAGTAAGCACCATCAGTTATAATAGCACGCTCGTGTCGCTGCAGCGACGTATTTTTCGCAGTTATTTACCAATTTTAATATGCAGGAGAAAATCCCCAGCAATGCTATCAAGTTTGGAGATTGCATTGTGCATGGCATCTTGCGATGGTCGTAAAGACTCCAGAATGCAATCAAAGTGCAGTAATAAGCGCGCGGCAATCGGATTGGAGCCGGTTTGATTGCTTTCCGAATGCAAACAATGCACTGTTGCACTTACTTGTTAGTCGTCGTGGTTGTTGGCAAAAACTACAATAACCCAGACGAATACTAAGCATACAAATAATGTTTTGTAACTTGAAGTAACGCTACGACACAAAGTGTAATGGCCAAGATGGAACGCTAACGTAAAACTGTGCCGAAGTGGTATTGACACAGTTCTGTTGGTGCGTCAGGGTTGCATTTGGTCGATTTTCTATAGTACTTGTTACTCTTACATTGGTTTAACTAAGCAGGGTTGAAGGCACGAAGTGCCAATTTTTAAGAAAAGCCTAATAGTAGGAGATGATTACACCACTTAGGGCATTCCACACAGCTTCTCTCAGCTATTATTTGATACTACTACAAAACCAACCGACAACTGTAACCGTTAGCAACACAGACCGTCGCTAGCATCAAGGCGGCCGTGTCTCTTGAGATTCGCGTGATCGGTTGATTTGGGCTCATCCTTTGTCCGTTTCTAGATGTATAGAATAGAGGCTAGCTAGCTTAGAGCGGAGCTTGCACTTTGGCACGGCTGGACTGAGCTATTGTGTTACCTCCCCGCAGGCTGCTTTAGGGGTGGCTGCCTTCCCGGCTCTCTATTAATTTGGGTATAGTAAATATGGTTCAGAGACTTCAGAGTAGCCCGACTACTGGCTAATAATATTGCCAAATGCTTCCACATCTTAGATACCCTTTCTAACTCCAAGGATAATGAAAATCGAGTTTATATATGAGTCTGCCAAGAATACATAGAGAGTAGGTAATAAGTAGCTATAACGATTATAGGCAGTACACATGTATTTCGTTTCAAAAACAGATACCTATGTGCTAATTGTAATATTATACTTTCACTGTAAACTTTAATTTCCAAACCTTTGCAACTCCAAGAACTTTAGTGGCTTAAGATGTAGACACGGTCGACTCGTGAACTAGCAATTGTACAAAAGATCCTACATGTTAAAAGATAAGATAACCTTTTTCCACAATCATAAAACGAAGACTGCGAGGTGGACACATGCTCTGGCGCAACTCATAATACAACCGTCGTATTAAGTGATCAATTTAGTCCCTTGTCGTTTTAACGTCTAGTATGAACTGCTATACGTTATAGTCGCCGAGTGTAAGCGACAGGGTACAAGAGAGATCAACAGCTATGACGTTGAGTGTACCCGTCATCTTGCATTACAGTATCAGATGGCCGCGTGCGCATATGTTCAAGAGCTCTCCAGTCCAGCCCACACATATTCCACACAAACTTAAACTCTAACTGGTTGTGTCTTGTATGTTTTTCGCTTGGCACGGTAGGCGGACGTCCTACAGATGTTTTGCGCGTTAAGAAAACATGAATTACTAGTTGAATAGGATCAGAGTGCAGAAATACCAGCCTCCTCACTGTTATCAAACAAGCGTCTGTTAAATGATTTCGTAGAATAACTATTGAACCCTACTTTTAGTGCTGGTATCTCTTGATCGGCCCAATATTTCATAAAATCTTCCTAAAAACTATACCAATTAAACTACCTCAAGTTTCATTTAAAAAATGGTCTCGTCTGAATTGGTTTATCCGTTTGGAATCTACGTGCCAAACACTGATACACAGGTACCCACGTTTTAATTTTAATTATAAGATAAATCTCTGTCCGATCTACCACGATCAATGTGCACATAGGATGTCTAAGTAAGTCTGTGTGAAATAAAGTAACTGTAAATTGGACCAATCTCAGACCAGTTTTAAAGATTCTCCACTATGTCGCAGAACCATTTAATGTTACTTTACAAAATAGAAACACTTTAGAGTTTCAAAGTACGTATTATAGTTTTACTATCCAGTGATTTGGCTGTTCGCCCAGAACATCAGCTTCGGCCGGACCCCCTCGAAGGCTGAATGTGCCCAGCGCCTAATGCAAGCCATACACAACCCATACATATACAACCGCGCTAATGCGAGAAACCCGCCTGCGAAAGGACTTCGCCTTACGCACCGCATTCTAATTCCCTCGGCACACAGACGGACATGTGTGAAACGAGCGCCATTTAAGATGCGGCTAGTAACTGATCTAATGTACCGGACGGGTTTAGCCGTTGATAAATGGCCTCGCGGAGTCGCTGGCGAGCTCTAGAGGACTAGTTCTTTTGTTTTGGTACGACGCTTATGTCGGCGACACGCGGGCGGCAGCGCCGTAATATGGACTCACTTTGAGATAGTATAGCTCTTTGCTACTTACATTACCAAACGAGAGCTTGACATGTAACCGATGTAACTTTTAATGTTATAATAGCCTATAGCTATATAGGCAACATTATTTATTTTAATTTTTAATTGTTCGTATCTTTTTCGTTCTGAATGAGCTGTTTAGTATGTTTTCACAGATCAGCATCTTGACCGATCTATATGAAATTTGGTACTACAAAGACACTATCGAGAGGGGTACAAACCGAACCATCGATAAGCAACTCCTGCATGGACGTAATCGCGGGAATACGCTAATAAATAAATAACTTGCTTTCTTGGTGCATAAAAGCATAAAAACAAACCCGGAAACCAGCAGAATTTATTTTAACACAGGTATCAATGGTATTTCATAAGGTTTTGTTTAAACAGGAGTTATTTTTCTACCAGCTAAGGGGAGATTTCTTTTAAGTCTTACTTTACTTGGCCATCCTTCTTCATAAATAATCTATCCGTGGTGTCTCTAGTACTTTTCAGGCCACTTGCAGCAAAACAGTAAAGTCAGTTCAGTAAGACTTTAATTAGATTTATCGTTGTGCTTCAACTAGCCCTGAGTAATGTTCAAACAGTTCATGACTATCGTAAATTTCGGCAGTTTCGTAGTCGGCAGGCATGGGGACTGTCGATAAAGTGGCACCAAAGTTGATAGCATCCTCGCCCACGGGCGCTGCATACTGAGCGGCCTGTTGCGCCACTTCGTCACTCGATCTCCATCGAGTTTGGCACTCGAAGACGGACAGGACCCACGTCCATACGCCTACGTGTGTGTATGTACACTCTGTGCGCATAACTAATGAATAGGTAAGTGGCTAAGGATAAGGAAGTAGTAGTGGACTTGATCTAAGAGCTAAGAGAAAAGTTCACGGCCATGATGCATATGATGATGAAGAATGGCTTAAAGATGTTCGTTTATGTTATATTAAGGATTTAATAGAGAAAACATTAAATTTAATTTTTTACATACAATTATACATGTAAGTTAAAATTGAAATTCACCCAAATATAGGAACACGTTTTCTTAAATTACTTTTGGCCACGTAAGTATGAAAGGTCGTAATAAAAATAATTACTTTTCGCTAAACTATATTTAAAACACTTCGAGATATTCATCATACTAATATTGATTTAAGACAGCAGAAGGATAATATAATTACCTACTTACCCTTCTTGGGTTGTCTAGAGTCTCTACAGGAAGGCTGCGTCACACGATCAAACTTTATAATTATAATGTAATGATGTAAACCTTTTTCTTGAAAAAAATATACCTTGCCGAGTTTCTTACGCCGGTACTTCTCGGGGCAAAGGTTTTATTTTTAGAACCGGTGGTAATGCTTTTTGACATTCATAGGTGCATTATATTATGCCTAAATTGAAGAATAAAGAACTTTGACTTTTGACTTTGAAACTGATTCGGATCATGGCATTTCCAAGCACAGGTACTTATATTCCTAATGATGAATAAATGAGATCATTAATGGATGCGGCTTTAGCGTGATGTGGTAAAACTAACAACAATAATTCCCGTCAAAACAACCTTAACGTACACTACACACTTCACGGTGCTTAATCGTGCGTGAGGTCGAATATGAGATGAGCTGTTGTAGCCGCGCCTACTCTGATGTTCATAGCGTAAGAGAAGACAGCCAAACACACAGGTCTCCCAATAAGTGAAGTTCGAGGCCCACAGGCATTTTCAACCCTAAAGACTAAGTTTATTTCAATGGCGATCTTCTACCTCACCAGAGGATAGAAATTGCAAACATTGTTACGTGATGGCTGGTTATTCCGGACGGACCTGCACAAAGTCCTACCACCACCGTCTATTAGTACCTACTTACATGCACGCACACATACGTCAGTGCAAGGCGGACCCGGTTGAACTGTAACCAATACTCAGCGATTTAAAAACAATCGCGGTCGATCCCGACGCGAGGTGAACACGGTAATTCGATTACTGCTGCCTTCGTAATCGACCCCCGGCCCCGCTCCGACTTCACGATGTATTCACTTTGTATTTACATCGCATGTTTTTGCCATGAGAGCGGGTTGGGGTTCCGTGGACAAAGTAGGAACCTTCAGTTTTATGGTGTGTATTTGTCTGTGAACTTTTTTTTAACCGTTAGCCAATGAAAGATATTCTGTAATGTAAAGCACGTAAATTATAAAGGTTACTTACAGCGATTGACAATGCTTCTTGTACACACAAAAGTATAGGATTTAATTACTTACACCAAAATATTTTGCGATACAGTTAGATACTAGCGGTGCCCAGGTCAAGCGTTTATTAAACAATTAGATCTGATTAGTAAGTTCTTTACGTTTGTGAAAATCGAAAATTAATTACAACTTAACAACAATGAGCATTTAATACCAGTTAGAGAATAATCCAGCCGTGAATCTAATAGTTCTTTGTGTCTTGACCTCGGTCGAGTAGGTAATATTACGCCCAAAATCGACACACGCTAAAATCGTCTAATTTATGCAGACTGAAAGAGACAACCGCGTATCTTCGTCGGAGGGTTCATCAGCGAGTTCTTACAGAACCCAGTAGCCTGCGCCCTATTTTCATTTACAAGTGAATGACAAACATGTCATATGAAAACTAAGTCAGTTTCCATATGCAGGAGTGGCCGCGGACCCGTTCGCGGTTGGAACAAGTAAACAACTCGCAACTGTCACAAGACAAACTTTTAAAAACTGATGTGGAGTTAAGGCAATCTTTTGTTCTTATTAACTTTATTTAATAGAGTACATATTCTCGTTCCCTGCACTGTGCTAAACACTTCCTAATACCATAGACATGTCGTTGCATTTATGGTATAAGTAGTTGCCAACATGTTTTTTTTGAAAAGGTCTTCTGTCAAAAATCATGGTTATAGAAGTGTGTCTTAAAAACATTATTTTTTCCATTATTACGGAGTTTTTTTATATTATCAGTATTTCCAACGCTTATGACTATAAAAAACATTAAACAATAAAACAAAATTAAAAAAAAATCCACAAACCCGCCTTAAAAAATGCAAAAAATAACTTCTTATAAAATGGTAGGTAGTCCTTCGTTTCTTTAAACTTTCTTTTATTTTATACTTTTTAGTGATCTTATTTATGCTGTTTTGTAGTCCGACATCTCAATTAATGAGAAACTTAGAACAGTTCCACTTCACCATACAGTACTTTTCAAAAGCAAATGCACGAGTAACAGTGAAAATTCACGAAATCGCTATAGGTGTGCATATAATATTTGAGGAGTTCCCTTGATTTCTCCAAGATCCCATCATCGGATCCTGACATGTTGACAATGGGAACAACTAGAAAGTGTACCCATTCAAACAACGACAAACAAAATCAAATCAGTCCAGTGGTCTCCGAGTAATCGGGGAACATACATAAAAAAAACCCGACGAATTGTGAACCTCCTCCTTTTTTTGAAGTCGGTGCGACCCTGCTGTAGATAGCGCCTCCTCCCCGGGTTATACGGACCTTATCGTTTATTGTTTTATCCCGAAGGCCCTCCCCGCGCGTCAAACTTGAGGGATCTTTTGTGCAAACCTTCCAACATTACCTAGTATGTAAGCGGAATGTGAACCGAAACAGATCGGTTATCTTATCACAGAAAGCACTTCAGGCCCTCTATTCTTATATGCATATCGTAATCATGTTAATGACGTAACGGTGGCTCTTATTCACTTGAAAGTAAAAACTACTACAGTGTCAACCAAGGGAAAGATAAAACAGTGGAAGTGGCGCGAGCTTCGCTTGATGATGATGATGATGAGTGGGGACGCCGCCGAGGCAGGCGGGCGGTCGAGTGGCTCTCCATTCATTCCGCCCAGTTCCCCTTGATCCAGCCTCAGGTTACTGGCTCTGCAGCGCTCCCATCCAGCTCTGATCCCATCTTCTTGTTTTCCTACAGAACATTAGTGCGTCCTGAAGGTTAATGCTTTTAAGTGTCTCTACCGATAGCACGTCCTCCCCGAATGTGCGATGTCTCAGTGACGAGTACATTACACACTCGGCCAGAAAAGAAGAAAGCTTTGCTTAGTATCAACCTTGTTGTCGCCAATACTCAAACTACATATCATAAAAACAACTCGCCTCCATGGAAAACGTTTTTGGTGCGGCTAGCGTTTTTCCATTCCAAAATAGCACAATTCGGCATGCTGCTGGATTCCTATTTTAGAAATATCGAAATAAACGATCGCAGAAGTAAGCTAGGTTGCGCGGAACTCCGCATAACTATGCGACACGTTACACGCCCACTCGACACTTCTACTGTTTTGTCTGTTCTGTGGTGTCAACTACATGAACCAGAATACAGCCCCAGGGCTGAAGCTAATTAGATTAGCTGAACATGTCGGTTGGTGCGTATGTACAGTCGACGTCAGAGATATGTTTACATTTTTGCGTCTTGCTTCAATGGAATAAGGTAAAAGAGTGTAAACATATTATTATGTTTGACATCGACTGTACAACGGAACTTAGTACCTACCTATCCGGCGATCATGAGCCGACAAGCCAGTAGCACAGATTAAATCGAAAGAAATCTGGAAAAAACCTATCTAAGAATTTGGATGACCTTAACTGAATAAGAAGAATTGTTCAGTCTCACGGTTCTCCGTAGGTGGTCGGCGCGCCGGGTCGGAACCTGGGCCCGGCCGGGCTCGGGTTACAACCACTCCGCCCGCGGCGCGGCTCGGGTTTCCTCGAGGACTAGCTGGGCCTCTATCAGTCTCTTTGTAGATAAGTGAGTTCTGGAAGAACTTTGTGTTCCACATAGCCTTGTTAGCTTGGTTGAAAACAGTTTTAATTACTTACGAATTAAACTTCCTACTCTTGAATCAAGCAATCGTCATTTGTCCTGAAGTATCCTTTGACCAAATTACATTTCGAGGTGATTTGATTGTACGTTGCCCTACCAACGCCCATCATAATATTACTGTTTTGTAAGTAAGAAAAAACATGGATTTTGATAGTTACTCAACAAAAACAATACCTTTTTAAAAACATTTCGTGAATTCGTTATTTACTATCCAGAATATGGAAACGTATGCAATTCCCGGTAGGTTACCTACTGACGGTTTATGAAGTGCAGTCCTACAGCTTGTTTACATAGATTTATGTATACGACGCCACAAACCTCCATTATCATACACTCAAATTTGTCAATCAATCATTTAAAATTCAACTTCGCCCTACTTCTAGCCGCCCAATTGACTTTCAATTTGTATCTTTCTTTCCCGAGCTGATTTGAAATTGTAATCAACTAACACCTGGCTTTCTTTTGTCCGGTAATCAAAACTTTGAGTAACACTGGTAAGTATGCCAGTTTTCATTATTTAAATAAACAGCTTAAATACATACAATTGCCCTGTCCCTGTCTTTCCACTTGATAAAGCCAATGCGTTATGCATCTGAAAGCTCTACGACTTAAAATGTTGAAATTCTGAATTGCGCCTCCTGTTAGATCAAGCGAAAGGATTCATTAACGGCCCGCAGGAGCGCAGGAGCAGCTTTGTAAACTTTGAAAACCTGCCAAGTCTCAGTCAGCAAAAAACTCTACGTTTATTTGAATATATTATTTTTACAGGAGACGTGTTTTAATGAAAAAGTTAACTATACCTAAGTTAACTATAAACGTTCACAGTAATACGAGTTGTAAGTAGGTAGTTGTTTAGTTGGATGGAGCAACAGGGAGGAAAAATGATAACATTTGTGTTTTTCTGTCGCAGGCTGGTTTTATTCTACATTTGATGGTTTTTACTGCAGACTAGAGAGCCGTGGGGGATATTGCATCGTTAATACTAAACCGACTAGAGACTAGCTCCTAAATAAGAAGAAGAATGCGGGGTAAGGTCGGGCGGATACAAGTACAAGTACTTAAGGGAATACAAGTACTTTAAGTAAGTAGGTATCTAACTTCTATGAAAGAGAGCAAAAATAATTATACAACATTGTATTCCTTTAATGATTGTAGACCTTATACCTTCTTACCCGTAGAGCCAGCCTGCCCTCAAGCAGCAGTGTTATTCCGGTGAGGAACGTAAGAAATCCTGCAAAATAAGTATAGAAGCATAGTTATAGAAGTAAAACTTAAACCCAAGCGTTACCTTCATGGCTTCTTAACCCCAGCAGCGCCGAGCTCCCTGATGGCCGCAGCAAATGGACCCCAAACGGAGTCCTCGGCCCCGAACGAGTCACGCCAGCGGGCATTCAGATACACATCTAAACGCGATTACTTAGGACATGTCACGATAGCTTCAAACGTCGGGTGCGTGTCGCGGCCGCGCTGATGCCGTTTACACCATCCTTATCGTTATATCAATAAGATTTAATTTTTCTTGCAACGTACGTAAAAATTACTTGGCAATCTTAAATACTGGTCTTCTTAGCTAGAAAGTTGTATCTGTTATTTAGTGGGCAAAGCAAAATCTACTCTCTTGCGTTGTAAACGAAGGTCTAAAAACAAAAAGATTTTCGTTTGATATCAGTTGCTCTTTTTTTCTGAGATGAGTGTTACACGCACCTTATTTCAATCTCTTTACTGTTCTATTTAGCTTAACTTTAGCATTATTAACTTAGTTCCAGTTTATGCGGGTGTACTTGTTCTTCTATAAATAGTAATAAGGTTCGGTTTCCCCTGAGCCAACGGAGTAAGTGTGGGCATGTAGGGTGCGCGTGAGTTGTCAATGAGACGGGATGTCGTCGTGTCGTGCGGCGCGGCTCCGTGCGCATGCCCGTGCGCGGGGAGATGTGGCGAGGATAGTTATACATGCTTGGGTAATATCGGTACTTACGGTACAGTTAGCTACAAAAAAAGGTCATATAATATCATACATTTAAAAGTCCAAAGACTCACTACTCTCGCTAGGTAGGTAATTAATTAAGATTGTGTAAGAATTCGTTATTAAATGTTTGATGATAACTAAGTACAGTATTTTCGTAGCTTATTGTAAATATTCATCTCTAGGTCTTACCTGCATGTCAAACGACAGATCTTCTAACAATTCAAACGAGACGCAAATAAATTTGACCCGTTTGTGTTACCTGACGGGTTATTCTTAGGGATGCATCGATACGCCTTTTCGCCGATACGATACCGATACAAATACTCTTATAAAAATATCGGCGATACCGATACCGATACCGATACGCTTTTTGTGAATTCAAAAATGAAGGTAAGTATAATAACTAAATCACAAGACAGATTTCTTTTTATTAATATAAGAAGTAGATACATAGGTTAATATTAGATAATTAAAAAATTTAGTAATTAAAATTAACATTGATAAGATTTTTGTTTAAAAAACAAAAATCTTATTCTTTCTCTTATCTCGTTGACACTACATTTTTAAATTAAAGAGTATCGTTGAATCGGTCATAAAAACATCGTCGATACCGATATATCGGCTAACCCGAAGTATCGCCGATATATCGGTATCGGTATCGGTATCGGTATCGGATGCATCGCTAGTTATTCTTTTAAGAACGGTTATCGACAGACGGTCAAACGAGCGAGCGAAGTCATACGAGCGGGCTCACGCAACGGGTGTAAAACTACTTAATTAAGAATGCACGCAATTAAATGTTTTTTGTTCGCTCTGGTTTGAAAGAAAATTCTCACCATTTTATCCACTAACCCAGTGCACTAGCAGCAGTGTTCGCATTGCTGTGTTCCGGTGTGGGGATTAAGACATCCGGTGAAGTGAAATTACTGGCATAGAGATATTCCATCTCTATCCTCAGGGTTGGCAACGCATTTAAGGGCTTAGGATTGCACACCAGTTTTGAGATTTCAAATGTCTATGGGTCTCAGATCACACTTACCATCAGGTGGACTGAGTACTCGCGTGCCTTGTCATTGTCATAAAAAAAATACCTAAGGTTAGGCGGGTATTGCGTCTGAGTTGCGTACTCATTTTAAAAGTAGAACACGTCTTGGTATGAAAAGGTACAATAGTCCCTCAGACGCAATAGCCCCGCCTAAACTTATGACTATTATAAATATTCTTAACAATGTGTTTTGAAGACTAAACAGGCGTTTAAAAAAATAAAAAAATCTGCTCCTCATCAATGAGTGATTACATAATAATTAATCAAAAAATGCTAGCGCGTCTGTGGTAGAACTAAGTTGGCGGTTGACAACAAGACTTCACTTCGAATGTTGTGAGAACCGGGAACGGGTATGTGTTTCGGCACTATGCAAGCAATAAGCAATACTATGCTGCAAGCAATAACAATACTATGCTGTAAGCAATTTAATGTTAATCAATCAAGGGCCAGCCGGCCGCCGCCCCGGCGGCGCGCGATCGTCTTAATTAATTCCTTACACCTGTCACGCCGTCGCTGTAAATTAGCGAGCGCCGCCGAGAGTTACTTATTTTTAATTAAAAATAATTAAGAAACGTACGGCTTTTTGTCGAGAGCATTTGGAACGAGGCAGATGCAAGCCTTTTACGTAGGAACTTACTCAGCAAGCTACTGACCTGTGAATGAACAGCTACTGGTGCTGGTAGGTACTCACGTATCCGTAGCAACGAGCTGATAGATGATTCTTAGCCAACTCGACGGACGAATTATTAACCGGCGAATTTAAGTTGGGTCAAAGCGTTTTAGGGCGTCATCAACGATTTACGAAAACTGCCAAATTGCATGAAAATAGCGCTTGACGCGACGCGACAACTTACGTCAATCGTATCCATTTTCGATCACGATAACGATCTCGCAACGCAGCTCGCCGGGCCACGGCACCGCCACACGATATTTGATACCTAGAAACTTTAAATTTGGTACAGGGGTTCCTTTTATGAAGTTAGCGAGTGTATAAATAAGGTAAAACAATGCTAATAGATCTAATTAAGTAATATTATACCATAAACGAATACTTAGACGATACGTTGTATATTAACTATCAGTTCTCGTAAAGTATAAAATAATAGATAATAAAGTAACAATTAAAAGCCAATTATTATTTTTTGCCATAATATTAAAGTAATAATTTGTTGTGTATTACTTAGTTTGTAAGTGCTCCATTCCCATAATTGCTGCGCCCTTCCAGGGTATACATATAATGTTCCCCTCACTGCACATTGTAACACCTTTATATCATTACATTATAAGCAATAAATGATTGAGTATTGAGTATTGAGATTAAGTTGTCTCGTGCATGTGAATATAAGTAATATTAAAGTACTTAGTACTTAATAACTTGGCAAAAAAGACTTTGACAAGGCCACCGGAAGTGCACTGAGTGTTATACAGTGCAAACTGACAAATAAGTCGCAGTTTTTGAGCTTAAATTGGATTCATTATCATGTTCCAAGGACCAATTCCACTCCGAAGTAAACCACCCTTACTTTTTTCAAGCGAAATAGGTGCCTAGCGTTACATTTTTCCTGATAAAAATCCTGCCATTTCTTGTAACAGAGATTTGGCGTTGCTTGGTTGATTGAGATCTCTTTAGCTGTATTTAATCCTATTTTATATTGTTTTGAAAGTAATATTATTGATTTCGGTGTTTACTTACTACTTTTATGTATCATTTCATTAAAACTGTGTAAATGTGTAATAAATATATCACGTAAACTTTTTTTTAAGGTCATTCCTAAAAATCCTGACATTTGCCAAGTCCGGCCGCAATCCGGACAAACGGTCAAAAATCCTGACATGTCCGGACAAATCCTGACATGTGGCAACCCTAGTTACAGGTAACCTCCGTTCTTCGGGGGCTTCGAAACGAGCAACATTTTCACGGCAATGTGTGGCCGGCAACTAGGTATACGCATCTTGCTCTAACATACGAAGTAAGAGTAAGATAGCACTAGTTGCCGGCCACAAATTGCAGCAAAACATGGCCCGTTGAGAAGCCCCTTTAAACATAGGTAAGTATTTAAGTGCGTTTATTATGCCTAAGATTACACGGTGCACTTTTAATATTAACCTTTACCTAATGGACGGCGTGACTTTAGAGCACTCTCAAAGTAACACTTAGGTCATGGCGACATAGAGTTCAAAATAATAGTCATGAGTCATAATACGTCATGAGTCATGACGTCTGTGAGACGTGTACCACGTCAGTTAATGGTTAACATACGAGAGAGTTGAGCAAGTGTAACACACTACAATACGAGCATGCGGAACACCATAATTAAAGTCACCAGACATTTCATTAGAACAAAAAAAACCATTCAGTTCGACCACAAAACAATTTTTTTTTTAAATTCTTTCCGATAGATTTTTTTTAAACGCCTTGCACTACAAAATTATACGCATTTAAATTGCTAATAGCGAGTGAGCCTGACGAAGCCCGTGTCAAGGGGCAGGACATTGTTACGGACTGACATTACAGGATAGGTACGTAAATATTAAGAAGACGGCGGAGACTCGCTATTGAAATAGGTGCTTACCTACTAATCATACTTAAGTAAGTAGGTATCTAACAATTTTAAACGATCTAATGGATCATGCCATTTACACTCCTCGTGCTTTTTCATTGCATTTAACTACACTTTCGTACCTACGGTAGGTACCTATTCTTATTGCGTTTACCCACCATTTAATCTTGAATACGGAACCCTCTGTGTGCGAGTCCGACTCTCACTTGACCGCTTTCTTAAAGTCTAGATAACGTTGTCTATCATCCCGCTTTACCGCGGCCGCCTATTCCCCGTGTACCTACGATATAACTTCTACTTGTTTACTGCTGCCGTACCTCCCTACAGATTACTAAGCACGTGTGGTTTAAGTAGTGTGCACTCCGTGCCCTTCAATATTCATTATTGAACTCGCCAGTGACTTCGTCGAAGAACTAAGGGCTCTTTTATTTAGTCGCGTATTATCTTTTAGAACTTCTCTAACTTTAAAGTTAAGTACAAAAAAACAGTAAAATTGTGCTTCTTGCTTTAGAAGTAAAAGTAAGACAGCAATGAACTTCTGTATGTTTAGTTGCTCCCTAGTAAGCTAGTCGTCTATATCGCTCTTTACGCTGCTCATGCTCGCTCTTATAAGTAGGTAGGTAGGTGCATGTCGCGCCAATTATAACGTCGACAACACAACATGGCGAAAACAATATGGTTTCACCGAGCCGAACAGAGCCCCTGGTGGTCACTTACACATTACAATAATGTGAAAAAAACCAAACATGCGGTAGGACTTTACACTTACTTATCTCAAAGAACACGAATAACAAGAACTAATTTCCTAGAACGCAACCAAAATGATAGTATTAGCCAATTTCCCCCCGCTAGCACCGCTCACTCACGCACACAGTGATAAAATCCAAGATGGCGCCGGCACACAAGCAAGCAGCCGTAAGCCGAAAATGCCCGGCTACGACGGTCACGTTAGTGTGCCGTGCGCCTCGCCCGCGACCGGCTGACCCGACCGCTGCGTGCTGCGTGTTGCGTGCTGTGTCGCACGCTTCACCGTCTCGCTCTGACATGCCAAAGAAAACGATCTGTTGCGTCGTCGGGTGCCTCAACAGCTCCTACAACAAAGAGACCGAGGGCGTCTCGTACTTTAAGCTACCGAGTGATAAGAATCGGTATGTTTGTTTATGTTATATCAGTTATTACACAGCTGGAGTTTTATGTACCTATTAACCTATAATGACTTCAGGGTTTCGGTGTTTGGGTGCGCTAATTAAGCCAACACAACAAACAACACTTAGCATGTAAGCATAGGTACTCTATAGGTTATACTCACTTGTACGTGCTTGTACCTACAGACACGGTGCTAGTGTGATATAGGTACCTATCTACCGACCTACCTACGTACCGGTTTGTTATTGAGTTTTGAACGTTTTTACTCGAATTATGCGAAGCAAAAAGGAGGGTTATGACGTTGACCGGTATGTTTCTATGTATGTACGTTAATCTGTTCCCTCATAACTTCTAAATGACTTATCATAATTTGACAAATGAGGTATCGTTGAAAGCGTCTCGATTGTCGTTACGTCGTTAGTTATAGGCCAGGTGGCGTTAATTTAAATTAAAAACGGGGCAAGAGCATGTCGGGCCACGCACACAAAAAAAGGTACTTAACAAAAGAAATAATTCAACATTTTATTTTACCACTTTGTTAGCGTAACTTATATGTAGGTATATTCATTCACAATTACTGCTTTCTAGTACTAAGGTTCTCTGAGCTAGGCTGCTCACGGACGGACGGAAATGGCGAAACTATAAGGGTCCTAGTTTCACTACGGAACCCTAAAAATAGCGCCCTCTAGAGGGCATAAAACCAAGAACTAAATAAATAAAAAATAAAAAATGATGCCGTATTGGGTATCAAATGAAAGGACTTGGGTAATCAGCACATTTCATAAATATACTTACCTATTATGTATATTGTTAGATGTTGCTCGCGGCTTTGCTTGCATGCACCCGATAATTGGGAATATGTTTTGAACACCTCTGATATAAGAAAAGTACATTTTCTTTTCAAACCTATTCAAAATACATATAATTATAGTAAATTTATACGTTGTTCATTATGAACGGAAAAAAGTGTGTTATAATAATGACAATACATATTTTTAACTTTTGATAGATAGAGAAATATAAATAAATAAATAAATATCAGGGAGACAACGTCACACCACTTGACCTAGTCCCAAACTAAGCCCCAGGCTTCTACTAAGGGTGCTTAGTTCTTCTTGCTGCTAAATACTTACCTATATCACAGCCTATATGTACCTATGGAGAAATGAATAGGTACTGAGACTAGACCAAGACTCAGAAACAAAAGATAAAGCGGTTTGATCTGATTTGATTTGAAACAAATACTCGCGCTCATCGCACAAACATTTGCCCATACCGGGAATCGAACCCGGGACCGCTAGCTTCGTAGGCTGAGTCGATCACTACCAACTACGCTAACGCGTCACTGAAATAATCAGAAAACTGTATTGATATAATATAGATAGTGTATATCAATATATTCTCACGTAAATAATAGCAAACCATTATGGTTTTAATTGCAAAATTAGTTTCAAATTCAAAATCAATTTCTAGAGCGCGAGGACTCTCAGGCCCAGAGGTCACATTTAGGGGTATTAGACTGATCTGGTGATGAGATGCCCGTCTCAAGATGCGCCAGAAGTGACAGTTTCCTGTGGATTGGCTGAATTGATATCCTAAGGTACCTTTTGGCCAAAAAATATTTGGTGAAATGTATCGTTCCCCAACCGTGTCATTTGCCAACCCTGTTCTGAAACTGTACATATTTCAGGATTTATTTCAATACCGTCGTGTCGACCCTATAGGTTAGGTTAGTTGTTATAAAATCCCGAAATGCCTGCCCCCTACCCCAAGAAAATAATATATATTCTAACAATAGCACCTCCCTAAGCGGTCATAAGTTCATAACCTTTAGGACGAAGTGGTATATATGACCACGGCTCTCCTCTGAACGTCGCAATAAATATGTATTAAATACATTAAAATACATAACGTGTAAGTTATCGATTGATTGATTAGACGATAAATATAATAGTTTATGTAAAGACATAAGTTCGCCATTGTAAAAGTTAATCTTAAGTTTAATTATGTATGAATTTACTTGATTTTTTGTGCAATATAGAGTTTACATATTATATGCATACATAGACAAATAATAAAAACAATTGAAATAAAACATACCTTCCAGAATGGTACGGGACGCTCCGTGCGCGGGTCCGACTCGCACCGGCCGGGCTTTACTCTGTCTGTTATGAACTAGCATTACCAATATTACCATGCTTATTGTATAGGTAAATACCTACGTTACCCCTTACTAACATAAAGTTAAAGTTCCATTTTGAGTGGTTCAGGGTTATCGCAAGGACGCAAGTATGGTGAATAGGTCGTCGCGGCAGATTTAGTTGAACCTTCATCTCATAATAATCTAACATAAGGTGTACCTATTGTAATATAAACGTTAAGACATTGCCTATTACGCTCCATAGTTTGACAGCTCAGCTCAGCCGATGAAGCCGCCACTGTCAAGCTGTCGCTGTCTGTTATGCTCCATTGTTACCCAGCTGCGGCGAAGTCCAAAAGGAGGGTTATGTGTTGGGTTGGACCTGTATATATGTACTACTCCCCTCGTAACTAGTCAACGGTTCAACCAATTTCGATGAATGACACCTACGTCATTAGATTCGGCTTGGGGGCGAATAAAATTATTAGGCATAAGAAAAACATTTTTAATTGGATTTTATGTGTTAAAGTTTGTAACATATATCGACGACAGTTGACAGTATCAACAATGCAGTCGAGTTTTTAAAGCTTGCTTTTTCTTACACGACTGCTCAAAAAAGGAGTGTAATGTTTTCAGGGTTCATGTACCTACCTACCTATGTAGGTACATGCACCGGTAGGTGTGTGGTTGATATGTACGATTCTTTATTCCACAATATAACTGATGTATGTGGTATCGTTAGAACCCTTTCACCGTCCCGGGTGGATACCTGAACTGTTGGAATGGAAATAACAACAACTTATTAAAGTAGTGACGACGACAACAAAAGGGTTTCTAAAGCTTGCTTTTCATTGAGTTATTCATTCATTATTTGGGCATTTAGTTATTCATTGTTTGGGTTCACTTTGGCCGTGGTGCGTCTCCTTCCCAAGAAAGGTGTAGCTGGAACTATTACAATTCAAAACTTTTATCGTTTAGCTCGTAATTTCGCTCGTTAAGATTTGGTCAAATAGGTAGGTACTAAGTATTCGATGCTGGGCGGACAGACCTCATACGTACATTTTTCAAATTCAAATTGATGATGAGACATGATGTGTAAGTAGGTAAGCCCACGCCTCTCCCTTCGTCACCCCTCTTACAACTAGTAGGTATCATGGCTGTTTTTTACCATAGGTACCAAAACTAAGAATTAATGGAGTAATTCTTTTCCAGTGCAAAAAAATGGCTAGAAGCGATGGGAAATCCGCCTACGAGGAACAAGATGCTATTCTGCGATTTACACTTCGCCAAGAAATTCATCACCCAGAGGCCCAAGCGCCGGCGGCTTCGCAAGCAGGCGATGCCCACGCTGGAGGTGCCCGACCCCGCCGTGGCCGAGGCGCGCTGCCGACGCTGGCGCATGGGCCGCATCCTGGTTGCCCACCAGACCACGCAGACGGTACCAGCACAGCTCGAGGAACCACCCCCTGAACCCCCCATCCAACCCATAATAGACATTTTCGTCAAAGAGGAAACTGTCATCCAACCCCCAGATACACCCGCCCTCGTCTCCTACAAACCCATCTCGATCAAACAGGAGCCAGACGAAGGTGTCCAACCCCAACCACCACACGACCTAAAACTGTCAGAACTAGACCTGCTCGTCAAGTTGAGCCAAGCGCACCTCAGTCCGGAACTTGCCAGATTCATCAAAGTACAAGTTGCGATGAAACTTAGAGCAAGAGAGTGCAACGAGGAAGCGTTGCTATTCGCGTTTAAGCTGTTTCATAAGTATCCGCAGAAATACGCGTCGATGTACGACCAGTTTGGATTGCCGCCGGTGGCGAAGTTCAAGCAGCTGTTCCCCGCGAGCGCGCTCGACGAGCTGTCGGCCCAAGCGCTGGCGCGGTTCCTGGGCGCGCCGGTGCTCGCGCGGGACTGCGTACTGTGCGTGGCGCGCTCGCCGGTGCGCCGTGCGCTGCGGTACGACGAGGCGAGCGACCGGTTCGCGGGGCTGCACGAAATCAACGGCACGCAGTGGCCCTGCGCCGCCTGCTCTGCCGTCATCGTCGTGGTGCGCGGCATCCAAGTGCGCTGGCGCCAGCCGCTGGCCTTCTGCATGTTGGGCGCCGGCACCGATATGGCCAAGCTGCGCCTCTTCCTCAAGAGGATCATCTCCAAGCTCTTTAAAGTGGGGCTTATCGTGCGCGCGCTCGTCACCGACTTTGACGACGCGTTCGCCACCACCAGCTGGCCGGTGACGCCCCTGCAACCCTTTTACAACGCGAACTTGGGCCAGCACAAGTTGAGGATTTTTAGCTTTTACGATTGCTCGCTACTGATGGTGCGTTTTCGTGATATTTTTATGCAGTATGACATACATTTCAACGAGATGATAGCGTCATGGGGGGATATTTTAAAGCTGTACGAGTACGACAAAGCGCGCGCGGACAAGCTGGCCCCGCAGCTGACGCTCGCGCACGTGCAGCCGGCGGCGGACGCGCGCAGCGCCGCGCTCGCGGTGGAGGCGCTGGCGCCGGCGGTGGGCGACGCGCTCGCCTCCGCCGTCGCCCTAGGTGTGCTTGGCGAAGAAGCGCGCGGCACCGCGGGCCTCGTCTCGCTAATGGGCAAATTGTACGAGACTTTACACTCCAAGGAACTATACTCTTTCGGTCGCGGCAGGTCCTGTCAGAAGAACAAGTACGCGAAGTTTTTGACTGAAACAAACTTGACGTGCTTTGATAACATTTCGTTGATTGATAAGGAGACGCGAGCGACGGTGTCCGACCCGGGCGTGATGACAGCCTGGCACGCGACCACGCGCGCCGCGCTGTCGCTGCTCGAAGCTACGCCGAAGCGCGCGAACGGAGTCGCCGCCCTGCCCATGCGCGCCATCAACAACGATCCGCTGGAGGAGTTCTTCCGGCGGCTGCGCGCGGTCAACGATGGCGAGAGCCCGACGAGCGGACAGTTCTTGAGCGCTTTTAAAAAAACTCTCGTTTTCCATGCATTGAACCCTATTCAATCGCCGGAACAGGAGAATGTCGATCAATTTCTTAGCGCGGCGTGTGAGGTGGCGAGCGTGCCGCGCGCGGCGCCGACGCCGGAGCGGCTGGAGGCGGCCGTCCCGCGCGAGCACCTCGAGAGCCTGCCGCCCTTGCCGGTGGTGGCCGTGCGCCGCCTCGTCGCGGCCCGGCTGTTGGAGCTGTGCCTGGCGGAGCACTCGGGCTGCGTGCGCATGGACGAGTACTGCCACAGCCCGCAGCTGCCAGTCGGGTTCCGCCGGTTCCTGGAGGTGCTGGAGGGCAGGTTCCGCGCGCACATGAGCGGGTCGCGCGCGGCCGCCGGGCTGCTGGCCGGCCTGCTGCAGCTCGTGGCGCCCGAGCAGTTCGAGCAGCCCTGCGCCTGCTTCCCTCTCCTCTACCTGAAGACTCTCTTCATGCGCTACAGGATTCGCTCCCTGACGCACTACAACAACCACAGACTGATCGGGAACAAGGACGCAGAGTTCAAGCTGGACTCCCCGTTCGAATACACTGAAGGCTGGGGAGAATCGTAATCGTAAATGTCGATGGCCAACCATCTCTGTCTGGTCTGATATGACGCTGATTTTCAAGTAACGTACAAGATTTTTATCGATATAAAAACTGATTCGTGATAAATAAGTGAAGTAATTTTAGTTTTAATTTTATAATTAATATAAGTTCGTTATTGAAACGTTGCCCCTGTGATTCAGGACCTACACATTACACATTGTCACATTACCTACGTGTTACCTTCTATTCAATTTGTTCCTTGATCTTTTTTTTTAAAGTAAGTTGTAATTAATAAGAATATTATAATTTTACCAAATTTTCATACAATTGTAAATAATTGCGTCATTTGCATTTTATTTCATCGATTTCTAGATCTGGGATGAGATCCCATCGATCTTGAAATTTGCTTTGATAATATATGGTGAAATGATCATTAAGATCGCTCCAGGCGTTTGGAAGGAGTCACATAATGTATTTAATTACTTATATTAAAGGACACCTAATATGATTTATTCTAAACCCCCGACAAAAGCGGTAGGTATTATAACGTCTCTCGGGGTGTGTGTGTGTGTGTCCGACTGTTTCCAAATCGGTCAATTGACCGTGGGACCTACTTGCACGGTCACACATACCTACAGTAATACATGCAGGGTTTGTAATTGATGTCCAACTCTACTGTAACTGGAATAATTGAATTACCGACAGACTTTTAGAATGTTCTAGTCTCTCGCGAAAGATCCTTGATTGGCCGTTGCAATGGCTATCTTGTAGATATCATTATTTCCTATCGAGGAAAAAAAATCTGCAAGTGCTGTGATTGTTTCTTTTTTGTGATGAGGTTTGTAATTGTCCTTTTGAACCTTCTAAAACAAGAAAATGTACGAGAGCTCTGAAATTTAAATAAAAAAAATGCTCTCCAGGAGACTTCTCGTTTTATTAACTGTAATCTGAGATTTATTCCAGAATCCAGACTAAACCTAACCTTAAGAAATCCTTGCGCAAACGCAACTCCAGCGAAAGTGACACTTTTCGGGTTCAATATTTCCGAAACGCGGTCCGTCAAATCTAAAAATAGGTAATAAGTTAATAACAAATAACACCTTACGTTATGGTGTTTTAAGAGTTATCCAATTATCTAATGATACCGCAGTCGATGCTAGACCTAATGTAAAAGAAATACCTTTTAAAAACCACACACTAACAGAGCCTCTTGTGAATTTTTACATACTTGCAGTTGCACAATAAGGTCTCGATTGCGTTTGCGTTTCTCGAATAAACAACCGAAGGGCCCTGCCAAGCAAGATGCACTACGCTAACTAGCGTTTCTATTCGTTTCGTTTTTACAACAATCGCGTCACTGGTTTTAAGCGTCTAGACGCGATGGGTTTCAAAACAAAACGAGTAGAAACGCTAGTGCATCTTTTTTTTTTTTATGTCATAGAGAAGGCAACCGAGCACACAGGCCACCTGATGGTAAGTGGAAACTGTGACCCATAGACATTAGCATAAGACTGCAAATGCGTTGCCAACCCTGAGGACTAAGATGGAATGCCTCTATGCTAGTCATTACACCGGCTGTCTTATCCCCACACCGGAACACAACAATGCGAACACTGCTGTTTGGCGGTAGGTTAATGGATAAGATGGTGGTAGCGATCCGGACGGACCCTGCACAGGGTCCTACCACCTGCCTGCCTTGGCAATTGGCAAGGGCCCTCTGGTCACTGACGCGTTCGAGACGGTTTGCCGCGTGAACAGCAGCTTGCACTCGAGGCACGGTCCGCAGGTCGATTGATGTCGGCCCGTCAGTTCATTAGTATCAGAAAACTTACAGTTTCTCTAAAGGTTTCATACATACAACTATTACATAGATAGATGAAATCTATCTAAATCTATGTATAGATAAAACAAAAACTGCATCCAACTCGTGTTAAGTCGTGTTCAACCATTTAAGAGGTGCCACAGAACGACACAGAGATTAGCTAAAATTTGCTTTGTATTATCTGTCATTGTGACATTTGCAATCTGACAGAAAGTGACAAAGCACCTATAACTAAAATATGTTTATTTCCTGTGTTTATGAACAAAGTGGTTAGTTTGCGGTGTCCTTCCAGGTGTTCCTAAATTACGCTTACCTAGGCCAAACTTAACCTAATCAGGTTACTTTCTCATAACAGGTAAGTATCGCTTACTGATGTTATTTTATTTGTAATGGCTACCTAGCTCTTTATTCCAAGCTGTTCTTGAACTTTACGTAATTTTAACCCAATAGGTATCATGTGTCAATATAATATAATAACAGTATGTTTCTGTTAATTAGTGAATCTTTAATTACTTAATAGCTATTTCATATTTAACTTTATCATTGATGTTAAGGGTTCTACCGGTAAAACAACAGACAGAGACAACAAATGTTTTAAAACAGTTTTTACTCAATTACATTTTCAGATTTAGACGCAGCAATTGGTGCGATAAGGTTCGATTTGCGCGGCCGTGTAACGATAGATATAAATAAGTTAATAGACACTGTATAGATTTTTTTTTGTCTGCCACGGCACGTGTCTGCCACTGCGCGTGTCTGGCACGCTCAAAGTCTGTAGATATAAATCGACCTTTAATTGGCAGACCGGATCTGGCGCGGCCAGAGATCAAATCTACGCTGACTCCTACACAGGTGCGTGCAGTCTGCATTTCGACAATACGGTGGACATAGTTAATATGCTGCGATTAAATTCAAATGCATTACCTTCTCAACTTCTTCCAAACCAACAGAGTTCGTCGAAGTCCACTGAGTAAATAGAATCGATGACTGCAGATGTGCAGTACCCCAACGAAAATATTAAGCACTTTAGTTTTATTCAAATCAAATTGTATTATGAAAAAGATATACAGGGTGTCCCAAAACTCAACGATAGCCTGGTGCTAGGCGGGAGGCCAAGCAGTAGGTACCAGTTCTGGAAAAAAAGTAAAAAATGTTTTTTTTTTCTTATTTTCCAGAACTGGCAAAACTTGGCGTCTTGATCGATGCCGGGTTATCGTTGAGTTTTGGGACACCCGGTATATTATAAAAACATCAAAAACCTTTTTAAAATCACATGTCCTACTCAGCATCAGCAGTGTGGCAAGGGCGCGCCATCTTCGAAGCCGAGTAATTTGGGGATAGAAGCTTTCCGCCTACATCTCGTTATGGCTAGGTAGCTGATACGACCAGATCGCTTTGTGACTACATCTCGATCGGACTACATCGCTTTGTGCCTAGATCGCAATACGACCAGATCGCCTTACGACTACATCTCGATCGGACTACATCGCTTTGTGCCTAGATAGCGATACGGCCAGATCGCTTTACGACTACATCTCGATCGGACTACATCGCTCTGTGTCTAGATCGCGATACGGCCAGATCACTGTACGACTTGTTATCGTAAAGACCATAATGTCATTTGTTTTCTTTAGGACAGTCGAATATAAAAACATGGGATATAACTCGGAAATAAAGTTTGACTTGATTACATATTTTTGGAACTATGTTTGGATGCATATTTTTGTAAAAAAATACAGCCGCTATTTTTTCTAGGTCTTAGGCTATAATGAAATGAAATGATCTATACATAAAAATACCATATTTATTTACTTATATCTACACTTTAAATCGCTAATATTTTTTAAAAAAACAATAGGTGTAATTTCCGACATCTCAAGTTTGTATAATTCTTCATTATACTTGCGATTAAATAAAACATCATTTCTTTTTTTGCGACGTACTTCAAACAAGGCATTTTGTCCCCTCTTGTCTTGGTAGTGAGCTTCTTTTTTTAAATTAAATAAAAATAATAACAATGTTGGTTTGTGCTGCATACGCACGTTGAGGCGTCTGTGCCATGCTTCTAAACTATTATTCGTCCTGTGCTTTTCTTTTGCACACGAAATAAGCACAGTGTTTTTGAGCCATTGCCTGCTGAAATAACGGATGAAAGCATCCATTTCTGGTGATTCCTGTGACCTTTCTACAATAGCCGACCACCCGTCTAGTATATAAGCGGAAGGTAACAGTGGCAAATTCGCCGTAAGCCGTGTGATGTTCCGCCCTTCCTTAGTTTTTATAAGACCCACATCGTTTGCCTTTTTCCAAATTGATTTATTATAATGATAGAAACATCCCGTTATTTTTGAATTTGGATATACGGTTCGAAACGCACTGATAACTCCCAATTCATAATCAGATTTAAAATTTTTAATTTGCACGCCAAGTACATCTCGTATGATAGTAAATAAAGCAATATAAGTCGTTTCGGTTTTGTTGGGTAAGAGAGCATACAATACAGGGATTATATTCGTCGTCTCTTCGGTACTGTGAACGTCTACGTGAATAGAGAATAATTGGTAATATGGTTTGGGGACCCTTTTAAATGTTCCGTCACCAAAGAAAAACATTCCTTGATCGGCATACTGTTTCATAATCTTTTTCGAAAATCGCGATGAGAACACAAGCATTTTATCGTCTTTTGATAATTCAAACTCTGCAATTAAAAAGTCTTTTTTGATCATTTCTGGTACTGTCACTTCGCTAGATTTCATGAACTCTGTTTTCTGCACTTGAAGAAACCTTTTGCGATGTCTATAAAGGACATCCTTCACAGAATTGTAAGGTCTATCAGTTGAGGTAGAAGGCAATTGTTCCAGTGTTTGCTCATAAATCTTTTTCACGGATGACATGTCTTCACACACATTCTGTTTTGCCATATCCAGTAAGAGGTCTTCTTCCATTTTATGAAAGTCTTGTTCACATTTGTGAAGACTTTCTCTAATTATCCCTGTCTTCTGTTCGTTTAATGTTAGGGAAGCACTACACTCCTGTTTTTTGCAACAACGCCAGAAAGACGTGCCGCTTGAGTTGTTTGCTACAAAATTATATCTAAAGCCATTAAAAAGTAAAGCTTCGTTATTACTTTTATTTTTTATAAATTTAAGTTGCTTATTACGTTGCATTTTTATAGGCAATTAAACCTAATAGGTAGTTACCATAAATTGAACAAACACATTGACAGCCATGTAAATTGAAAGAAGTGAAGTGACAATGGAAATCATTTCAATTCATTCATAGAGGTTGCGGAACTCATTTGTAAGTGGCTAGCTAATACACTTAGCAGTGATAAGAGGAAGTAACATAGTTGTCAGGATAAAACACTGCCACTTTTAGATACCATTGTACATGATTGTACAGTCGAACTCGAAGTAGTTGTATGCTTTAGTACCATGTCACAGTAAGTAATTATAAGTTGTAAGTGTCTGTATTTTTAATTTAGTATGCTACGTATGAGTTCGACTGTACGTCTGTTACGGACGGCGGACCTACTTAGCTATAAGAACATGATTTGTAGATATTAGGCTTAAGAAATGTATTGTAAATAAAGATTGCTTAGGTTTAGTGTGATCATGTAGGCTAAGAAATAGCTGTAAGTAGAATTTAAGATCCTAAGTTTAAGTTAATAGATGTAAACAATAAGATTAGGAGAGCATCCGAACGAACGGCCGCACGACCGTCGAGCACGGAGCCAAGAACCAATGTAAACATTGGCGCGACGTGCGGCGAGTTTTGTTCGGACTCTATATTTATAGGTCGAGGTGGGGTGAGTGGCTAAACTATAAATAGTTTGCGACGCAATTTAATGCCACACTCGCACCCGACCCGCTACAGCGTCCGCACGCATGTCGGCGCGTAGCCGACCATGTATAGACTTACGTTTTTTAGTTAGATTTAAGGTAGACCTAAGAATCTAGTCTTAGCACGTAAATAAATATAAGAAAGTGGGCGTTGCCCGAAATAAAAGTAGGGAGGAAAAATTTGTATATAAGAGACATAATTTGTTGGAACTGGAGAGATCGACCTGAACCTCGGAACATAAAGAACCTCCTGAACCTGAACGAACCGAACCTCGAACATCTCTAATTAGCATCAGTGTATTTCAATTTTGTTGTTAGTTATATTAAAAATCAAGTTATACAGTCCACTGAATTTTCAATCGTCACCTGAACCACGAAGAGACCCCGTTGAGTGTCAATCCTCAACAGTGATTGGTCCTTCGAACCGGATCTGAACCAGTGACCATGGTTATCACACGATCACATGCCGATCGCACCGAAGCTCAAGAACGCCTTCAAGAACTGGATACAAGATCGGAACCACCATCCACCGGACACGCCGATACTTTATCGACGGTAACGGCTGCAGTACAACAAGCAAACCTCACTGGAACCTCTGAACCTCCTGGGGTTGAAGCCGATCCGACTGCCCTTATCGCCGATCCAGATATATGGCGTACCGAGCTCGATCGTCATTTGTACCAAGGCAAAGCGCCAGCGCACGTTCCCGTCCCCGGACGAGATGGCTTAGGCCGTTACGTGCGCCAGGCTGCTAGCGCTGCATCGGCGCACGTTCCCGTCCCCGGACGAGATGGCTTAGGCCGTTACGTGCGCCAAGATGCTCCGGCGTACGCTCCCGTCCTCGGACGAGATGGCTTAGGCCGTTACGTACGCCAGGCCGCTAACGCTGCACCAGCGCACGACCCCGTCTTCGGACGAGATGGCCTCGGCCGTTACGTGCGCTCGGATGCTGGCGGTGATGGTAATGCGCAAGTGCCCGATACCGTTTTACGAGACGATTTTAATCGTTACGGGCACTTGGACGCCGCTACATCAAACCTACTCGAGCCGAGCGCCCCCGAACCCGTGCGCTCAACAACGCTGCGCGACACTAACGCGCCGTTACGAGTCGGTATGAACAAAACCGTCGTTTTCCAACAATCGCCCGCAGCATCGAAATGCTCAAACAATACAGCGATGCTTATGAGGCAAGCCGAGTACGAGGCCGAACAAAAATTGTTAGAAGTTAGCCGCCGAGAGCTGCAGCTAGAAAAACAAATTATCCAGAGCAAATTAGCTTCACAATTAGATATATTGGAAGCAGAGGGATCGCAGAGAGGCAGCGCATTGGGTCAACCTGAGATCGAACAACAGGTTGATTCGTGGCTGGAGCAATGCGTACTGAATGCAAACCCAGCGAACCCGTCGAACCCGTCGAACCCGACCCGAACCTCGAACATTTACGAGTCGACGCCTCGACGCGAACCGCGACCGTCGACACAAACACCGACCCGCGAACGCAGTACCAGTAGCAACCGCGGGATAACTCAATTAGCGGAAGCTATTGAGAAGATGTCACGCCAACGCCCGCTGCCACGACAAGTGTACGAGTTACCGGCTTTCAGCGGGACGACTGGTGAATGGCTGCCGTTTCAAGCGGCATACGCCGAATCCACTAAGGCGTATTCGTTCAAACCGACAGAAAACATAGCACGGCTGAGATCCTGTTTAAAGGGAGCCGCCCGCGAAACCGTATTGTCGTTGCTGCATACAAACACCGATCCTGAACATGTGATGCAGACCCTCCGGCAATGCTACGGGCGTCCCGAGATTATCGTCGACAGAGCGCTCGACGAATTAAAAAGATTGCCTCGAATAGGCGCGTCCGCATCGGATTTAAACGCTTTCGCTGTAAAAATACAGAACATTGTTACAGTCGTGGCGAGCGTCGATAAGCGGAAGTATCTATACAACCCGCTACTCACAAAGGAGATACTCGACCGATTGAGCCCACATCTGAGATCCAGATTTTGTGACTACGCGGAACTTAACATCGACACGGATGACCCGGAGGTCGTCGTATTAACCAAGTTTTTAATGCGAGAGGCGGATCGCGCCTTACGTTTCACGTACTCGACGGCCGGAACTGGAACGTCAACAGTGGTAGCCCCGCCACCGAACCGGCGGGAGCTGCGCCCTTATATGAAACCGAACGCCGGAACCACAATACGCCGACCGAATCCGGTTTACTCCGCCGAGCAAATCGAACCATGCTTGAGTTGCGGAGGAAACCACGAAACGACGCAATGTAAGAAGCTGCAAGCTCTAACCGTTTCTGCCCGATGGCAATGGGCTAAGGAAAATAGAATATGCTTCAAATGCATGAATAAGAAGCATCGGCGAGACCAATGCCGAGCTAAAGGATGCAGCGTAGAAGGATGCCCGCATTCGCATCATGAACTATTACATTTAAACGATCCGAACCTAATACCGGCGCCTAGATCGCAGGCGTCGGCACCACGAAACCCAGCGCAGGTGCATCGAACCCAAGCACCGGCACCCCGAACCCAAGTGCCGGCCCCCCGAACCCAAGCACCGGCGCCTCAAGCAGCACAAACGCCGCAAGCGCCACAAGAAGCTTTAGAGGCGCAATTCGTAACAAACATAACGAATTTTAACACTGACTCACCGACAGTGCTGCTAAAAGTAGTGCCCGTCACTTTATACGGGCCCAAAGGACGAGTGGAATCGTACGCGCTACTAGACGAAGGATAGTAGTATGTATTCGCCGGTACTGGCCCCACCGCCGCTCCCCCCGAAAAAAGGTGCTCTGACGGCCGAGGGGCGGGCCTTCGCGGCAAAAAAAAAAAAAAAAAAATTTACACTTTTTTTCGGTGTTTTGGGGGCCATTTAGAGCGTTTGGGGAGGGTCCCGAGGCTCTCAGACCGCTCCTTTCCATACTTAGCAATAGCACCTGTATTAAATAGAAAAAGGTTATCAACTACCTGACCCTTTTTCTATTACCGGGCAAGCTCTCTATTGTGTGTGCGCGGGCGTTCTCGGGGCTTTTGTCTTGCACCCATCGACGCGTTTCCACCTTTTTTATTGTCTGATTATGCACTATTAACTGCTGTTATGTGATTTTTAATTTACCTATGTGTTTTTCATATCATTTAATTAAGTAGCAATAGTTACTTTCTTAACATATTGTTCATAGGGTCATAGTTCTAACCTAACCTAACCTACGTTGTTGAAGTAAACCTAACATCATGAAACCTATCCTAACTTAACATAATTATCTAATGTTTTTAAGGATCATACTTCTAATTTAACCTAACCTAACCTAACCTAACCTAACCTAACCTAAGCTAACCTAACCTAACCTAACCTAACTTGTTGAAGTACCTAAACCTAACATCGTGAAACCTATCCTAACTTAACATAATTATCTAAAGTTTTTAAGGATCATACTTCTAACCTAACCTAACCTAACTTGCTGAAGTAAACCTAACATCGTGAAACCTAATATAACTTAAAATACCTAGCGTTTTTAATACTTTCGGAAAATAAAGATGATTCAATCAAAGAAGTAGCTACACTTGGTTTTATATTTGAACAATCATACTCAACTGTTATTAAGCATCGCCTAACTTAACCTAAGCTAAGACCTAATTTAATCATAGCTTAAGTCCTAAGCAAAACTTAATTCAATTTACCCATGATAATCTTAGTAAACCAAGCTAAAATTAACATTTATTATCTTGCATATATTTCTAAATAAATTACCTACACTTAGGCTGATAAAAATATGGTGATTAAATGTAATTTAATCCGCGTACGGGTATGTATCTACCTCTAACATTAACTAACATTATCTATTCGTAGTAGATATATTATATGGGGTTCAGCTTCACATACCTACATGTTTAATTTTACTGTTACACAGTAGTATGTAAAACTAAACCGAAGCACGTAAACTGGTTCCGTCTTGCTTGATTCAAAATACCTACTATGGAGTATATCAATCTAAAAAGCCTGTACCGACAAGTTTTGTGTGCCCTAGTGAATGGTTTTAACGGCTTACTTGTTTTATTGGTAGCAGCCTATTATGTTTTATGATCACAAAGGATTCGTTTTATTATTTTGGGTTTTGATGAATAATACGGCGTCTGTTTTACCTATGAGTTCAAACTAAACCGAAGCACGTAAACTGGTTCCGTCTTGCTTGATTCAAAATACCTACTATGGAGTATATCAATCTAAAAAGCCTGTACCGACAAGTTTTGTGTGCCCTAGTGAATGCTTTTAACGGCTTACTTGTTTTATTGGTAGCAGCATATTATGTTTTATGATCACAAAGGATTCGTTTTATTATTTTGGGTTTTGATGAATAATACGGCGTCTGTTTTACCTATGAGTTCAAACTTGTCAAAAAAGCCTGTACCGACAAGTTTTGTGTGCCCTAGTGAATGGTTTTAACGGCTTACTTGTTTTATTGGTAGCAGCCTATTATGTTTTATGATCACAAAGTATTCGTTTTATTAATTTGGGGTTTTATGAATAATACGGCGTCTGTTTTACCTATGAGTTCAAACTTGTTTCTAGAAAGTTTCTTAACTTACGAATGGTATAAAAGCGGTGCGCTATTGTATATCGGCAAGTATTGGCTACTCAACTGTGCTCGTTACCGGATCTCCCTGTACATATAGCAGTATATAGACTTAACAGTGTTGTTTCGTGCAGTGAAGTGTTTATACAAAGGGCTAATAATGGATGTGAGTATGTACAAGTATTATAACTTAACTGTGTGTCTTTTAGCATTTGTTCAGCGTGTTTTTATTAAGAGTAGGTATTGTAAACAGTTGTTTAATTTATTGTTTGATATTGTTGCAGTTCTCTGAAAATACTTTCAAAAACTATTACTACCCGGAAAATAAAGATGAATCAACCGACGAAGAAGGCACGCCTGGTTTTAAAGTTAAGCAAGCCATGGCAAAAAAGCGTTTAGCAAATAACATCGACAGCTTCTTTGAACATCCCAAGAAGAAAACTAAAGCATTAAAACGATCTTCGAATGTTAGTCAAAGTTCTCCTGACGGAGTGGGTTATATATCAACCGGACAAGATGACGGAGCATACGCTTCTCACTTGATTAAAATCGAGATATACGATATGCAAAAAATTAAAAACATTCCTCCCACTGAACACTGGAAACACGCTGATGTAAGATTAAAATTCTACACGTGTTCCGAAGAAGACATCCAGCTCCAATCTACACGTGATGTTATATTTAACATCACAAAGCAAGTAGCTTCTAAAGACAGTTGTATGAAATATTTTATTGACAATAAGAAACAGTGATAAAAAGTGTTTGTGTAGGTTAAACAAAAGCTTGTTATTGTATTACACCTTTCAAGAATTCAGCTTATTATCTTTTCTTTGTAAAATTACTTTAATCCCTAGATAAGCGTATGCAGGTACCTATTAACATGTTTCCCATTTCTTTTATCTTATCGCAATGTCTTACGCGGAATTTTTAAACTTGAATGAATAACTATTGGGTGTTCCGGATTGCAAAAATAAAGCATGTGGTGATTTTGTACTTTGTAATATTTGTAAAGATAACAGTCCCCACCTTGTTTTAGAAATCACACACCTACCTGTACTGGGTCTATTTAAACTTAGGGAATCAGTATAGGGTTAGCTAGTTCTTGCTTTCATTTCGCAATGGATAGTTTGAACTGCGATATCTATGATCCTGAACTCATCAGGCTCTGTGAGGAGCTTGAAGAAGATCAAGAATTACACGGCATCGGGGAACTTATAAGCCAACTTCATCGTGAGGCGTAAGTTATATTTTTTTATTTAAATATTCCTGTTCTAACCTGTTTAAAAGTGCTTGAGCAATACTTATCAAAGGATGAGTTTCTGACTCGTTGTGACTTGATCTTATTGTTATTGAAACAGTTAGGAGGGGTGTCCCTTTATAAATGTGGTGTCCGTTGCAAAATAATTCATTGTTTGGGTTACAGTGTTTGAGTTACTAAGTGCTAGTTTATTCCATCATGGTGTTCATCATTATTAATTTAGCTCGTGATCAAATTGAATGTTTAAGCAAACAGTTTATTATAGCTAATTTCCATAGAAGCATACGGCTGTGGTTTATATCAAATCAATTACCAACCACACTTTTAGAAGATGCTGATATAAGACCTTATTTTACACCATGTGATGGACACATTAAAGATAAACAGAACAATTTGTCGTCGGATGTGATTGATGGAGTTTTAACAATGCAAGCATACTGCCAACAATGTAGTCAAGATTTAAGTTAGTATAATATCGCAACCAATTATACCCCAAGTCTGTATTTGCTATTAATACATACGGTGTGTTTAATTTCGTTTTTTTATTTTTTGTAGATCTTCTCAAGTCGGGCGTGGAGTAAAAAGGACAGCTACGGTGTCGGAAGCAGAAGAAGTGCCCACAAAGAAAGCTCGTGCTTCAACTAGTCGTGATGCAGTATCGATATTAGATGAAAATGTAAGTACAAAAAATAGTGATAATATTGAATGTTCTGTGTGTAGTAAGTTTGTGTCCAAAAGATATTTCTCCAATCATTTAAATAGCAATATACACAAAAATAATGTTTTAAGATCTGACACTCAGTGGGTTAACGTGCAGTTGATTGAAAACGCATTTAGGAATAGGGTGGCTACCTATAGAATATTGCTTAGTGAAAATGTTCACAATTCATTTACCCCCGAAATAATTTTACAAAAAAATAAAGAAAAAATCTTTACATTATTGGATCGATCACTTACTGATCACTGTGCTTTAAAAGTAAATTTTATTCTCAATGCAGATTTTACTCAAGTAACCAAACAGCTACATAATACGTTTGATTTTCAGTTTAGTAACAATATAGTGAATCTTAGCAGTGACAAAAATGATATTTTTACAACTATAGTTAACGAAATTTTAACAAGATTATCTAACTTTGAAAGGAAAGATAGTGGTTGGAGTTTAGTAAAATTCAACCATCTCGATGTGAATGTTAATAAATTTAACCCATTACGTGGTTCTTCTTATATAGAATTGCCGCGAGATATAATGAATAAAAAGGCAGTTATTAATGTAAAAAACAATGATCATGAATGTTTTAGATGGAGCATATTGTCAGGCTTATATCCACCCACAAACAATCATTCAAACAAATTGAATTCATATATAGCGCATAAACATAAATTAAACTTTGAAAATTTGACTTTCCCATTTAAATTAACTGATATTCATAAATTTGAAAAAATCAATAATATAAGCATAAATGTTTTCGGGCTTGAGTACAATGCACAAAGTAAAAAACACGAAGTTATAGGACCATTACATTTAACTAAATGTAAAAAAGTTACCCACTTAAACTTATTATATATAACCAAAGGTAGTGAAGCACATTATTGCTTTATCAAAAATTTATCAAGATTAGTATCTAAACAACTATCCAATATGCAACATGCTGTACATATTTGTGATGGTTGTCTCACAAGTTTTACATCAAATGAAAATTTAATAAATCATCAAAGAAACGACTGTTTCCATGTTTGTACAAAGTTACCTTCAGAACAGGATAAAAGGAAAAACTGGTTCAATGAAAATGTATCATCTAACCTACTTACCTTCAATAATTATGATCGAAAATTAAAGGTACCTTTTGTTGTTTATGCCGATTTTGAGGCATTTTTAAATCCAATTCCTTCATGTTTCAACAATCCTAGTACATCTTCTACAACAAATGTACAAAAACATGAGGTATATAGTTTTGGATACTACATAAAGTGTTCTTATGATGATAAGCTATCTATGTATAGAACATACAAAGGTAAAGATTGTGCGCAAACATTCATGAAATACATTAAAAAAGATTTAGAGAACATTTGTAGGAGCAATACCTTTGTAAAAACCCCTTTGCCTTTATCTGAGGCAAATAATTTAGATATTGCACAGAGCAACACGTGCTACATTTGTGATAAAGAATTAAATGGTGATTCTACTATTTCTTATAATCATCATACAGGTTTTTATGAAGGAGTAGCACATCAATTTTGTTCTGAAAAATACATGGCACCTAATTTTGTACCTGTATTTTTCCATAATTTGAGCAACTATGACAGTCATTTTATAGTACATGGGCTTGGATTTGAGGAAGGCGACATTGAGTTGATACCAGAGAACAAAGAGAAATACATTTCCTTTTCCAAATCTTTGCAAATAAATAATCGCACAATCAAGTTAAAATTTGTTGATTCATTTAAATTTATGAGTTGTAGTCTTGAAAAATTAGCCAAAACCCTGACACCTGAACAATTTCGTGAATTAAAATTGAGTTTTCCGTGTAAAGAGGATTTTAAACGATTAATACGAAAGGGTATCTATCCATATGAGTACATGACATCATATGACACGTTAAAGTTAACTTCTCTCCCCTCTCAAGATAAATTCTACAGTTCCCTGGCTGATTGCAACATTTCGGATGAGGATTATGAACATGCGAGAGATGTTTGGACTCATTTTAATTGTAAAAATATGGGGGATTATTCTGATTTATATTTAAAAACTGATGTTTTGTTACTAACCGACGTATTTGAAAATTTTAGAAATGTATGTCTTAGGACATATGGGTTAGATCCAACCCATTACTATACTGCTCCGGGATTAAGTTGGGACGCGATGTTAAAAACCACAAAAATAACTCTAGAACTCTTAACCGACATTGATAAAATAGCTTTCATAACCAAAAATATTCGAGGTGGCATCTCGCAATGTAGTAAAAGGCACGCAAAAGCTAATAATAAATTTATGGCAGATTATGATCAAAATATTCCTTCTTCATATCTTATGTACTTGGATGCAAATAATCTTTATGGGTGGGCTATGTCTCAATGTCTCCCTACTGGTAAATTTGAATGGGTGAATGTAGATACTGATTTCAATGTTTCTGATGATGCCGAACATGGTTTCATTTTAGAAGTCGATCTAGAATACCCCAACGAATTGCATGACTCTCATTCGGATTTGCCATTCTGTCCAGAAAATGTTTGTTTAGGGAATTCCAAAGAAAAAAAATTAATTCCTAATTTAAATGGGAAAACGAATTATGTTCTACATTATAGAAATCTAAAACAATGTTTGAAGAATGGTTTGAAATTAACTAAAATCCACCGCATTTTGAGATTTGAACAATCAAAGTGGTTAAAAAGTTACATAGATTTAAACACTCACATGCGATCGCAAGCAACTTGTGATTCTGATAAAGACCACTATAAAAGTATGAATAATTCAATGTTTGGTAAGACCATGGAAAACGTTTTGAAATATGTGAACGTAAAATTGCTAAATCATTGGGAAAATCATGGGAAATCACAGGGAGTTGAAACTATGATAGCCAAACCTGAGTTCCACAGTTTATCAATATTTTCGGAGAACTTAGCTGCTGTCCAATTGAATAAAACTAAAATATTTTATAATAAACCAATTTACTTAGGATTTTGCATTTTAGATATATCGAAAACTTTCATGTACAAATTTCATTATGACTACATGAAAACAAAATATCAAGAAAATCTAAGGCTTCTTTATACAGATACAGATAGTTTAGTATATCAAATATTCACGGAAAACTATTATGAGGACATAAAATCAGACCTTGATTTATATTTTGATACATCAGATTACCCATCGAACAATGAATATGGTTTACCATTATTAAATAAAAAGCGGTTAGGGTTTTTCAAAGATGAAAACAATGGTAAAATTTTTAAAGAGTTTGTTGGTCTACGATCTAAAATGTATGCTTTAGACGTTGAAAATCATGGGCTTATATCAAAAGCCAAAGGAGTAAATAAATGTGTTACTAAAAAACTGACTCTCAACGATTATAAAAAGTGTTTATTTGAAAAAAATGTACAACATGGCCAAATGCTAAGATTTAAATCAATAAAACATGTAATATTTACCCAAAACATAAATAAAGTATCATTATCTCATAATGATACAAAACGATTCTTGTTAGAAAACTCTTCGGACACTCTTGCGTGGGGACATTATAAAATACCACATCAATCATCACAAAATTAATTTGACATGTAATTTATAATCACAGAACATTCAAAAATGTCATCATTATTTTTTGTATACCTAATTGTAGAAATGTAAATTAATTTTAGTTTTTGTAAATATTGGTTGGTGAAGCTGAATCAAAAAACAAGTGGTGGGGCTACTAATTGTAGAAATGTAAATTAAGATTAAGTACTTATATTGTAGAAATGTAAATTAATTTTAAGTTTTGTAAATATAGGTTGGTGAAGCTGAATCAAAAAAGCATGTGGTGGGGGTACTAATTGTAGATAATGTAAATTAGTTTTTAGTTCAACTATTAATTTTTTTTATTGTTGGTATAAAAAAAAACTTTGTTGAGTTTTTTGCGGCGTTCCTTCTCAACAATGATGTTCATTTCCGGAGCGCTGGTAGATTAAAAAAGAACGGACAATTTCGAAATAAAACATATTTTACAATGATATCTTTGTTTTTTTTTAAAGGTGTTTACCGTTGTTTTAGTTGATTTATTTAAAAAGTAATTGAGCTCATAATATTACATCATTTCACTTTTATCTGTTTACATATCAACACGTATTACTAGTTTTAATTATGATACATTTTTATCATCCTTTCACAACCATTGTAGCTGGTCCGAGTGGGTGTGGTAAAACTCAATTTGTAACAAACTTTTTAAATAATTCCAAAGAAGTATGTAATCTTGTATTTGATGAAATTATTTGGTGTTATGATGAAATGCAGCCTCTTTACAATCTGGAAAATGTAAATTATAGTCAAGGAATACCAGATTTTTCAATGTTTGATGGGAAGAAACCTAAGCTTCTTATAATAGATGATCTGATGAGAGAATCGGATGGACGAATCGTAGACATTTTTACAAAAGGTAGTCATCATAGAAATTTAAGTGTTTTTTATATTACACAAAACATATTTCATCAGGGGAAAGGCCAACGTGATATTTCGCTGAATACAAGCTACATTGTATATTTTAAGAATCCCAGGGACAAAACACAAATACGCTACTTGTCACGACAAGTTTACCCAGAAAACCCAAAATTTGTAGATGAAGCCTACAAAGATGCTACTCAAGAACCACATGGTTACCTCATGATTGATCTGAAACAAAATACAAATGACATATGTCGTTTTAAAACAAAAATATTTCCGTTTGATGGGCATTGCACTGTGTATGTCCCTAAAAAGGGGTTTAAATACGATAAAAATCAGCAAATTTTAGTCAGTTCTACATGATGCATGCGAGAGTAAACACATATAAACATTTACTTGAAGCATTGCAGTTGCTAAAACCAAAATATCGCACGGCGTTACTTAAATCTTGTGATGACGATGAGATCAACATTATTTGCGAGTGCATTTATAACGTTCTAAATGGAAAAATTCCATTAGAAAAAAAAGAAAAATCTAAATTAAAAAAACATAAAGATATCTTGCGAAAATTAATTTCAAAAGGGAAACATAAAATAAGAAAAACCGTTATAATTCAAAAGGGAGGTGCATTTCTACCTATTATATTAGGAGCAGTTTTAAGTGCCTTAGTAAACTCATTATCATAATCATAATGGAAAATACAAAAAAAATGCTATTAGTTGAATCAGATTTTATTGAAAGACTGAAACGCAATGAGAGTCTACCTGAAAATTCATCATCCCGCCTAGATGGTGAGATGCAAAAAATCCTTAAAAGTAAAATGAATGATCGTGAAAAGTGGACATTATATTCTCAAGCATTGCAACGATTTTTACATTTTATTGAAACAGATCGAAAACCGTTTAAAATACCTATCATAACGGAGGGGGAGCTTCAAGTCAACAACGAAAGTAATGATCTAAAGTCAAAAGTAAACAAAAAGGAGCTTAATGAATATAATGACTCAGTTGCAACTCCACCTTTGCGAGAAGGAGATGTTACTACACCAGTTACACCGATTGATAAAACAAATCCAGAACCGATGCCAATTAGCCCATCTAAAATTATAGATATATTACCCAAATCATATGAGAAAAAAACTCGAATTTTGTTGGATTACATTGTTTTGAGTAGACCAAAAATTTGGTGGAAGCCAACTGGTGAAGTTGTAATAAACAACCGCACTATTTCAAATAGTAATATTACTGATCTGGTCAGCGACACGATTAGATCTCTTAAACGACCTAAACCAACAGGATGGGAAGAGTTTGCGTTACTGTTAAGAGATATAAGAGTTCCTTTAAGCTGCATAGGTAATCCCGCAAACTTGGAATTCATTAAAACAGCTCAATCGTTTGAACCATTATCTGCATCTACAAGTACGAGATCATCAACAGATAAAGAAAAACTTAGAGCTACACCACTTACCACAGGAGTACTTAAGCGTCAACATAAGAAAATAGATTGGGAAAAATGGACCCCTTATTAGATATTAATAGAATCTACTATGATGTCTCCAATCCAGCTGGTTACAGTAGTTTAAATAATATAGCGAAGGAGATGAAAGAACAAATGAACAAAGAGGAAGTAAAAAAATGGCTACAATCTCAAGATACGTATACGCTACATAAACCTATTCATAAGCGATTCACCAGAAATAGATATATCCTATCTAACTTTAATGAACTCTGGCAAGCTGATCTAAGTGACATGAGTACATATACTGAATATAACCATGGATACAAATATATTCTTTGTGTTATTGATGTGTTCAGTAAATATGCTTTTGCGAGGGCTATGAAAAAGAAAGATTCATCAACAGTTAAAGAATGTTTTGAAAGCATATTTACTGAAGCCAACTTTGTTCCTCGTCATATACAATCTGATAAAGGTACAGAATTTGTTTCAAAGGTGGTAAGAGATTACTTTAAAAGCAAAAACATTAATTATTATACTACTAATAATCCCGACATTAAAGCAAGTATAGTAGAAAGGTTCCAAAGAACTCTTAAAATGAAAATGTGGCGTTACTTCACTCATAATAATACATATAATTACACCGATATTTTACAAGACCTTCTTCATTCTTACAATCATACCTATCATACTAGCATTAAAATGCGGCCAATTGATGTTAACTCTAATAATATTATGACCGTTTGGAATAATTTATATTATCGAAAAAAAGATAGGCAAATTTCATTGGAAACCTCAAAATTGAATGTAGGCGATCATGTTAGAATAACTAAATATAAACATGTATTTCAAAAGGGTTATGAAAGTAATTGGAGTGATGAAATATTTATAATTAATTCAGTTATTTACAGATCACCACGAGTTGTTTATATGTTAAAGGATTTGCAAGGTGAACCCATCATTGGTACATTTTATTCTAAAGAGTTACAAAAGGTGACTTACCTCCCCTCCACCGAGTATAAAATTGATAAAATAATACGTTCGCGTCATATTAGAGGCATAAAGGAAATACTAGTGAAGTGGCAAGGTTATCCAAATAAATTTAACTCTTGGATACTTGCATCAAGCTTGAAAAAAATATGAATGAAAACAGTTTTTATTTAACTTTGTTGAGCAACAGTTCAACGGATTACTATACTGACAACACAACTGCACATTTTCTGACTAAATTACCTAAGAACATAAAATTAGAAGGGGAGTGGGTAGTTGGATTAGTGGAATTTCAATACCCGTGTTCCATGTATAATGTTCAAGATCATGAAAATATAATTTACATAAAGAAAAAAGTGGTATCACCCAACAACAAATCAACGAAAATTGTTGATATAAAAACCCATATACCAGCCACTACATATGATAATATTGATCATTTCCTTCAAGCATTTAATGAGAACCCACAACTAAAAAATAATGTCAAATTTAGATATGATACATTGACAAAAATGGTTGGAGTAACAACAACAAATAATGAAATAACCTCTATCATAACAACCCCGATACTAAGTCTCCAGCTGGGTTTCAAACCGAGATCAAATTTGAAACAAATTACATATGGAAAAAACCCTGCCAATTTATATTTAGGATTACCACCACAAATATTTGTTTACACCGATATAATTCATCCGCAAGTAGTTGGGGATGTTATAACAGCATTGCTTAGAATAATACCACTAGATCCAACTAAGTTCATTTATGGTGCATATAAAACTCACATTTTCTCACCCGCTCACTATGTACCGGTTTTACGTAGGGAGTTCGATACTATTGAAATAGATATAAGAACAAGTACTGGTGTTAATGTACCATTCCAATTTGGTAGCTCTTGCGTGAAACTACACTTTCAACGAGTAAAATGAATTATAACAGATCTTCAGTCTCTTGTCCTTACCAGCATTATTATTCGCATCAGGCCGGCTCTGGTGTAGGAATTGTCTATAAAGGAGTTCCATTTCAACGAGGGCATGGTATAGGTAGTTTTTTGGGAGGGCTATTTAGATCAGTGCTCCCTTTATTATCTAGTGGTTTGAAAACCATTGGAAAAGAAACCTTAGGTGCAGGCGCTGGTTTGTTATCAGATATGGTAAATTCACGCCCTATGGATAGTTCGATTAGATCACGATTCAAGGAGGCAAGTGCTAATTTAAAAAGAAAAGCCGATGAAAAAATTGATTCCCTCATGTCGGGATCTGGGTATAAAATGTCATCTAAAAGAAGGGAACCGCTCATTACATTGAAAGCATCGAGACGAAGAGGAAGTAAAAAAAATAAAAACAAAAATATTGAGGATATATTTACAAGCTAAATAATGTCATTCCTACATAGTCATTCCTGTGAATGTGCAAAATCTGAATTAGATATATTTGCTCTTCCATCGACTCAAACAAGTATTGAAAGTGGACAGTGGGTTCATTACAAACCAATTTCATCTTTAAGTGATGATGCTCCCATCGAATTTCAAGTTCCTGGATCAGGAGATGACTATGTTGATCTATCACACACAATGTTACATATTAATGCTAAAATATTGAATCAGGATGGTACAAAATTAAAACCAGATACCGTGGTTGCACCCGTCAATAACTGGTTACATTCCCTTTTCAGTCAACTAGATGTATATTTAAATCAAAAACTAATATCACCCCCAAACAATACATATGCTTACCGTGCTTATATGGAAAATCTTCTAAACTATGGTCCGGCAGCCAAAGAAACTCATCTTACTTGTGGATTGTGGTATGAGGATACTGCAACTCATATGGATACCGTTGATGCAAATAACAAAGGGTTTCACAAAAGACTAGAATTTGTCAAAGAGAGTAAGGAAGTGGAAATGATTGGTCATTTACACGCTGACATATTTAACCAAGAGAAATTCTTAATAAATGGTGTCGAAATACGTATTAAGTTAGTACGTTCCAAGGAATCATTTAATCTCATTTGTCATCAAGATAAAAAATTCAAGGTACAAATAATGGATGCTAGTCTCATTATAAGAAGGACACGAATTAATCCTAGCGTTTTGTTAGCACACCAAAAAGTATTGGCAACAACGACTGCAAAATATCCTATCACAAGAGCAGAAGTTAAGGTGCTTACATTACCGTCGGGGATACAGGGTAAAACATTGGATAATATATTTCTCGGACAAATTCCTAAAAGATGTATTATTGGTTTTGTATCAAATTCGGGGTTTAATGGCAATTTAGCTATGAATCCATTTAATTTTCAACACTATGATATGAATTCATTTAGTTTATATGTTGATGGTCATGAAATTCCTTCTAAAACATTACAACCATCATTTAGTTCTGGTTCTGGGTTAATAGCATCGTCATATCACACTTTATTTTCTGGAACTGGTATACATTTTCACAATGAAGGTAATGCTATAAGCAGAACTGAATATGGAGCAGGTTATTGTTTGTTATGTTTTGATTTAACTCCCGATTTATCTGCTAGTTCAACTTCACACTGGAATCTTGTAAGACATGGAAGTGTTCGCTTAGAAATTCGCTTTGATGTAGCTCTACCCTCCACCATTAATTGTATTGTGTATGCAGAATTTGATAACATTATTGAAATAAACAAAAATCGTGATGTAACTGTAGATTACAACAGTTAGTAAATACATAAATACAATGTTTTTACCTATTTACTTTATTTCATTGTAACCATTGTTGACAGCATCAACAACTTATTCATTTATTTTATTTTATTAAATATGGATACCAATGAAATTCAATTTTGTATGAAAAAAATCAACCCTTCGTTTGAATTCAACGTTTTTGCTGCTAACAAAATTCCTATTTGGGTTAATCTTCCTGTCTTTATTGTAAGTAATTTGGACCCAGACTCGAAACCAGGCTCCCACTGGGTTGCTATACATATTGACATTAATGGTATAGGGGAATACTTTGACTCCTTTGCCCGGAAACCTTCAGGTTATCATAAGTTATTTTTAAAAAGGAATACGAAGCGTTGGTTTTATAACTATAAACCACTTCAAAACCATTTTACCTCAGTTTGTGGTGAATATTGTTTAGTATATTTGTATTTTAAATTTCATGGAAAAACTATGAAAGATTTGCTAAGTTTGTTTTCTGAAAATTCTTTATGTAATGATCTTATATTAAGAAATATGTTTAAGACATTTTTTGTGAAATAAAAGAATATGTGAACGAAAATATGATTTTTATTTTTATATGTAATACAATATTAACCTTTTGTTTAATTTACACATTTCTAAAACAAGGTGGGGACTGTTATCTTTACAAATATTACAAAGTACAAAATCACCACATGCTTTATTTTTGCAATCCGGAACACCCAATAGTTATTCATTCAAGTTTAAAAATTCCGCGTAAGACATTGCGATAAGATAAAAGAAATGGGAAACATGTTAATAGGTACCTGCATACGCTTATCTAGGGATTAAAGTAATTTTACAAAGAAAAGATAATAAGCTGAATTCTTGAAAGGTGTAATACAATAACAAGCTTTTGTTTAACCTACACAAACACTTTTTATCACTGTTTCTTATTGTCAATAAAATATTTCATACAACTGTCTTTAGAAGCTACTTGCTTTGTGATGTTAAATATAACATCACGTGTAGATTGGAGCTGGATGTCTTCTTCGGAACACGTGTAGAATTTTAATCTTACATCAGCGTGTTTCCAGTGTTCAGTGGGAGGAATGTTTTTAATTTTTTGCATATCGTATATCTCGATTTTAATCAAGTGAGAAGCGTATGCTCCGTCATCTTGTCCGGTTGATATATAACCCACTCCGTCAGGAGAACTTTGACTAACATTCGAAGATCGTTTTAATGCTTTAGTTTTCTTCTTGGGATGTTCAAAGAAGCTGTCGATGTTATTTGCTAAACGCTTTTTTGCCATGGCTTGCTTAACTTTAAAACCAGGCGTGCCTTCTTCGTCGGTTGATTCATCTTTATTTTCCGGGTAGTAATAGTTTTTGAAAGTATTTTCAGAGAACTGCAACAATATCAAACAATAAATTAAACAACTGTTTACAATACCTACTCTTAATAAAAACACGCTGAACAAATGCTAAAAGACACACAGTTAAGTTATAATACTTGTACATACTCACATCCATTATTAGCCCTTTGTATAAACACTTCACTGCACGAAACAACACTGTTAAGTCTATATACTGCTATATGTACAGGGAGATCCGGTAACGAGCACAGTTGAGTAGCCAATACTTGCCGATATACAATAGCGCACCGCTTTTATACCATTCGTAAGTTAAGAAACTTTCTAGAAACAAGTTTGAACTCATAGGTAAAACAGACGCCGTATTATTCATAAAACCCCAAATTAATAAAACGAATACTTTGTGATCATAAAACATAATAGGCTGCTACCAATAAAACAAGTAAGCCGTTAAAACCATTCACTAGGGCACACAAAACTTGTCGGTACAGGCTTTTTTGACAAGTTTGAACTCATAGGTAAAACAGACGCCGTATTATTCATCAAAACCCAAAATAATAAAACGAATCCTTTGTGATCATAAAACATAATATGCTGCTACCAATAAAACAAGTAAGCCGTTAAAAGCATTCACTAGGGCACACAAAACTTGTCGGTACAGGCTTTTTAGATTGATATACTCCATAGTAGGTATTTTGAATCAAGCAAGACGGAACCAGTTTACGTGCTTCGGTTTAGTTTGAACTCATAGGTAAAACAGACGCCGTATTATTCATCAAAACCCAAAATAATAAAACGAATCCTTTGTGATCATAAAACATAATAGGCTGCTACCAATAAAACAAGTAAGCCGTTAAAACCATTCACTAGGGCACACAAAACTTGTCGGTACAGGCTTTTTAGATTGATATACTCCATAGTAGGTATTTTGAATCAAGCAAGACGGAACCAGTTTACGTGCTTCGGTTTAGTTTTACATACTACTGTGTAACAGTAAAATTAAACATGTAGGTATGTGAAGCTGAACCCCATATAATATATCTACTACGAATAGATAATGTTAGTTAATGTTAGAGGTAGATACATACCCGTACGCGGATTAAATTACATTTAATCACCATATTTTTATCAGCCTAAGTGTAGGTAATTTATTTAGAAATATATGCAAGATAATAAATGTTAATTTTAGCTTGGTTTACTAAGATTATCATGGGTAAATTGAATTAAGTTTTGCTTAGGACTTAAGCTATGATTAAATTAGGTCTTAGCTTAGGTTAAGTTAGGCGATGCTTAATAACAGTTGAGTATGATTGTTCAAATATAAAACCAAGTGTAGCTACTTCTTTGATTGAATCATCTTTATTTTCCGAAAGTATTAAAAACGCTAGGTATTTTAAGTTATATTAGGTTTCACGATGTTAGGTTTACTTCAGCAAGTTAGGTTAGGTTAGGTTAGAAGTATGATCCTTAAAAACTTTAGATAATTATGTTAAGTTAGGATAGGTTTCACGATGTTAGGTTTAGGTACTTCAACAAGTTAGGTTAGGTTAGGTTAGGTTAGCTTAGGTTAGGTTAGGTTAGGTTAGGTTAGGTTAGGTTAAATTAGAAGTATGATCCTTAAAAACATTAGATAATTATGTTAAGTTAGGATAGGTTTCATGATGTTAGGTTTACTTCAACAACGTAGGTTAGGTTAGGTTAGAACTATGACCCTATGAACAATATGTTAAGAAAGTAACTATTGCTACTTAATTAAATGATATGAAAAACACATAGGTAAATTAAAAATCACATAACAGCAGTTAATAGTGCATAATCAGACAATAAAAAAGGTGGAAACGCGTCGATGGGTGCAAGACAAAAGCCCCGAGAACGCCCGCGCACACACAATAGAGAGCTTGCCCGGTAATAGAAAAAGGGTCAGGTAGTTGATAACCTTTTTCTATTTAATACAGGTGCTATTGCTAAGTATGGAAAGGAGCGGTCTGAGAGCCTCGGGACCCTCCCCAAACGCTCTAAATGGCCCCCAAAACACCGAAAAAAAGTGTAAATTTTTTTTTTTTTTTTTTTGCCGCGAAGGCCCGCCCCTCGGCCGTCAGAGCACCTTTTTTCGGGGGGAGCGGCGGTGGGGCCAGTACCGGCGAATACATACTACTAAGGATCGACCGTCAGTCTAGTTGATCACGATCTCGCCTTTGAGATAGGCGCCACCGGACCCGAAGCACCGCTTTACATAAAAGGCGTGGGCAACATGACGCAGCAGCAAAAGAGCCGAAAGATAGAAGCTGACGTCTGCGGCAAATACGGCGGTCCGATACACCGTTTAAAACTGCAAACCGTGCGCGGTTTAAATCTACACAATCAGGCAGTAAGCAAGACGCTCCTGAGAAACCACGCCCACTTGACGGGGCTCGACGAAGCATGTTACGACACTGCTGCGCCGCGCATTTTGATCGGAGCCGATCATTGGCATATTATGGTCTCAAGAGAGATGCGAACCGGGCGTGCAAATGAACCAGCGGCGGTGCTCACCGAACTGGGATGGGCAATCTACGGTACAGCACCGCGCGCTATAAGGACGCAGGGCTATGAAACTGCCCTGCATTTAACCGTCAAGGAGGAACTGCACGAACTTGTGGAACGCCATTTCGCCGTGGACTCCTTAGGGGTGGCCCTAAGAACCAAAGTGCGCCCCCTAGACGAACGTGCAACGCGGATCTTTAATGACACCGTCCGGAAAGTAGACGGGCGTTATGAAGTGGGCCAACTTTGGCGGGACGACGAACCGAAGCTCCCGCCCAACTTCCAAATGGCTTACAACCGGCTGCTGGGCATTGAAAGAAAAATGGACAGGGATCCTAACTTCGCGGAGGAGTACGCGAAGCAAATAGAAAATCTATTATCGAAAGGCTACGCGGCAGAAACAAGTGATCCCGGAACGAGCCCCATAACTAATTTTCTGCCGCATTTCGCCGTAAGGAACCCGAACAAGCCCGGCAAAATAAGATTGGTCTTCGACGCTGCCGCTACATGCCGGGGAGTCAGTCTGAACGATCAACTATTAGAAGGCCCGGATCTACTACAGTCACTCCCGGGAATTTTGTTTCGTTTCCGGGAGGAGGCGTACGCCGTCACAGCAGACGTGCAGGAGATGTTTCTCCAAGTACGAATACGCGCCGCCGATCAACCATCACAGTTATTCCTATGGAGGGGTAACGAGCGGCGCGGACAGCCGCGAACATATGCAATGAAGTCGATGATTTTCGGAGCCGCAAGTTCGCCGTTCCTCGCGCATAGCGTGCGCAATCGTAACGCGTTGGACAACGCCACTGAACATCCAGACGCCGTAGACGATATATTATATAATCACTACATGGACGATCTGGTGGCGAGTTACGCCACTGAAAAGGAACTAATCCACCGATCTACAGAGATAGCGGCCTCCCACAAGAAGGGCGGTTTCAATTTGCGCGGGTGGACCTCAAACTCGCGCAATCTACTTGACCGGATACCGCCTGAGTTGCGAACAGAAGGACCTACGCCGCTGGGAGACAAAACACCGAAAGTACTAGGAATGTACTGGGACCCGAACGAAGACGTACTAGGCTTTAACACCACGATGATCAGAGTCCCAGCCGAAGTTAAGGATATGAAAAGAGGGCCCACGAAAAGAGAAGCATTAAGCGCTGTAATGAGCATCTACGATCCGCTGGGCCTAATTTCACAATACGCAATAACAGCGAAGGTCCAGCTACAGCGCTTGTGGGCCCTCAAGATGGGCTGGGACGAGCCACTACCTGACAAGGAACGCGACAGCTTTAGCCGATGGCTGAGCGCAATAAATAGCGTCGCAACGCTGCGCATCCCGCGAAACTACTTCATGACGGGGGGAGGAGCCCGCCCGCAACTACATATTTTCGTTGACGCCAGCGAACAGGCCTACGCAGCAATCGCGTACTGGAGATCTAATGGACCGAGCCCTGAGATCGGGCTAATAACTGCGAGAGCAAAAGTAGCACCCATGAAACAACTAAGCATCCCGCGGCTGGAACTTCAAGCCGCGGTGATCGGCGCGCGCCTGAGTGAAATAATAAGGCGGGAGCACCGCTACGCAGTCGGTGACGTCATCTATTGGACCGACTCGAGGACAGTTTTACACTGGGTGCGGGATGACGCACGACGATACAGCCCTTTCGTCGCCCACCGCCTAGGCGAGATAGCCGAGAAGACTAAAATAGAACAATGGCGATGGGTGCCGACAAAAGAGAACCCGGCGGATGACGCGACACGCGCTGACTGCGATCGCGTAATCAAGAAGGAGGACCGCTGGTATACCGGGCCAGCGTTTTTACGACGACCGGAGGAAGACTGGCCTCAGGAACCCGTGCGGCAGGAAGAGCCCGAACCAATTTCATGCTCGCACACATCAAACCAACTTAAGAAGTACCCGCTACCGGAAATAAGCCGATTTTCGAATTATAAGCGGCTAATTCGAGCAACCGCCTACGTGCTGCTCTTCATTGAAAGGTGCCGCAAAAGGAGCAATGTTATGCAGCCGCGGCACCTAGATCAAGCAGAACTATTGTGGCAAAGGAAAAGCCAAGCAGAGGACTTTCCCGAAGAGATAAAGATATTAGAGCACGGGGGGAGAGTAACGAAGAAAAGCAAACTATACGTTTTGGACCCCGTGCTCGAAAATGGAATCATAAAGATGCACGGACGAATAAACGCCGCTCCAGTAAAGATGACAAAGAACCCGATAATCTTAAACGGAAGACACCCGCTGGTGCGTTTAATGATATTACAAGCGCACTGCGACGCGGCTCATTCATCACACGAACGAGTGGTGAACGACTTAAGACAACGCTACTGGATCTTACACCTGCGGCCCACTGTGCGAGCCGTCGCTCACAATTGCCGCACGTGCCTTATACGCCGAGCGCGCCCGCACGCACCGGCCATGGGCGATTTGCCGTTAGCACGCCTCGAACCGCACAAGAGGGCGTTCACGAACTGCGGGGTCGATTATTTCGGCCCATTAACAGTGACGATCGGACGCCGCCATGAGAAGCGATGGGTCGCGCTGTTTACGTGTATGACCACCCGCGCCGTACATCTGGAACTCGCAGCAAGCCTAACCACCGACTCAGCCATAATGGCGCTTCGACGAATGGCGGCACGCCGCGGATGGCCCAAAGTCATATACAGCGACAATGGGACAAATTTCCGCGGCGCCGACGTCGAACTACAAGCCGCCTATCAAGAATGGCTGCCGGCGCTGCGCGACTACGCGTTGCAGCGCCGAACAGAATGGCGCTTTATCCCTCCCGGTGCGCCAAACCAAGGAGGAGCATGGGAGCGACTAGTGCGATCCGTGAAAACAGCACTCACCGTCACATTAAAGACAAAAGCACCTAAAGAAGAGGTGTTAGCGACTCTGTTAGCTGAGGCCGAGAACACTATCAATTCCCGGCCTCTAACGCACGTCTCCACCGATCCCCGAGACGACGAAGCCCTCACTCCCAACCATTTTTTGTTGGGGAGTTCGACGGGGCTACCGGCAACCGGCCCGTGCGAAGAGGGCGACCGAAGAACATGGAGAGCCAGTCAAGCTCTCGCCGACCACTTCTGGACGAGATGGGTCCGAGAGTACCTCCCGACGCTCGCACCGCGACGATCTCCAAGCGGATGCGAGCGCCCGCTTCAAGTTGGGGACCTTGTTGTCGTCGTCGACTCCACACTGCCTCGTAACGTGTGGCCCCGCGGCGTCGTCGTCGAGATATATCCCGGAGCAGACGGCGGTATAAGAAGCGCGAAGATCAGAACGAAGGGAGGAGAGTTCCGGCGCCCCACGACGAAGCTCGCCGTCCTCCCAGTGACACCAGGTGGCTGCGACTAGCTGTCTACACCGGGGGGAGAATGTTACGGACGGCGGACCTACTTAGCTATAAGAACATGATTTGTAGATATTAGGCTTAAGAAATGTATTGTAAATAAAGATTGCTTAGGTTTAGTGTGATCATGTAGGCTAAGAAATAGCTGTAAGTAGAATTTAAGATCCTAAGTTTAAGTTAATAGATGTAAACAATAAGATTAGGAGAGCATCCGAACGAACGGCCGCACGACCGTCGAGCACGGAGCCAAGAACCAATGTAAACATTGGCGCGACGTGCGGCGAGTTTTGTTCGGACTCTATATTTATAGGTCGAGGTGGGGTGAGTGGCTAAACTATAAATAGTTTGCGACGCAATTTAATGCCACACTCGCACCCGACCCGCTACAGCGTCCGCACGCATGTCGGCGCGTAGCCGACCATGTATAGACTTACGTTTTTTAGTTAGATTTAAGGTAGACCTAAGAATCTAGTCTTAGCACGTAAATAAATATAAGAAAGTGGGCGTTGCCCGAAATAAAAGTAGGGAGGAAAAATTTGTATATAAGAGACATAATTTGTTGGAACTGGAGAGATCGACCTGAACCTCGGAACATAAAGAACCTCCTGAACCTGAACGAACCGAACCTCGAACATCTCTAATTAGCATCAGTGTATTTCAATTTTGTTGTTAGTTATATTAAAAATCAAGTTATACAGTCCACTGAATTTTCAATCGTCACCTGAACCACGAAGAGACCCCGTTGAGTGTCAATCCTCAACAATACCTATATTTAGTCCATTTGATAACAAGTCGTACAGTGATCTGGCCGTATCGCGATCTAGACACAGAGCGATGTAGTCCGATCGAGATGTAGTCGTAAAGCGATCTGGCCGTATCGCGATCTAGGCACAAAGCGATGTAGTCCGATCGAGATGTAGTCGTAAGGCGATCTGGTCGTATTGCGATCTAGGCACAAAGCGATGTAGTCCGATCGAGATGTAGTCACAAAGCGATCTGGTCGTATCAGCTACTTTCCGCCTACATCTCGATATGGCTAGTAGCCATATCGAGATGTAGGCGGAAAGCTTCTATCCCAAATTATCGATCCTAATCCTAATACTAAACAGTTAACAACGCCATCTAGGTCGTTTCTTACGAACGTGGCCTCACGTGTTCACAGGATTATAGACGTTAAGGTGTCCATGCGATTTTGCAGCTGACCGTACCTACGCCTAAAAAGAGGAAGTTATCCGAAGTTTCTAAACCACTAAGAGAGCTCAATGAACAAACAATAAACAGAACGAATTGGCGAAAATTAATACTGAACCTACAGAGCAGTTTCAGAAATTATTGGACGATATTCACAGAAGTAGAGGAGCCTCGATGACCTTCTCTTAAGGCGACAAGACAACATTATTTGTTTAAGGAAATCCATACATTTTGTACCTACACTAATGTGAAAAGGCCTTTATATTAATCTACACCTCTACACTACTACTACTCGTACTGCTGGTATACTCCTACACTTGTATTTTTTTGTAGGATAAGGCTCTGTACTCGAATATAGAATTCTGATGTAGTACACAAACATACAACTACATTTTTGGTTCTGGAAAGTTCCTCAACAGAAAGAATCTTGCCTCAACAGTCGCCTTTAGTACTCATCGATAAGCTAATTAAGAAAGCAAGATAAATACGAACTTACCCAACACTAAGTAGGTATATTATATACTCACCATGCCCGGACAGGGCTGCCCCTCGCGTCCGAGGCCGCGCGATAAATACCGATCTCGGAGTGTCTCCTAGAGGACAAACGCTAGTTGGCTGCGTCGCCTCGCTGCGTGCGCACGGCTCTGCCTTCAATTAACGGTTCCCGTGTAAACGACTCTCGCACACAGTGCGTGCGTCCTGTATAATGTCAAAAAAAGCAAGATGTCGTTCGTATTGCGCGGTACACCAATGTACCAGCCAAAAAACTAGTGAAAAATTGTCTTTTTTTAAACTGCCGTGCGACGAAGAAAGGTAAGAATTATTGTACTATTCATATGTTTACCTATACGTCTTATAGTTTATTTAAGTGATGTATGTTTTTAGTAGGGAACTGCAAAACATACCTAATTACCTACGACGGCGACGATTCGAAACTGGTTCTTACACTTATTGTATATGTATGTATTTGATGTGATTTTAATATCCTATTATCAAATGACTTAAAAGAAGGACAAGGTCAAGCCGCCGGGTTCTTTATCAAAATGATTTTGTTTATTCTTTAACCCCACAACCCCGCCATATTTGAAATGATTTCGAAAAATATATTTTTATTTGTTAGCTTGAACATACATGCCTAATAAAATCAGCCCAATTAAAGTACCCAAATATAGGTTCATATACACACATACAAATTTAATGAGTTGTTTGTTTTCTGGCCCTTGACCTTGCCCCCTGAATACGTAAAATAGGTACCAAACGAGCGAAAGCGCCAGAAAAAGCTAGCGTTAAAGGGGGCGATCCATTGGCGAGTAAAACCGCACGAGCCAGCGAACCGCTAATGGAGCGCCTAAAAGGCCGCGGACTTCAGGCGCTCCATTGGCGGTTTAGACCTTTGGCTCGCTGGCTCGTGCGGTTTTACTCGCCAATGGATCGCCCCTCTTTAAATAACGGAGGCAACCCTAGCGCACATTCCAATGACGTTGCGTTACCCGTGTCCAATTGGAGCGGTAGGCATCGATAGCTCAAACACCCTCCGTCCATACAACTGGCGTATCTGTTACGTAATAACTTGTATATGTATCTTTATACCTACGAAGTAACTTGTATATAATCTGTGTCTGTATACGTAGTAACTTGTATAATTATAATCTCGCTCGCAGTAATAAATTAACGAATAAAAACATGCCGGCGCGCGCCGGAAGGGTTCTTCTCGTTTATAGTCAACAATGTCACAAAGACTCACGGCTTGTTTCATTGCACCGAGCCGGATTCACATTCGCATACGTTAATAGGTACTTTACAGGACGATACGACTGCACCTATTAATATGTAGGATAAAGTTACCAATAGTCCGTCGGCTTTGCCTATACTTTGTGTTAGTGGGAAGAGTACGATAAATGTATTTCCCACTCTTTGCACTCATATAAGGTCGACTACTGGTCTCTGGCTGACCACTGGTGACTTTACCCTATATAACCCAAGTTTTTTTAATAATTACTTAACTAATTTCATCAATATAATATGTTTACCTACATCGTTTTTTTTGTCTCCTTATTTGAATTTTATTTCGCACAGGTAGGGTATTTACGTTGGTTTTTTAAGGGGATATTATTGAAGCGTTGATGTCTTTTATTCTACATAACCTTAAGTTGAAATAACGTCAAAGACAAAAATAAGTAGGAATAAGTAGTAATAAACGTACGTAACATTTTATTTTAGGTACATTGTATACATTATATGGCATATTATACTTATTATGGCCGAAGCCCTATACCTGAACCGCGAATAGATAGGCTTCCTTCGGATTAAAAATATTAAAATGTGATATATTTTGTATCGGCAAATTTCTAATATTAACCCGAAGTAAGCCTTATCTATCCGCGGTTTGAATACCTATAGGGTTCGGCCGTTAATAAGAATACAATGTGCATGCCCTGTATCATGTTTAATTACAAAGACCTGATAATGGACTTTTACAAATACCTCTAGTCTAAAATCAAATGTGGGTGTGCAAGGTCAGCGCTTTTATTCGCGACACGCGCTGTAAATACCTACGAACGAGGCGACACAAGTCACTACACGTGGATAGAAGAGCCGCTTATAAGTTACGAAGTAATAATCTTAACTACCTATGAGTCCCCCGGGGGCGCCGCGTCGGCACGGCCGGTGACGGGCCGAGCAGGCGCGCGATATCTACCTATCGCTCCCCGGGGGGGACAACGGCAGTGCGCCGCGCCCGCTCCCGCCGGCGGTCGCGTCACGTCAGGGTCAGGGCCGAATATAGACACGATGAGCTGCGCCCGCCAGTACTGCGCCGTCGATGGATGCCGCAGCCAGAAAACGAATCGAGGGCTTTCTTTCTTCAAGCTGCCTGCCGACGAAGAGAGGTACTAATGCTTAATGCGTTGCGTTTACATTGCTTCGATTGACTTGGAACGTGATAACAAGCCGCCATTTTGTTTTTCACCAACGTAATATGAGCACGTGTAATTTAATAAATTCAAGAAACAAAACAATGGAACCTAGTAAATAATGTTCTGATAAATTGTACGCGCTCTTAATTTTTTTGAGATAGGTACCTATTTTGTCGTCTGGATTTATTTTTAAAACTTTGGCTTCGTTACCACATTTTTGGCCTCGGCTGTAGCAAGTAGGTACATGCGGCTACAAAACTAAGGGAAACTTCTACCGACTAAGTAGTTATATTTATGTGTAGAATTATTTTCTAGGAAAACACGCGTCGCGTGCCGCGCATAACATGGCATTAAGCTTGTCTAGACTAGAATTTCTCGCCAGATTTGACGTGCGATGGCGTGCTCAAAATCATCACAGCTCAAAATTCGCCGGGCCCAAAATTCACCCCTACACTCGCTCGATGAGATGACAAGGTTACATTATAATACTTTTCGTCTATGACATTTAGGTAGGTAGGTATTCAACCTCACGGTTTTGGTAACAAAAGACATCAACTCATCTGAAAGAAACGAAGTCAAAAAGTGCAAATTGGGTGAAACACGAGACGATTTTGTTATCCTTTTTTATTCGAAATTTCCCTTTAATTTGCGCGCGAATAATAATAAGTTCCGGCAGTGATTAAGCGCGTCGGTTAAATCACAATCATGTTGATTGATTCGTTGGCTCAGTGGTGGTGAGGCCGCCTGCTTACCGAGTCATTGGTCGCGGATTCGATTCCCACGGGACCATGGCGATGTGTGATGTATGAGCAAAAAATCTTTGTACTAGAGGCTATCTAGTTTTACTTCGAAACCCTAAAAACCAATTAGAAGGGCCTAACGCACTCGCAATCGCAATCGTTATCATTTTGAAAATCGAAGACTTGTCTGCATACAAAATGAAGACAATTGTTCCGCTTTGTAGTCGATTGTAAGTGCGTTAGATAATAGCCCCTCCGATCATGTCGATGTCTCTTAGCGGTCACCCATCGCGTTTTGATCAGCTCTTATACAGGCCACGGTCCTCGAGTCCGACATGCGGTGACCGGTTTTTTTATGTTTCAGACGCAACGAATGGCTAAGAATCATCGGCAGGTCTGACCTGGTGGACCGCAGCGACCTCAAGTTCCAGTCTCACATCGTGTGCTCCCTCCACTTCGATGAGGACATGATCATCGCGCGGCCGCACCTTCGACCGGAGGCCCGGCCCACCAGGCACCTGCCCCCCCCCGCGGACCTTCCCGACGTGGCTGAAGCTTCCTGCCAGACTGAGCTGACGTATCTAGGAAGCGCAAGGAAGAAGAAGAAGAAGAAAAAACACCAGACCGACACATCACAGCATTCACAGATTGAGGACATTATAATAGTTAAAATAGAATCAGGGGTAACAGAAGCTGTGGCAAGTCCAGCCGTAGTCGAGGGGAGGAAGAGGAAGAACACAGAAGACGAAGATAATGATTCTGGTTTTGTGGTGGAAGTGTATGGAAGGGGGGCGAGACGGTAATGGGTGTGATTTTGTTTTGTTATTATTAAATAAGACGATTGAAGAAGTTAAATAATTTTAAGTTCAAAATAAATGTCTTTGATTAGGTACCAACTATAACAGTGTTTCACTCAGTTAAAGATTTACTAATATATGTAAAACGGTGTGTAAAGTTTTTGGAAAACATTTATAAACGTACAGTGATACAATAATACTAATGGTACAGTCAGCATCATATATAAAAAGTGCTCAAATATGAATTGTATGGTGTGCCGAACTATTTGAGCACTTCGAATGTTACCCTACAGGTATGGCTGGAGGCTGACTGTACTAGGACTGTTGATGGGTAGACACCCGAGAACTATATTATTAACACTGTGGTTTTATTGTTACTTTTTGTAAAACATGGAAAGGATACCTGTTCCCAGTTTTTGCACATAGTTATAAGGCCGACTGTACTTCACCACGTGCACCTACACGCGGACAACCTACTTTATAATTACTGCACTCTTATGCACCACGCTCATATAAACACGTATCACGCTTGTCGCAGGACTCGTCTCAGGTGACGGAGTGTAGATTCACACATCTGCACAACTTCGGGGTTATTAATTATTATAGTAGTTATATGTGACTGTACATAATGAAGCGCATTAAACATAACATCACACAAGTGTTTTAGGGCATACTTATGTACAGATACATACACTACGTTATCTACCCACATATCATAAGCCTCCATGATGCATTCAGGAGCCGCATATTATGACCGGCATCGCGGCGTTGTTCAGGGCCACTAACAGTAATTATTTTATGACGTTAGTTGCTTTGTCACGGATATCAGGAGGCGTCGCCGAGATATCTATATCATCTTGATCGCTCATTTTACGGTTTAAATTCAACAAATCGAACAATTTTATACAGCACAACTTAACCGGTAATGGCGGTAATGAATAGATTGGAAAGTTTTCTGGCAGCTGTCATAGCTTTTTTATAATTCAGAGACAAACTAGACTCGGCTCCAACTATCATATCGTTCAATATCTTACTTACACATTGAGATATTTGTCAAATTTGTATGCAATTTGACAATTAATTTCGAACTAAACGTTCGAAATGACGTTTAATATTAGAATAGAGGTCAAATCAAATTTCTTCGTTTTTCAGAGATGTTCGAAATTTGAATGAAATAATGGTATCGAAATTGATATTATTTAGCAATAATATACATTTTTACAGATAAGAAATTTGTTTTAACAAGACTCTATTTTTATGGTGGTCATAATAATGTGCGGTTTTTGAACGCATCATGGAGGGTTTATGATATTTGGATAGATAAAATGTATAAGCATAACAATTTGTTCTTATTCCTAATAACAATAACAATGCTGTGTTTGTATCTGTTCTGTACGCTTCCCTGACCGACTGCTGAGCGGATTTGTACGCTGGGAGTTTTTTGACTGCCAAGGTAATTAAAACACCATTAGGCAGATGTGATCACGTGTGGTTGAAACTAAAATAAGCTTGTGCGAAGCATTTAACTTAAACGTAAACATAACCCGCATCCACCGGCTTATGTAATGTTAGGTTAGCACTTACTGATTCATTAACCATCGGGGAAGGACGTCTACCGCTGGAGAAAGGCCTCAACAAATTATCTTCATACTATAAATCATACACACTTCGGTATCAAGTAAGTATTTACTTAAAATATGTACTTCAGATTTTATAGTTTCACGCCTTACAAGACAATCCGTCGTAGTCGTAGTGTCGAAGTCTCGTCCAACAAATATCAATCAGGTCAATGATTGCGCGGAAAAAAATAAAAAATTCGCGGACAAGCACACACACAAATTTACCTAGACCCAAACTAACTTCTAGGCTGGTTCTATTTATGGGTACTAGACAACGATAAACTTACTAGAGAGAAATACATAAATAGATGGAAATATCCAAAACTCACTCATCGCACAAACCTGCCCTTAGCGGGATTTGAACCCAGGACCGCCAGCTTCGTAGGAAGGATGTTCGTACCAAGGGTGACTAAGCTATAATACTCTCAGTCGATATCAAGAATTTTTGATGCGTCAAAACTAGGGGGGAAGTTTGGAATGACCTTCCTCTTGGCGCGCCGCGGCTCCACGCGGACGTGGCTCTATCATCGACTCCGCCGCCTAAATATGTAAGTTTGAAGTCATCCGTCCATTTCTCAGATTACAAAATAACTGCCGACCACAAACTTTAGAAAACCGTCAAATGTATAGAATAGACATAATTAAGCGCTCAAAGTGGCCGTCTGGCAGCTTTAATAGAGAAACCCAATTCGTAGAAACTACCTGATTTACGTTCATAGGACCGAAAAGGTTTAACCGAAGGTGGTATTGTTGGAATCAGCACGGTCTACTGATTATCAAACTGCATGTTATCGCTTCCTAAAGCGGTGGATTGACTTTTCCTTTTTTTTCTTTTCTTTTATGACGTCACAAAGATTGCGCGACTTGGTGTCAGAAGTTACGTCAGTTTTAATCATTTCGGTGGTTGATAACGTTCGCAAAACGTGTCTTGACTTGGCCCTCTTAAGGGGCAAAGGGAAAGAGTTTTCAAAGTTTAAAACTTTTTGCACTTAGACAAGCGAGCATTACTTTCTAGGGTCCCGTTGGGTACGGAACTACGGAACCCTACGATTACGATGTAAGTCTCCATGTTGCATCTGTCTGTCTGTCAGCGGGCTGTATCTCAAGAATCGTAATACGTTGACAGTCGAAATTTTCAAAGAATATGCATGGTCTAGTGTCTATTTCCGCTACACCAAATAAATATTATGATAAAAGAATGGTGCGAAACCTTTCGATAGCAAGTCCGATTTGAACTTGGCCAGTTAACTACTAGAAGGCCAGGTATTTGTAATTCCTACGTATAATAAAATATACCAGCTCTATATAACTCTAATACCAGCAGACGTATATCCACTCCACGCATCCAACTTCCACCTCCAACGCCATGCAACATGTCATCTCGACAACCGTCGTGTTAGACCGGGGATTATTTCGACATATTAGGCGCCGCCTCCCCAATTTCAATACCAAAAGCCTACCCGAAATGGAGCCCTTGGCATCGGCTGTGTTAACTACTGTAGTGGTACGCGAAACACAACCGTATGTTGAGATATTAGAGGTGGAGTTAAGTTGTAGTGGCTAAGAGGAGCTTAAGAGGGATCTGGTGGGGTTTAGTTGTCAGGTAAATTAATTCTGTAGATGCGGCTTTGCGAATAATCATCTTTTTTGGCGCTCTTTGAAGATAAATTATTGAGTTCGTTTGCAGCTAAAATCTTAGTATGACATAAGTAGTTAAGCTTTGAAGTATAGCATTTGCAAGCGTGTGCGGAACTTGCACTAATATAGTTGACATAAAGCTTACATGCAATTCATTTTAGGCTGTGAGAAAAGGACAGAGTTATGCAACGGCTATAGCTCCGTCCTTTACGGTCACCGTAAAATGAACTGCATAACCATGTCTTAATAACCCCCAGTACCTACTAGCTGCTCGTGCCCGGCGTCGCTCGGGTTTCTTTTTCATACCGATCCGAATGCCACCAAACTTCACAGGATCCGCTTGGCTAATCTGAAGGTTGCCTAAAAATTTCATCATAATCGATACAGCCGTTTCAAAGTCCGTAGTGAACAAATAAATCAATTTTAAATTTAGGAGATTCTATGTTCGGCTCTAACTATGTTTTTTTAAATGATTTCTCCGTCACTTGTAGAGTGATTTTGATTATTTGAGTGTTAAATTATGTGACAATTAGATATTCTACAAAACTTGAGATAGCTTGAAACCCGAGAAAGGATTGGAGTAGGTACTTTTTACAATCTTCCCGGACAGAGTGGCGGGGAACGACTTGTATGCATTAACTCTTCCGCGACGCACCCCGCAGACCATATTCCTGAGATATCCTAGGGCTGCACTAAGGCTGATTTCGACCGCGACCGATGTCAGCGTAGGAGGAAATCAAGCCAAAGAAATGTGTTTACGTTTGAACCCTATGCTGCTCCCAGTACCTATAATGTTTGATGCGCTGCTCTCAGCAACGTCGGTTGCTTTTGTGACGGGTTCCTGTCTCGTCGTCGTCTTGGGTTTTCCCCTCTCGTATCCCAGTTCCGACAGGGCTTTGCGTAGTGTCCTGTGAAGTTCAGTTTCTTTTTAAATATCTTAATAAACGGAAGTCGAAAACTTTGGCAATGACATCGCGTGTCTATAGAAAAAATACACATACAGTGGTATACATATGTATATATACATATATACAGTGGTGGTCATATAATTAGGGACGCTCGCGTTTTCCCATACAAATACCTACATAATTAAAAATTATAATAGACCCCCGTACACGAACAGTACCTACGGAAGAATCCTTGGAGTGCGGGTCTGACCGGTTTTTATTCTATAACACAAACAAATCAATATTCAGGCATAAACTATTTATTCAAGTATAACTTATAACAACATACAAGTTTGAAACAAACAACCTTTTGTAATGTCGGTCGTTAGGTACCAAAACCATCTACATATAGGTAAGTAACATCAGTGTTTTAGCCAATTAATTAAATAATAAAAGCATTTACGATTTATTTGCTGCCTCAGACATTTCCGACCGCACCTGTGAAACAAAGCGCGTGGCACGTGTCGCTCGGACGAAGACCGTAGGGTCACTGCCATTTTGTGTGTGTGCCGACGGCGCGCACGAGGACGCAGCTATGCGTTACAGTGAAATAGACTTAAAATACAGGAAGCAAAGATATAATTTACCTGATGGATTTCCCCGCCGCGTGGCGTCTGTGTGCGCGGGGCGCGGGGAGGCGGGGCTGCGTGTGCGTGCACCGCGCCACAAGCACCTAGTATATCCTTTCCGAGTAATATTTAATATCAAAAAACATAAATGTACAAAAACAGTAAGTTCCTAACGGTTTCACTAATAATGTAGGGTGACGGCACCAATGATGGACCCTTTTAGCTGAAGGCACCAATAAAGGACACTTAACTTTTAATGACAAAAATCAGAACTTTCGATATTATAAATTATAACGTTCGAATGTTAAAATGATTTGTTAAGTTATTTGCTACTTACCTAATAGCGCGGTTTGACAAGTTTTTACCTATCAACTAGTCTTTGCGTCTGAGTACAATGTAGTCTAGAAGGTATGGCAGTGGCAAAGATCAATTCAAATACCTATTCGAATAAGTATGTTGAAAAACCTACCAGTATTGTTCTTACCTATGGATAAGTTAAGGGAGTGACTAACTTTACGTCCAGATCAAACAAGTAAGTAGACTGGAGTGTAGAGTAGTACAGATCAACCAAGTAAAAACATGCAAACAACAATTGGAATGTGTCTGAACCAGCGTGTGTTGCGACCGGCGCGGTCAGATATCTGAGTGCAGGGGAACACACCGGCACCGCTGACACACTGTTATTTTGTCAAATCCCTAAAATCGGCGAGTGCGTTGAAAAAATTAATAGGTACCTACCTATTTGATTTTTGATTATTAACTGTTGCACTTAATAATAAATAATAGGTATTATTTATAAATAAATAGTAAAGTAGTTAAAAGCCCATGGGCGATTGTTGTAGGTACCTACCTAAGTAGATTTAAAAACCATTTCTTTAAGTGAACGTTAAAAAAATAATGTAAAAAAATAATTTGCCAATAGAATTGAAAAATGCTTTGCCGATCGCGATAAAGATCGTTCATTCGATAAACCAAAATCTCGTTACACGAGCCATCCATATATCGTGGTTTATTTACATCGGCGCGGCGGGCGGCTGCGACTGAACAAACAGACAGACCACACGAATTTATTATTATAGCTAGCAACTAAATTTCTACAACTGGGAACGTTCAATGCATATAAAATATTGAATATTTTGGCATAAAAGACGTCAGCAAAATATGACGTGGTGTCTACGATAATGGTCTTTTAAACTTAAATAATAATAGTCACTTTTTAATTTGTGCAACATTCTTACGAAGCAGAAGGAGAACAACAAAAACCTACACGCAGCGAGGAGAGAAAAGATCGAGCCCGTGTCTCACTGGATACGTAATTACGTTAAACGTTGTGTGACAAAGAGAAACGCTCCACCTGTCCTTCCAGGGTCATTACCAAAACCAGTTGCCTCAAAAGAGCCCAAACACTTTTAATTTCAACAATTATGCCAACGAAAGCCACCAAAAGAAGATAAATAAGCAGATCATTATAAACGAACCGGTCCTGGCCCACCAGAGAACCACGCGCGGATAGATCGACTCATTATACTTGTAAAACGGCCGTAAGGACCTATTATGCAAAACAACATTCTAAAAGTAAGACAGATTATTTAAATTATGCAAAACTTGCGATTTAATTTATGTGAAACTAAATTAGGACAGCGAAATTGTGTGAGAGTGAGCCGAAAACGCCGCGGGTTTTAAGAACCGAATTTAAATTAAGTAAGTACGGTTACTCGCAATAGTTTTTTATATACATTATATAGTTAGCGGGACGCTACATGTTACTGTAATGAGACTAGTAAGCGGGCGCATTATTAATTAACACGCTTTTTTAATCGCACGAGCGTGAGCAGAGTTCTTGCGGCGAGGAGCTACGAAAAAGTGTAATTACATGTGATTTTTTGATAATTCGTTGCAAGTCATCTTCACTATGATTTAGAAGGAGGTTTATTTAACAACTACTCACTCTTTTTGTTTTAATTGCGAAACACGGGTAATACCTAAATTAGCACCATCAGTACTTCACAAATAATACTAACTGGGAGCCTACTCGTTTGGTCCTCCACTTTTAAAACAGCACGCACACAAAATAATTGAGTAAATAGTAAGAAATTGATACAACGAGTATTGGGCATAAATATATATACGTTCCCAAGACGTCAAAAATATCTATCTTGGGAAGCGCTGGTAGTATCTTGACGTGTAAAAGTGCCCGAGCGGCCTACTTACTGAATAAATTTCTTTTATCTTTTTTATCTTTTATACACCTTTAAGCCACTGGAAATAAGGTCCATGTATGATATTAATCCCCTTGACTGTACATAACATACCTTCCAGGTATTATTCCCGGAAGATCTGTTTCGTAGAAAACGGCGCTCGGCGTTAATTGGTTCTTCTGCAACGGGTGTCGCTGTTAGAGGCGGCAACACCAAGTGTTTGCCCTGTGTTAGGATGGTCGTCCTTTTGATAGCTCTTATTTACTTGACGGTAATGGCGGCCCAGTTAAAAACCATAACAGGACAAAATGATTTGGATTTTACCGCCTAGCATACAGGCGCTGTCCAGTTAGTAACACCGCGCCGCAGTTCTGCCCTCCTACCTAAGCCAATAAGCAGTATCCCAAATTCAACAGCGAAACCACTTTTAATTCTATTTGGTTAGTAATAAGGTTGATATTGCTACGGGAGTTATATCTGACATTTGACATACTGCCTATTGGCTTAGGACGGCAGAGTTAGCGCGCCGCGCCCTAGGACTCATCGTCACTAGCCGTGGGGCGACCTCTAGGTCCATCGCTGTCTAAATACATAGAAAGCCGAACAAGTGCGAGTTGAACACGCACGGAGAGGGTTCCCTACATAAGTTTTATTTTGTTGGAATTGTTATAGGTTTTCCTGTACTTTACAAGCAATGAACTATTTTGTATATTTTTTTTCAAAAGTTCAGTATCAGTAGTTTCGGAGATCAGGGGGAATGGTAAATTTTCGTCTTTTTTCATGAATCACAACAAAACTATTCATTTTACAATAATAATAAAAAACCCCTAACGAGCCCTTTCATTTGATGTACAGTCAGCTGCAGAGATAAGTATACCCTCCTGCATACAAGTTTCCTATGCAGGGGGGTATACTTATCTCTGCAGCTGACTGTACTTAGGTATAACAGAGAAGGTAGGTAAGGTTCGCAAAACATTTTTTTTATTTCCTAATTGGTCCCCCGAAGATGACCCTTATTTTAAAAGAACAACTTTGCACATCTGTGTTTGGGTCATCAGTTTACATATGGGTGGGTCCCAAATTTCAACTGAAAAGGTCCAGTAGTTTCGGAGCAAATTGTCTGCGACAGACGCGCGAGTGATCCTTAAATTTTAATTTATTATTATTTTGTGCGGAACTAAAAATTGCCAGTCGTGTACATTATAAGTCATTGAACAGCCGCCTGCCGGGACCGAACCGGCACAAAGCCGCATTGAAGGCCGGACGTCCGCCGCTAATCGCGCGCCGCCAGATTACAGCGCTGCGCGGCGGGTTCGATAGCCGGCTCGGGGCGCGGGCGGGGCTCACGTGCAGCTATGGAACAGTGGACGTCATTTACTGGTATAAACATGTTTATGTACATTGTACCTACCTACTTACAACTGAGTAATTCTTTTTAATGACACCTACTGAAGTACCTACAGTGGCCCAATAATAATGTTGACAATACTTAGAACTTTGTCATTGTGGATGTCATTGTCATTGTCATGTGTGTCATTTGATGATCTGTTTGAAGTTTAATATGACAACGAACTAAAGTGCTTAAAATTTTCGTCGAAACCATCTGCAAAAAAAAATTGTTGGTTTGATTCCGCCCATGCGACTGCGATCGGCCGTTGCTCTCCGCGCGTTAATTGCGTCCTACGAGTATGAAACTCCACGTGGGCGTCTGTGCTGCTTTATTGCGAGCTCGGCCGATAAAGCCGCTCAATGTACAGAAACACTAAATCTCAAGCTAAGGCGAAGTCAAAGGCCTAACTAGTTCGCCGGAGAGCTCCAGCGGAGCACACGACACGAATCACCGCGTGGATTAAGTTTAGCCGCCGCTCCAGGGCCTCCAGGTCGACGGCGGCCTCGCGAGAGGTGAGCGCGAAATTACTCATATTAGGTATACTTTACATACCTATTATTGATAAGGTTTTGCCCGGGACTTGTGCTCCGTCCCTCGAATCGTATATTTTCCCGTCGATGGTTGATTATTAACAGACTTCAAGAAAAGAGGTTTTGTGTACGACGTAGGTATGTAGGCTTTATTAACCGGCTGCGTCAGAAATGCCATACATTTCAATCAGAGCATTTTAATTTCGATTCCGTCGAACAGAATCGATACCCATTTACTCATTTTAATTATTAATTGCACCAACGCTAAATTAATGCTACCAGCATTATCTACCAGTCAAAATAGGTTGTGATTAATGAGCAAGATATAACTGTTCCTGCTCGAAATTATATTAGAGATGGCAGTTTTACGATATACTTACGTCAAAGTGCATTTGAATTGATAGCTATTCCAATCCCAAACTGATCGCGGTTTCATAATCCCTATAACGGTTAATTTCGCTTGCTAATTTGTCCGCGCTGCCACCACCACCACCCTTTTCTCGTGTTTCCAATCCTATTAACCAACTCTTCAGTTGCAATTTCTCTCGCTGACCCAGGACACAAGCTGGCCTTATCATTATAAAACACCACAGTCGCTCCGCCACCCGAACTCATCCCACCCAGGTTAATCCCAGAGATCATAATCATAACGCTCGCGAATCGATTCCGCTCCGTGGAGCATTCTCGAAGAACATGGTTAAGAACCATAACTAACAGGTATTTCTCAAACCGTTTCCAAGACCTGGAGGGTTACATAGGGTGACCGAACCAGTAATGGACCATTTTACAAAAGTCTAGAGGACGCCCGCCACTTCGTACGCATATAATTAGTTTCCCGCTACTCCCGCTACTTCTTCCCGTTGGGGGTCAATTTTGGGGAAATCCTTTCTTACTGCACCCCTAGACCTCATAAGGAACCTATGTACCAAAAATGGAATCTTTAGACTCAGCGATTTGGGCATTTGCATTGCACCAAGCTTTCATGTCAGTTTAACCTTTTTTTAATAAAACCGGATTGAGTTTTTAAATGACGTGTCAGAATAACATGTTATGTAAATCAAAAGGAATAGGGAGTATTTATATCAACTTCGAAGAAAATCACCCCCGAAATAACTTCCCCTTAGGGGATGAATTTCAATAAAATACGAAATACGTCTTTCATAAATTCCGTTAACTAATGTTTATGCGATAAAGCAGATTCGACGAAGGAATCACGTTGTCCCATACAAACTTTGCCCCCCTTTTTCGACCCTTTAGGGGCAGAATTCCGGAAAAACCTTTCTTATCGTATCCCTACGTCATACAAAGAACACACCCTCCAAGTTTGAGGTATCTACGATCAGCGGGTTAGGCTGCGCGTTGATCCGTCAGTCGGTCCCCGCGTGTCATCGGTCCCACAATCTATGAGCGTCTACCCGCTAAACTTAAAAATATAACATCCGACGAAGCATTCAAACATCAGCTGGGAAACCTTTTATTGGATAATCCATTATACTCTGTCGACGAATATATATGCAACTTAAATTGTAAAATTATTATTGATATTTGACCCTTATTAGTTTTGTGTATTGACATCGGAAACTGACCATTTATTACTTGTTTATCATTGTTGTTTTTGATTATTTGAGTGTTATTATATTATTGTATTATTGTAATATTATTATATCATTTTGTATTAATGTTTTGTTGACGATATCAATGTAATCTCGTATTTTTTGACATGCAATGCAATCTATATTGTAACATTACATTGATAAATAAATAAACTAAACTACACTAAACTAGTCAAGTCAGTCATTCAGGACAAAGCAATTTATACATATGAATAAATAAAGGTTATCCTTGTGTTGCAACAATAAATTGACGACAGTACTTGAAATTTGAATAAAGAGTTGTGTCCATTACTGGTGCCATCACCTTATAACAAATATCCTTTTGACATAAGATAAGATAATACATAACATGGGACAATGTCACACCAATTGACCTAGTCCCAAACTAAGCTCTAGGCTTGTACTACGGATACTAGACAATAAATATAGAGAGATATATACTTAAATACATAGAAAACATCCATGACTCAGCCACATACACAGCAACACACACACACAACAACAACTTTTTAGTATTGATATTGACTTCTACTAACGACAAGACTTCTTTAGCTAGAACTCAACGACACAACCGCTGGTTGTACCTTTAGACAGAAGCGTAAGTTAAAAGTTCGCGCACGATGCAGTTGTGATTCGGTCTCTAACACACACACACACACACGGGCACACACACGCACACACACACACACACACACACACACACACACACACACACACACACACACACACACACACACACACACACACACACACACACACGCACACGCACACGCCCACGCCCACGCACACGCACACGCACACGCACACGCACACGCACACGCACACGCACATGGACACGCACACGCACACGCACACGCACTGCAAACGCGACACACGGTACCCATCGCAACCGACTTGTGACGTTCCCAAGTATAATGCAGTAGATCTTGAAAAGTCTCTCGGGTTCAGGTTAGAAGTCGGTCCGACTCGCACGAGAGCATGAGCGAGGGAAAGAGAAGCACTAACCCGAAGATTGTTTTAAGAGAAAAGTGGCGTTACTCTTTTGTTTGTACAACACTACAACTAACACTATGATGGCATTCCAGCTGTTAACAATTCCGTAGCAATTCCAACCTTAATGCTATTTAGTTAAGGGCGAGCGGGTGAGTGCGCAGTTGCTCTAGTATGCCGCGGCGTTTGGCAGGGCTGCCGGGGGCCGGTATGTGGAGTATAATCAGTGGAGTAATGGACCGTGTTCGCGTGCGGATAGCCTAGTTGGTAGTGGCCCTGCCTGCGAAGCTAGCGCCCAGGTTCGATCCCCGGTAAGGGTTAAGCAGCAGTGGTCACTTTGTGTTCCGGTGTGGTGAATTTAAAATTATACTATGTTTTAAGTACAGACAAGGAATTTATCTCCTAAACTATTTTGGACTATGTCAAAGTGACGTACCTATAATCTTAATCAATCAAAACGTAAGAGACTTCTCATGATTTTATTTACAGTGCCACTTTGACATAGTCCAAAGTGGTATAGAAATTAAACACTTCACTGTACAACATGCAGCCTGTACCTAGGTACCTTACGTTAAATGATGTCTGTAAAAATAATACATTCCTTAAAACCTAGATACACACTATTTGAAACTGCGAGGCGCATAAGTACTCGTAATCTCGTAAGTCGTAACGTTTTCGTCCATAGGTCGCGTCACTCGGCGGAATCAACTGGCAATTCATACGAATAACGATAAACGAAACCGCCGAGCGTTCTGCAAGGCGAAAATAGAACAGTCTAGGGTTGCCAATATTCTAATTCCTAAAAAATAAAAAATAAATATGGTTGTTTTTTAAACTAAACTGAGCAAGGTAGAATTATAGTTAGTAATAGGAATAAGAATATATTCATCACAAATATCTTAGACTGATATACATACCTATAGGCCTACCTACTCGCAACAAAAACAATATAAAACTTAGAACTAACTTAGGTGATATACTTTACCTCGTGGTCTTGTTCTGCCAAAGTAGGTGTCGTGTCGTGGTGGTAAGGTAATGGATGACTTTGCCGGCCTAGTTGGTAGTGTCCCTTGCCAACGAAGCTAGCGGGATCTGGTTCGATCGAATCAATCAATGTCGATCCAAAGAAGAAGAGGCAGCCCTACGCCGTGATTGTGCGCGGGAGCGACCGATCGACGAACGACCGGCAATTGGACGATTGTCGCGAGTGAACGACCACGGTGCAGCGGCCGCGCCCCGGCCGGGACTCCGTTCCACGGGTTCCACCACACACTAGCCGACTTGCATCGACAACAATATCATTACGAAGCAAGAGGGGGCAAGACAATGTGGAACAGTGGCCGTCGTCAAAACGGGCCGCGGTTACGAATAGAGGAGTTATGTCACTTTGACGCTTATATCTGTAAACCTATGTCGCATAGCACACAGTTAATCCACACTTTACAATGAGAATCACTAACCCACGATCTTTAGGACATTACATATACCTACATAATCTTCTTTAAGTGCGTTTTGGTCGAACAATTTGTCGATAAAGAGGGTATATACCTACTTACCTACTCACGTAAGTTTACGTTAAAATGCATGACTATCATTACCTACTGTTAGTTTTGTACGTATAAAGGTGTTTTATGTAATTTAAAGAATAATATATTAAACCCCTGACGTCCGGCGACCCCTGCCGGCCCCGACCGGTTAAAATCGGTTTGGGAGCTACAAAGTCATAGATAAACTAAGATGTAAAACCCCACTTTGTAGCTCGGGGCCCATAAGAAACTCACATCTACTCGTAATTACTATCCCCTAATGCAATTGGGTACTTAAAAAACATTTCACGCCGCGAACAGCTGCGAATAAGTTGCAACAGCTCTTTACCCATTAGCTTATCTCGGGTGCCAGCCTCTCTATTTGCCAAATAAAACGGACCCCACGGGGAGCCCTCGGCAATGTTCACTCACAAAAAAATAATTAAATATTTTTACACGAATCGAGACCTAATTTATAGTTCACTTTGTTGTGAAATTACCAAGGCATCCTCGACCTTATACTGTGGTGTGAGGGTCGGGAATGTGCTGAGGCGTCTTTGCAAATATTATCGTAGTTGGCGCCAGTGCTGTAACAACAGCGGATAAGTGCAGGCCCCTATTTCACCAAGTTACAATTGTCAATGACCTATGTCTGCTGACAAGTGTCGACAAGTGTCTCGGACAATTGTCCAGTAACAGGTGACAAGTAGACAAATCTAATTTTATTTCTATGGACATACATAATTGTCTACAATTACAGTGTGCAACGCGTGACAATTGTCCATAATTTATTTTAAGGACAATTATGTTGAGAAACAATTGTAAATTTTTCCATATCGACATATTTGCAAATTTGTCGGTAATTATTGACATGAGATTAGAGCTGTGTCAGGCTTGCGTTACAATTGTAGTGTTTTCATTGTTAGTTACAAAATGGCTAAAGGAGTAGTAGTGACAGTGATTTAGATGAGTTCACATATAGGAGAATATATAAAGAACGAATAAATTTCTCCTTTGACGTCACTCCCTTTGCGTTCAAGAAAAAAAATCGTATTAGTAAAACCAGTGTCGAATATTTAATAAATAAAATCGGTGCAGTTATAGATCACCCAACTACAAAAAATAAAGCTTTAACGCCTTGTCAACACATTCTTTGCTCACTGCATTGGATGGTTTCAGGGTCACAATACCACGTCAGCTATTTCTTTCCATTTCTTGATTTTCATGTCGAATGTTAAATTGTTATATCCATATTGCAATGGTTTTAATCAAGGCACTTTAAAAAATGGTGCACGAAAGGAATTGCAAATTGCAAATGATTTACTTATTTGTGGCTAAAATCGCGGGAAATAGTTTAATAGTTTTAAATAAGTTTCATGCAAAGTGATCAAAGGTATTCGTATTCAGCCAGTGTCAGTTTATATCCACAACTATATATGTATTTAAAATTTAAGCGGTTCTCGAGCGTACGTTAAAAAATAAAAAGCCAATTTATAATAAACCATCGGTGTACTTAATTAAGTATTAACTTTTGTAATTGGTAATTATATTTAGTCGGGCAAACTCGAAAACGCTCGCTTCCAAAACACACGTACTTTGAAATTAAAAAATAAACACTGGCTAGTATCAATAAAAATACATTTTCATCACACTTGCTCGTAAATGGTGTTATTCCATGCCTGTATACAGAAGGACAATGGCCTAAATTGTTCCCGCGGGAATTATGGCGAGTTTGTCATCCCTAGGGAGAAATGACTTTCTTTTTAAAATTTGCAACTCATTCGTACATCATTTCTGACTAAGGAGGTTTAATTTTCAGCCAAAAATTAAATCGGTTTCTAATTTCATCTTTAAAAATTAGCTATAGACTAACTTACATTACACAAAACCTATACGCTTCATTAAACTTCATTATTTTTATACCTATTTCAAGTTTATATCAACATTTATCATTAATTTTAGTAATTATACATTTTTATCAAATTGGCTAAATCTGGCTCGAATCCAGGTCGAAACTAAACGCAGTTATTATCTGTGGTAGAGGTCACAAAAAAAATATCGTTTCCATTTACGTTCCCGTTCGTCAAAAGTTATTTCTTTATATTTTGCAGAGTTAAAGTGTTTTCTCTTTGTTTTTTTTCCTCGCAAATGTGATGAAAACCATTGTGTGTATCACAGGCAGTAAGGGGATTACTAACTCGAGTCATTAAAATCCCTCCGCCTTCGGCGTCGGGCTTCTAACACTCTCGTTAGTAATTCCCTTCATACTACCCTTGATGCACAATGTACTATTACCCAAACATGATCGGAAAACTTACTTTTAAAAAACGAACACGGGTAGTAGTGTATCATATTCATCCATCAAAAATAAAAAAATAGTAATCTTGTTTCTTGCTACAGTTTTTTTTAAAGTGAGAATAATTGCATATAATCGACAAGACTGAGGAAACTATCCATACAGCCAAGCTAACCGCTCTCGTTTACTGAAAAAAAGTGTGTATAGTCATGTGTGTGTTTCATTTGTTGAGCGATTGATAAAAATAAATAAAAATTAGTTTGTACACTCCAAACTAATATAATAATTATTGTTGTATAATTGTGGACTAAGTACGCGGTAATGGTGGACGCCTTTCAACAATCAACATACGGTTGATTTACACATTTAAAAATATAAAGACTATCGTTTGTCATGACAACGTGACAATTGTATCAGAATTTTGACAACTGCCATTTCACGATATAAAAATGTCATTTTTTTATTATTATTTTCGCACCTGTCAGCGTGGTTTAATAATGTAGAGATTTGTGAAACAACACTTATCGTGACTACTCGACAATTGTCACCTGATTATTACAATTGCTGTTTCATGAAATACAATTGTCACGTAATTTAGACAATTGTCGAACTTGTCAAGCTTGGTGAAATAGGGGCCAGGAGCGAGAACCCTTAGAGCAGCGCGGCGCGGCCGGCAGCCACACAAATGTTTACATGATTATATTAAAATTATCTTTCTACCATAATGTTTCTTTCCACTTTAAAGGTAAACATACAATGTTAAAACTTTGTTTGTTGTTGGTTTTTAAATAGGAATGGTCACAGTTTTACGATATAAAGTATTCTGAGATAAAGTACAGAATAACTGTTTGACCGTTTGAATCATTTATTTCTCAACATAATTCAAAATTCAAAGTTACATCCACAATACAGGTTTCGTCAGGTACACAAACACTTAACCACTAAAAGCCTTACTAACTACTACACGGGTAAAAATCAGCAACAAGGCTCGTCACTATTTGATTACTTATACCATTATAACACTATGTGTGATTTTTGCATAAATTACTATACACACATGCGTATTTTGTTACGAATAAGAACTAAAAACTTATAGCAAAGTTTTATAATTTCTCATTTCCCATGACCTATTCATATTTGTGAACAAAGTAACACAACGTGTTTGCACAAAAACTAAAGTGGTGCCTAATAAATAAATGTTTCGCCAGCCGTCGCACCCTGCACTCAACACAGTACTCCCTTCGCATAAACCCGGGACACTCCTGGATGGCTACAATCCCATCCCCAGATAAATTATACGTGCGTTATCACGACGCGTAAAAAATAAAAGCAACCTGGGATGCCACCAAGTAACAGTTACATGTGATTTGAACTCGCCCGGCGTGTCGGTGTCATGCAACGCGACAATGAAATAGTGATATAAAATGACATGTTTTTTGAGTATGTATTTACACAAAGGCGTGAATTTGCCAGTACGCGTGTTTGTTTTTAAATAAGTAAATAAGTAATATCGTTATTGCGTGGGATTGGGTGGGGTCGCACAGTGTTAAATGCTTAAAACTAGATTCGCCAAAACCTGTCTTTTCAGAGTACACAATTCTACACGCTAGCTAAACTATTAAGTGAAAGAAAAAATAAACTATAAATAATATATCAACCATTTTAATTTCAAATTTGTTATTTATAAATAAGTTAATACTATACCTACTTGTCAGAATTCAATTCATTGTTAGTATATTTTGTTAATGAAATCTGTTACACTATAAAAACATTTTTCCGCGAGCCATTATTTAAGATGGCTGTTAAGTTAACTTATCTAATATTTTCTCAATATTTAGATATTGATTTTGTTTTTGTTATAGGCTAGCGGAGGGACGCAGTTTGTGCGGGCGGCGGAGTTCATTTATATTGTGTTTAATTGTTCGACAAACTGTAAAGACGCGTGTAGCACGCGCGTGGTCGTCGGTGTCCTCCCGCGGAGGCGCCTCCGTCGCTCGCGGCCTTCCTGATCCCGGGACCCGATTGAGCAGCATAAGCCGCGGGCGAGGGCGTGGCGCGACACTCGCAGCCATCGTGTTTCGACATCTCCGCAAACATCGAAGAATCGCACTTCGCGGGGTCGAGTTATGGTTGCCGTCGAGATTAACGTGGAAGTGAGCGGCGAGCTCTAAGAAAGTGAGGCAGTTGGACTGAACCACTGACTTGAAGCTACAGTCACCGGCTACTCACATACGGATATGTATATGTATATTGCTGGATATATATACTTATAATATCCTATTCAACATCGATCAGACTGACACGTCTTTGTTTCTAGGGGCATTCAGCAATTTTTGAGTCCGATGTTATAATATTTTATTAACTAGCTTTGGACATAAACTCATTCACTTTTTTTTTCTTTTTGGGAAACAACGGTACTTATTTCAGACCTAGGGTTAACATTATTTTTTCTAGCGAAGTTTGTTACATTATTTTCCCTGACCTAAATTTTCTATTGCCCTTTTTTTCTATTCGGATTTCTCCCAATAGTAAATGTTTTTTTACAATTACGAGTAATACTAGATCGAAATAGTGAGGTAGTTTAGGTTATATTAGTTTTGCAGCAGGCTCGAAGGGCCAAACTACCCAGAAATAGGAGCTCGGTCGACACTCTCAAATTGATACCTGGAATGGGAAGAAATGCGACAGGAAATAACGCGTCAATGGAAAGACAAGACTGTGAACACTTACCTAATTCAGAAGTCCTGCTGCTAGGAAATACCGGTTTTGGAAAATTGACACCAATAACCCTGTATACAATTCACAGTTCTTGACCCACGCAAGTAAAATCACAGGCAAAAGTGATTATTATTAAAACTGGTGCAAAGCGTGGCCTTAATGTGTGCAAACTGCATTTGGCTGCATGCACTGCCGCTTGCACATAACTTCTGCTAACGGCTGCAGCATGCACCTGCACACTGCACACAGCCAAGCACTCTTAAAGCGCTCGAGTACCTAAGATGAAATTTCAGCCGTCTCGGCTGGGAAACTGCGACGGGTGTACTTTGAAATGCATGTAGTGAGAAATAAGATGACGAGCCCCGAATCAATTTGAGCGCGAGTGCACGGATATGCCTTAAGATAGCGACCGCGCGGCGTTCGCTGTGACGTCCCGAGGGATAAGGACATGTAATTTCGTGCAGATCCCGAACGTTTTATAAATAAATGCGTGTTTGTTGCTAAGTCTTAATTGTTTTGGCCATATATTTTTTTTTTAGAAACAACTAAAGGACATTTGCGAGCCGGACTCGCCCACCGAGGGTTCCACCAACGACAGGATTAACTCAATTCAAAATTTGGTCCGCCGTTCCCTGCATAAAGACCCTGTTTTTTTATGATTTAATTTAAAATGTACAGATTTCAGATTTTTCCCTATACTTGTAGTAAAAGACGGTATTGCTTGCCAAATTTCAAAGTTCTATGTCAACGGAAAATACCTATACATTTTGATTCCCTCGGGAGTGTCGCAATACACGTTTTTTGTGGCATAAACGGCCGTGTCTTTTATTTACGGTAATGTAGAAGTTTGGTTTTTTCCCAGCTTCAAGGGACTGTAGACCGGAGTATGTGGTTTTAATTTCAGCTCGATACCTCCACGCGTTCTCCAGATAAAGAGTCTTGACTGACGTAAGGTGATGCCATAAGGGTTCCGTTTTTTCCTTTTGAGGTTCGGAACACTAAAAAGTAATGTTGTCCTGCTCTGCGTACATTTTAAACGTAATTTTACTCGTTAAAAACTGGCGCAGCGCTACAACCTCCCGCAGCATGCACATGCGCTTATTTGCAATTCATTAGCCCTTGTTAATGGTAATACGCGAGCGCAGCCGGCTCGGCCCCGCGCTGGATGTGCGCTATGGACGTAGGTCTGCTTGTAGTTCAGACGCTGCGGGCGTTGAGACACACACACGGATACCGGCGACACGTTCACAGGTATAATTAATCACGCGTGTAGTCACCGGCCAGACACGACACGTCGGTATGTTTATATGCAAGGTTACATATTATATATAAGACTATACAAGCAGAATTAGATTCCCGCTACTCTCCCAATTTCTTCCCGTACCGTCAGTCCCGGGGGACTATATCCAAAAAAACCCTTCTAGTGCCCTAACAAGGTTATCAAGGAGAGTTCTTTCCTGTGCGGTGTCTATTGGTTAGTCTGTCAGTCACGTCACGGAAGAGTTTGATACTTAACTTACTAATACTCGTAGATAGTTAGGTACCTATATATTTGAACAATCTATCAGTTACCAGGGTTTCTAGTTTTCTATGTTCTTCCCTCTTACAAGATTGTATTAAAGTTAGCCTTTACTTCCGTATTTATTCAGCCCCGAGACACCGCACGAAATCGACCATCAAATTATACCTTTTTCTCAGCATCGCAATAGTAAACAGCTCTTTAAACATTAGGTAAGTAATGGGTAACGCTACGCGATGGATGCCGTCGCCAAAGTACATCTGTCGCTTCCCTGTTCCAACAGCTGCTTCAGAACATTAATCTGCAGAGTCATAACCAGAATATAGTAGGTACTAGCAAAATTGCGCCGGCATAGAATATTATATGACAACTTATTGTTTGATCAACGTTCACGGGCGGCGGCACTAAGTATTGATTACGGTTTCATTTTTTGAGTGGGACTAATTTCATAAAAATAACTTTCCAAGAACCTTTCAATGCTAACATAAAAAGGCCTTTTATTTGTGAACTTATCTGGGAAGCAGAGCGTGAAGGTATGTATGTACCTATGTTTTTTCTATATTCAATGATAAGATATGTGTTTGAAAGAATTTGTAAACATTAGAACTAATGCTCCCCGAATTCCCCGTTGCCTGCATTCGTGCTAATACTTACCTATCTACATACTATAATTTTATTGGTCATAATGATATTGTTGACATAATTATTGATAATCATAACTTTTTATATCGCGTAAACTATAAACTTTTCTGAAATACCGAATGTGTAGACAAGGCTAGGTTAGGTTAGGTTTGATTTATAAAAATCCTGAAAAAGCAACAGATTCTCAAAAAAATACGTTATGACTTGCGATGATTATGACCTAAAACACATTATGACTAAAAATAATTATGGCAGACAATATAGACCCATTTTCTTATTTATGATCAAGATCACGGTTTTACAAATAGGTACACACCTATAAGTACTTACTAATTAATACCTTTAATAACGTGTAACAATGGGCAGTCGGTTATTACAGTTAGGAACTGTCCGACCTTATCACAACGCAAACAACTATCTACATGCAAACAGGTACAAGTTAGGGGATTAGAAGGGTCTATATCCTAATCGTAGTTTTTATAAATATGTCCCTTAAGTTATTATCTATTATCAAGCAATTTTCGCCAGAATTACTTACCTACCTACTAATAATTGTTTAAAAAACTTGTATTTCTAAAAAGTTTCTGTCTTAGCTGCTTTAAAAACATATTTTAAAGACGATGGATAATTCATACATAACACTCTCTGCTATAACTTTCGATAAATGTAATACTACACAAAGATAAATAACGCATACCTGTAACAACACACTGTACTTAGCAGTTGGTGCAGCGCAAGGCGCACAGGGGCCGGAGTGGAACCCATTCGATGTGAAACGACCGCTCACGGAGTTTACAGGGTTGTCAACTGCTTTAAACTACGAGGCAGCTGAGAATAACTAGAGACTCACACAACTTGACCTAGTCATTGTTATTTATTCATATTGCATTAGTGTTACTGTTCAGTGTTGCAGGAAAATACCGCTTTCTGAGCTTTCACAACTCTCTTTCCGTTGCAACGACCGGTCAATCTTTTAGGTAAGCGTCCCATTGGTTCCGCCATCTCTGAATGCCTAGGTTTACCTCGCCGTCTGTAGCCTTCCTTGGGACCCTACCTAAAGTGTGATTATAACAAACTCTTTACGTTGGTTTGCGTAAACCGCGGAGCCAGCCCTAAGTGCGGCCAAGTGGACACGCGCCACGTTCCTCCGTCGCGGCCCGGAGAAGCTCGAGACGAGAGACTCGAGACTCCGACACACACACAAGCCCCATACACGATACAACGCGGCATGTGCTCGCAACTTACATAGCCAGCCGGTGAACAGGGCGAACAGGCCGATAGACATGTACCTAATGAGCTGCAAATAATAGTAGAATACTTAATAATTAACATAAACCCGCAAAGCAGCTATGAAGAAGTGATTAAAGTGGATCAAGTAATAATCGTGCTCATCTACCGTGTCACCTAAATCACCCGTCTTTTTTATGGCATTAATATGGAATGTATTATTTCATTGCCAACCGATGGAATGCCTTGCGTGCCGAGTCCTACAAGCACCGAAACACGCCAACGAGGACACTGCTCCTAATCGGATCTGGATGGATCCTGCACGACGACGTTGTGGCGTGGAAAAGGACAACGTTTAAACAGGCTATCTGATGGGCTGGGCTCCGAGCCCCATAGAGAAACATCCATTGGCCAGTCAAGTCTAGCAATTCTTAGTGCTATGTTAAATAAAGGTGAGCCCTACCCATTGCCCCGCGCTATAACTCGTCCCGCACGTGCACGCGGGCGGCTGCGGCCGACCGGCAGTCACCGGGCGCTGACGACGGCCGTCCATCACCGCCGGCCGGCGGGCTGGCGCGACCATTCCAACTGCAGTCATACTCGTATTGTTGCACTTTGACACTATTCAGTTTTATCTTCGCGTAGCTTAGTAAGGGATCGCTTGACAGTAAAGGTCATATTCGCCGTAGAGATGTGTTGTGAGTGATGTGACGTTTGAAAGAGGTTTTGCGTGTTCAGCCTGCATACAATATTGAACTTCAGAGTGAAACTTAAGGAGAAGATCCCGACCGTCCGTTGCGAATGTTGCGGTTGTCCCTCTGTACCTGCTTGATAACAACCCAGTACATACATAATCGCAAGATAACGATTTAGTTACAAACTTACTATAATGCGGTCGCGGAGGCGGCTGCGTCGGCCGGTCCTGGCGCCGACGACGGCGATCCATCACCGTCGGCTGGCGAGCGGCGCGGCCGACGGCAAGGCATTCCGAGGCAACCTACAATCTTGCTTGTTTTGTTGCGCTTTGACAACCCAATTCATTACTTAGCTTCTTCTTCAAAGATGTCTCCCTTTTGAAAGTCCTCATATGTGTGACCTGTATGCAAAATAAAGATCTTCATTAAAATACCTTCATGCTCTTAATGCTTAATTTTTAAAATTCTGTATAAAAATATTTTTCAAAGTATAAACTAGGTATTTATTCGTTGATTTTATACGTTGTATCGTTTCTTCCGCCATAATTACTGTATATTCATCCGTAGGCACGTCGTATTCACCCGTCTATTATTTTAAGCTACGAACCTTACGTGACTATAAATAAAAAGAGTGGTAGTGACGTGTGCGGTAACTCCTGCTAACGAACGAACCGCGCGCATATTTTGTGCAGAAACGTGTAACATTTTATATCGTTTTATTTTCTTTTGTGTCGCTTCTAATTATTTATCACGTTTACGTCACGCGTCTTATATGTTACACTTGGCATTAAATGTATAATTATACAAAATATGTACATAATACGTGTGTATAAGTATGAAACATTTTAGTTCATGTTCGTCCTATTGGACAAGCCCCTCCTAAGATAAGGGGCTTGCCAAAGCCCCGACGCGGTCCACGTCACTCACACATTGTTGAAATCAATTCTGCTTTTCCAAGTTCCGAAATACTCAAGAGAACCAAGCACGTGGAATCTCAAACCATCGTCGGGGCCTCTTACCCGACTGCCAAGGGGAAAGGTAATGCTGTTATATTAAGATATAACGGCGTACAATGGACATAGTTGCACATGGCGAGGGCCCGGAAGGCCGGCGCGGATTACAGGCTAAGCTCTGAAGCCGCATTCGCTTCATAGTCGCCGCCTGCTGCGAGAAGTCGAGAGAGTCATTCTTACAATTTGTGCTGCTTTACAAAGTTCCTTTTGGGTATTGAAGTACGTAAACGGACAGATTTATGTTATTGTTCTCTCCACGCTTCCTATTTTTGGAAAAAATACACTTGAAACATAGCGTCACATAAACTGATTGAATTCTCTGTCTCTTCACCAAGACTGTTGTATGGGACATGAATGCCAATGAGTAATTATAACGGGTTTATCTTAATTTCGTTAAAGTAAAGAGTTTTAAAAGAGCACTATCTCGTAGTGGTCCCCGCAAAGCGCCGGTCGTAACGCCGACTCGCTGCACGAGACACTCGCCCGAAGCACCTTTTACATTACATTTGTAACTTCACTCGGCTATTCCACGTAACTAGTTCCGAGCAATTACGTCGCTAAGGCAGCGTCGTCGCTAGTTCTGCTGCCGCCTACGGCTTAATTATTATAAGCACAGAAACACAGAAAACCAAACGATACTAACAGTTTTACATTTCTCACGCCGCGTACCGCGTACCGTTACATCTGGGGCTTTTAGTTGTATAACTTGGGTGTCCTTTCTGCCGTTGGCGCCTATGATACCTATTCAATTCATTGCAATGTCTGTGGGATGTCGAAGACGTCCCTTTGTGCAACATGAGACCATCACTTGATCCACGTAGTACCTATGCAGAATATATGACGACGGGTGGGGTGGTGTCGCCGCCGTGGCATTTTGCTCTCTGAATAACTATAACAATTATTTCTTGGTAATATTCATAATTGATAAAATGATTATTAATTCCCGTAAACTATAAGTCGTACTATTATTAACAAAGCGCAACAATGAGGTAAATAACTAATACTTTTAAGTATCAAGATACTTTATATTATAAATGACATGAAACACACAAAACACATATAAGACATATTAACAGCACTATAATAGCAGCAACTCTCCATTGTGGAGCTTCTGACCTACTGGCTGACTCCCACCATTCGCCATGCTTGATTTTTATCATAAGATTTGCTCATAATAAACTCGTTGGAAGCCCGTCAGCCGAGAAAAATTTGAATGTTAATGCGAATCTTGTAATTTGATGATGAAACCCGATTAGTTTTCATTATTGAAGTCACTTTACGCTTTTAATTCATTTTACAAAAACGAAAAGTGTTTATGGACATCCGTAACACCCATTGCACTAACAGCGCATCGCTTCGGAACCCCATAAACACGCGCAATGAACATTCCCCGTTTACAGAAGTGCCGTACCTACCCGCGCGGCCGCGCCGTAAACTGAATTACCATACAAATATTACAATACTACAAAGTGCCGTCGGCAAAAAACTGTTTACTGCTATTGTCGGGCAGTAAAAAGTTTATGGGATCGCGGTTCGCTGCGACTCGATCAAGGCTGCCATTGTGCTTTTGAATAAATCGAAAGAATATGCTCACGATTACTATAATAGACGAGGTAGAAGTACACAATACAAGCGAACAAACTTTCATATTTTCGCAACCTGAGTTTTAACTACCTTCCAAATATAGAGTTTATTTTACGAGTGTTTCATTGGAATGGCCGAAGCAGGGCAACTCGATAACACGATTGGAAATAGCTCCCGAAACGTAATCAAAGTACCACAGTTATTATTGGTAAATATTTGTAACGAGAAATCGCCGTCTCGCCATAGCGCTCATAATTCAAGGAGTAGATACTTGGTTTTAGTATTAGTGATAAAATTCAGCTATTCAGCAAATTTCAGAGAAATATTTAATTTAGTTGCTTAACTTGCATATGGTACAAAGACAGTCCAATTTAAGGTCACTACTCTACCAAATACGCCGTATTCATGTAGGTAAAAACTTTGAACGATGAAATCTGGTGATTCAACATCAGCTTGTATGATGATGATGAATGATACTAAAAGTTACAACTACGACCACTCATCGGTGACCACGATCGAATTTGAGTGCTTAAAAAATTTACGCAATACAAAAAGTAGGTGTAAATTAGCGAAACCTTCGAACGTCACTCGTCTGTGCCTGGAGTCGCCATCGACGCGCCCCGCTGCTCACCGACGCTGTCGCTGTTGTGTCGCGGCGTCGCCGGCCGATCGACGGAGATAAGCCGTCGTGTGATGTGCCCCTGAATGGACGCTATATTTACGCCCTTTACAAGTGCCAGAAGGGTACCAAATAATGAAAAATAATCAGCGAAATCTGGCAATTAAATTTATTAATTCAACTGCAACGATCCGGGATTTCTCGCAAGCCTGCTCACGCGCAGACCGCGCATAATCAAGCCTTTTGACGTGTTTACAATAATCCCCGCCCTTGTCCGGGTGGAATTAAGCCCCGCGCCCCACTGGGAACCGCGAACCTGCCGGGATGCCCGGAGATATTCATTCTATTAAGTTCCGAAGCCATACAAACCTAGTTTTTGAATGCTGTTTACCGAAATTTAGTTTTTCTTTGTGCGAGCTTCGCCGTGCCGTATTTAATTTATTGCTGTATTATGTGGGGCGCTATTCAGAGGATGAGAGTTATTTATATTGTCGTCACGTCGACATTCATACTGAATGTTCCCCGCGACTTCGTCCGTCCGGCCGTTTATTGCTATTCCTTTGGGATCTGGGGAAAGCTGCGTTTAAAATAGTTCTTAATCGTTTCCTAAGGAATAACATAGTAATCAATCGTAAATAAAAATCAATACCGATCGAGTGAATGATACGCACGTTTTTTTTACTTACTAAAAAGAAAACCTAATATATATTTTCTGTGCCCTTCCATTTGAAATTTGATTGACATTGATTGACGACCTCAAGCATTTTTTTTAAATGGTTCACTGGGTAACGCTCGTGACCGTACCTACACATCCGTGATGACAGTGATGACCCACCTCACGTTTGGTAAAAGTCTCGTTCATGCTATTCCGTCGTTACATCGTATACAACTCAAAAAGACAAAGATTAAACAGAAATGTTTTAGGTACCGATTTCATTTCTAGTCTACCATAACATAACATAAGTAATTCTAGGCATGTGAAGTTGTGTTGTGATTAAAATTTCTATGAGCGTTAGAAGGTATTTGCTTTTTATACAATTTGATCATGCTTCCATGAATTTCTAAGCCTAGTAATGATCAGCATTCTCGCCTAGTCGACAGCGTCCTTTGCAAATATCGCCACAATGGCGGCGGCGGGCGGAATACCAACCGGCCTCCCCGGAGAACAGACCAACCGCACTCGCCCCGCACCACGAGACCCTGTTCTAAACATTATAACGCCTTACAACGAACACTTTCTAAAGGAAATAGTTAACTCATGTAATTTACAACGCGCAATGAAGATTGTGTTTACGAAAATGACTCGTTATTTTCTCAGACTTGGGTGACTAGGTTTCGAGCCATAACAACTCGGACACGATTCTAAGTGAAGTACAACAAAGTTGCCGGCAATTCCTTTAAGCCGGAATTAAGTTCTTTGCCGTCGCAATAAGAGAGTTGCGCGCGGCAGCGGAGTATTTACCGGCGCTGTTTGCTCAGGGCGGGTGTAAGGCGATCTCAAACACACGAGGAATTTCACTGAACAAAGAGCGCTCTAACCAAACTGCTGTGTTTTGTGAAGTCTCCTGCATCTCGAATTAACTGTTTAATTTTAGGGCAGATCAGACAGTTAAACTCTAGAGTTGGCCTTGTGGCACTTCGTTCGTCCAAACTAACGACCATCCAGCATTTAATCTGCAATTTTCCTTCTAGAGTAAGTTCGACGTCGAGCTGAACAGGAGGCGCTAGAGAATAGCCCCCTGCTGAGTGATATCCGGGAGTCGTTAGGTTTTATCGCTCGTCGGCGGAATCGCACCGCTCCCATAAAAACTGATGCGATGTTCCGACAAGCCGGCATCAATCATGACGAGATCGAGTTACCAGTTCCGAGTAACCGGTAATCTGTGTCAGCTGCACAGTTACTTTGTCCGCTTTTTACGGAATCGAATCTAAATTCGTCACCTGCCTCACCTCGGGCCGATCGAGACTTCCAATGCGACGCGCCAAGGCGAGGAGCATTCAATTAGGGCCTGTACGTGACTCTCGTTCGAGGTTTGACTCGCTTAAGACATTTAGCGCATTCATCCCTCCCCCTCCCCCTCCTCCCTGTCTCCTCGCTCGAGCAACGCGCCATGAAATTAAAACGTCTTTGAAGTATGGAAATTAAAGTGTGACGTAGCAGAAAGGTCGGCGCGGAACAGACGTCCCGGCTTCGAGTCAATATGAGCCGTGTCCGATCGTCGAGCCAACCATAACTCAGGCCGTCGCTCCGTGCACTGCGCCCGCTCCATTACCGGTCGAATATTACCTTACTAATAAAAGTATTGAAGGCTAGGGAGCAGTGGATGCGTGAGCGCGACGAATCGGTCTCCCGGGACAGATGCGGCGTGAAGTGTTGCGGATGGGGCAACGCGTGACGCCGCGCACGACCGCCGCTCACGCCGCATACACTCGATATTTAAATTGGAAGCCCTAGGCGATAACCGCGATACGAGTGTTTGTGCTCTTCACTTGTGCCAACACGGCCAACGCGCCGGCCGCGATAAGGCGCGCGGCGTGGGTGCGTCGGCGGCGCGGCGGCGGCGGCGGCGGACGCTCCTATAGCTTTTCTCTGTCGGCCATTGCGTTTTTGGGGTTACTTTTTCATCGAGGGCAAGTTAAAAGTGACGACTGGTAATTGATTCGGGCGGAGGTTGAGGAAAGCGAAGGTGAGCGGAAGGCCGCGGCGAGTGACGCAATGGACCATAACGCAGACATTCAATCAAAGCGTTTTGTTTAAATAAATGAAAAACCAGTTTTACTGTACTCGTTTGTCTTTGTACTCTGCCTGTGTAATCAACACACACTTACACAACGAAGCGTCACTCATACAGCCCCTCACCCATGTTCCCAAATGAAAACGCTATTTTGTTTCGATATACGAGGTACCATCGAGTACTGGAGTATTTTAACTAAATACACTCGATATACAGTGATGTTTGCTCAGTTGCTTTAAACGTTACCTTTCGATTTGAACGCCGAATAAACCGTGTCAATGCTCTAACCCAAGATGAAAGGCAGTGCGAGCTTATGGGATGGAGCGCGCTCCGCTGCGATCCGTCAGGGCATTACGGGCTCACGGCACGTCCCGTCGCACGCGGGCGCTCGCGCCGCTCGGCGTCGCTCCGGACGTAGCCCTACCAATATTATAAAAGTGGAAGCGAACTGGTCTCGGTTAACACTTTCACGTAAAACCGTAAAATATATTTTAATTAAATTTTGTGAGCTTTGAGGACGGAGAATACATCATTCCAAAAGTCTCGAGATAATAACGTTGATTGAGTTCTATGCAGACAAAGTTGCGGGAAAAACTATTTGACAAATGAAAAGTTAGTACTGGACGTGGACATATATATCAAGTATCAAATTGCAACATTAGGCCATAGTTTGAGCATTTTAAGCACATTTTAGCTATTGTACGTTTAAGAATAGGGGATTATCTCGTAACTGTTGCGTTTGTCATCAGCAGCAGTTTAAGCTCATACGACGTGACGTAACTCGGCGTGCGTTTACAATACCTTAGATTTATAGCCGCCTCGCAGGTCGCGTTAATGGACATTGTTGAGAGCGTGCGGAGCGCAGCGTGACAGCGATAGACCGCCCACCGCACCACACCTACAAACACGTTCGAAGATCTAAACAATCTTATTATGAGAAAAATAAGGAGAAACGTTAGCAGCCAACGTGTTAATAAGTTGGACGTATCGTCCAATGAAACGAATTGTGAATTACTAATATTTTGTGAGGCAATATAAGGTACAGAGCTCGGACGTATGTTTGCCATACATATAAGTGTCATTTGCTGCACGGAACTTTGATGACACAGAAACATCATAGAAATTAATAATTCATAATGTGCCGATGAAGCGTTTCAAACGCCCGTAGACACACGAAACGAAGCTCTATAAGGATGTGCTCTATTACAAAACTTTTGGCGTTATCTTATAGACCAAGTATCTCCAACATGACCAAGTCGGCGGGAACTCGAATATAATATTCCTAGAAACTAAAATAAGCTACGTTGTTGGATATGTCTCTCTCGCGGCGGATTGTTCATTTACGGACACCTGGCAAAGGCCTGATGATCAAAATGTTGAACAAAAGCGGAACAGTTTGTTGTTTCTATTGTGCTCGCAATGGCTTCGGATTTAATTGTTAATAGCAGATTACTGGAGCGCATTAATACTTCATTGTTGACAAAGTCACGCGCCGCGCGTCGCCTCCGCTGGCGGAAGCGAGCTGCGAGTGAGATGTCGTGGTTCCCAGCAGATACAGGGGCCAATCCCAGAATTCTTGTAATAATAATATAGATACAGGACTGACGTAAGCCTCGCTCAATACATTTCTTACTTTCATAGAATGCCAATTCTCTAGGCCCCCAGGCACACAAACACAACCAGAGTATTTCAGCCCAGCAAATAACAAGCCCCCAATCTAGCCGCCAGAAAAATACACCGCGCGTCTGCGGCGCGGTATCGGAGCCAGTGAACATTTCTCATGTGACGGCGGACGACCGACCGCGTATTGAATTGAAACATGTTTCTATTTCCGCTTCATAGGAGTTAGGAGCGCGCGGTGGGTCTGCCGAGACTGTTAGGGAGTGCAGTTGAGAACACGATGTATATTGAGTAGGTAGTTTTGTTTAGCAGTACTTTGTTCTGTCAGTCTGTTAAAAAGTTGCTCGAGTTACTTCGAAATAAGGGTCGAAACGGTTGGGGCGTTCGCGGGGACAGCATTGCTCCCTGGGTTGTTTACTTCTTTCCCAAGCTTATAGATAAATCGTACTTTGAAATTATAGGGACAGTAAAACATAACAAAGGTTTATTTTTGGTGTATGGAAATCGCAACGCAACGCAATCGAGCTATAGGTTCTATTATTTTTTGTTTGATTGATTATCTGTGCATGAACTAACTGTTGGCCGCGCGGAGTGCGTCGAGCAGGGTTCGGCTGTAATGGTAATAGGTACCGTAAACTACTAAATACCGAGTTAAATACTCTGGGAAAATACTTTGATTTGCTCAGCTTGTCCTTCAAATATTCTGTGAATTTCAACTTATTTTAGGCGAAGTTACAGGTCTCCACGGTATATCAGTCATACACAAGGCCTATATTAAAAGTCAAATCAAATTCGTAAATCAATCATAGTTAGATTTACAAGCATGCACAGCAAACTAACTATAACGATTCCGTATATTGGCTGTCGTTGGGCAAACGCTGTTCACTTTCTTTTCCATTTCTTTATCATCGCAGCAAGGACGAAACAAAACTTAACGTTACGGAAAACGGTTGATTACAATATCGTTTAAACGTAGTCGAATAGAAGCAAGATTTAAAAGCCAATGAGACGGAACACGCTGAATGCTCGGCAAGGGAGGGTCTTGGTGTTGCGGCGGTTCGCTCTGCGGCGGAGGGAGCAGTCGAGTTAGAGGGCTTCAGTGTTTCAACCACGTGATTGTACTTGTTCGGTGAAGCTTGCACGGAATCAAAGCGTTGGCATCCGACGCTGAGGGTTCTGTGTTTTTTTGTGAAATAACAATATTTGTATTTGTTGCGAGAATGAAAATATCCTTGTAAGCAAATAAGGCTTATTAATTGCATGTCCACTTAAACTCGCTCCAACCGTTATTTGGCAGCTCTGACTATTTGCGGCTAAGTCTCGTCTCGATTGATAAACTGACTGTCTATTTAAGAACGTAACACTAACAAGATTTCATTCACGCTTATCCCATTCCTTTTATCGTTCAATGTAATTTTCATTGTGGATGATTCTTCAGGCTTACATCATGTCACACTTCTGTTTACCGTCAAATGTCAAGATGTGAAAGAGATAAGAGAAGCAACCGAACCTGCCCGAGTGAAATTCGACCCGACATTAACTAAGGAACCGGAGCGATCGTCGGATCGATTACTCGCGTTGGGGTGTATTTGTTGATCGCGTCAATCAGCTGGTTATTCGATATGCGCATCCAAAGCGGCTCGAGATTAATTGGAATTATTTGCTACCTTCTTCCACTTAGCTGAGCGTAGGTGGTACGTCTGCAGCCTCTCGCTCTGACTGACACTAATCTAAGAGCGAGTATATTCCTGCCAAGTGTGGTGAGACCTTCCAGATGATTACTTTTCCGCAACACTGTCACTTCCCGTTAGATGAAATGATCTGGCACTGATCTGTTAACTATTAATGCACGAGTACGTAAAAAAGTACCGCCCAGATCGCCGCGCCTTGAACGTTTTAAAGAGGTTTGTGACCTATTCTAGATATTAAGTTAACTATTTATCTGTACGTTCAACAGCATAAATAAGTGATCATTTATGTACCTTGTCGCTTTCAATCGTTTCACAATTTTGAATGACATTTCGAACACGACGTTAAACTGACAAACAAGGTACATAAATGATCACTTATTCATGTTGTTGACTGTACAAGTATTCAAATCGTACAAGCAACGTAATTCCTGGAGTGTAAGGTGTCTCAGTTAGTTGCGGCTAGAATCTACTGGTCATTACATTCATGTGTTCAGTGTCAGCATTAATTTCGGTATACGATTACGGTATCAGGTTCGGTATGTTCTCATTATTCCAGAGCCAGTATGATAAGGGTCAGTGTTATCTTACGAGCGGTTCAAAAACCCGGGCCGTTCCAGGGCTGGGTCCCGCAGCAATCAGGCGGTAATTAGGGAGTGTCCCCAGACGGGCATTCGATCGGCTTATCAGATCGCTGCTAGTGCCGACCCTACTCCTGGCTGGTAAGGCTACCTCTCGGAACAGTTTAGGGGTGACGCCATTTTCTTCGTTCGTGTACAAAGAGTAAGCAACCCTAATTTCCTATCTAACGAGGCATGTTGGAGGAGTGATCTTAGGGCGAAGTTAGGAAGTGAGCGACGATGTTTTCTAAGAGAATACCTACACAGGAAAAACTAGAAATAAAATAGATTGACAATCCAAACCACAAAGCTAACGACAATCATTTCCAAGTGCACAGATTTCGTTTCTCGGGATGAGCGGTCTTTTTGTCCGCCTCTCGAGCACACTCGAGCTCGGCCGTCCCCTCACGTTATTGCTGTGAATAGCCCGAATGGCCGCTGATGATCGCGAATGAATCGTAATGTCGGCGGTCGGCTGAATGCGACGCCATCAGGGGTGTTATTCTTTGAAACACATCATCGGCAAACGAGCTGGCTAGCTTGGGTGTACCAGTCGGTGCACATTAACCATCAGAGTGTTCGTACGTATGTTCAACGCCACATTCATGTGGTACGTAACGCCACTTACGCCACACAATATCAACAAACACACAAGTCAAATAATGATTGTCGCTAGAAATAACCGTCGAAGAAGTAATTAAGAGAATATTACCCCAGGTGTTAAGAATTATAATAAAAATGCGACTTGCTTGGGAATTGAATATACTTTCAATTTGAATGGAAACAGCTTAATAAAAAATTGATAAAGATGTGATCGCTTCAGTGTCTGTTCGCAAGTGCCGGCGCCGGCGGCGCCGGGCCGTCTGCCGGTGGTCCCCCGCGCGTCCTCTTCCCCCGCGGCCGCGGGCGCGTTGCAGGCGCGAACATCCTCCAGGACGTTGAAAGCATATGGGCTTTCAATTATCTTGAATATTGGCGTCCTCCGCTTCATCGTCATCAACGAGAGGTACCAAGAGGCACAGTCTATTTATTGCCCTTCGTATGACTCCTTTCGAAGTGGTTACGTCAGCAACCCGGCTGACGCCATCCGTTCCAGGATACAGGCGGCTCACACGTCCTAGGCGCCACTGCAGCGGCGCCAGGTTGTCCTCCTTGAGTATGACGACGTCCCCGCAGGTCAGCTCCCGCTGGGGCGTGCGCCACTTGGTGCGCTGCTGCAGCTCAGCTATGTACTCCCGGCTCCATCTTTCCCAGAAGTGTTGGCGTATTTTTTCAATGAGCTCGTATCTGTTGGGTCTAGTTGTGTCTACTGGCATTGTAGGAATGGACATAAGCGGTCTCCCGATGAGAAAATGGCCTGGGGTCAGAGGAGAGGGATCAGTACAATTGGACGAGAGAGGAGATAGCGGTCGTGAATTTAGAATTGCTTCAATTTGTGTAAACAGACTCGTCAACTCCTCAAACGTCAAGACAGCATTGCCAGCTACACGCTTTAGGTGATGCTTGGCTGATTTAATTCCAGCCTCGAAAATTCCACCGAAATGGGGGGAATAAGCGGGGCTGAATACAAATTTGATTCCTTCATTACTAGAGAATTCATAGACAGATTGACGGCTGGATTTCAGCACCCTACCTAACTCATTGCTTGCTCCTACGAAGTTCCTACCGTTATCGCAGTAAATCTCATAGGGCCTGCCCCTACGCGAAACGAATCTTCGGAGGCATAGGATAAATGCTTGAGTACTGAGATCACCCACTAACTCTAAATGTACAGCCTTAGTACTTAAACAAACGAATAAACACAAATAACATTTACTTGTGCGACTACCACGCCCCTTTCGACTACTGATTAAAAACGGCCCAGCAAAGTCAACCCCGACCGAGTAGAAAGGGAAAGCAGCATTGGTACGAGCCTCAGGTAGGTGTCCCATTATTGGCTGCAAAGTAGTAGCTCGTAACCGAATACACGTGACGCATCTTTTAACTACATTACGCGCTAATTGCCTGCCTCCAATCGGCCAGTACCTGTCTCGAACTGATGCTAGGGTTGACTGCGGGCCTGCGTGAAATAATCTTATGTGTTCATGCATCATTATAAGTCTAGTCAAATTATGTTTGGCATGCAAGATTATTTGATGTTTCTTATCATAATTGTAGCTCGAATTATTTAATCGCCCGCCAACGCGAACGATTCCGTTTGTATCAATGAATGGCGTTAAATCTAATAATTTGCTCTTTCTGTGCAATGCTTTACCTTGTTCTAGAACTTTAATATCATCCTGAAAAGATTCTAATTGACTAAATATAACTAAAATCATTTGTGACTTATTTAATTCCATTGAATTCATGGGCCCAGAGACCCTTTTCTTTGCTTTGTTGCAATTATTTAGGAATCGTAATACATGAGCGAATATTTCAACTAACCTCGCAAAATTCGAATATCGAGTGAAATCAATAAGCGAGTTGTTCGTGTTAACATGATCCATGGATAATAAAACATGTACTTTCAACTCTGGTAAAATTGGAGAAGTGCATGAATGCTGCGGCCACTCAGATTCGTCTTTCTTGAGGAAAGAAGGACCTTCCCACCACAAGCAAGAAGAAGCGATATCCTGAGGGTCGACTCCCCGCGAGGCGAGGTCAGCTGGATTCATACTGGTCGGTACATGTCTCCATTGAAACCCACAAGTTAACTCATTAATCTCGTTCACTCTGTTACATACAAACATTTTTAGATTCTTAACGTCGGTTTTAAGCCATCCCAAGACAACAGTTGAATCAGTCCAAATCGTTTTATTGTTTACCTTGAAACGAATTGACTTGATCACTTTGTCACACAAACGCGCCCCTAACAAAGCTCCTAACAACTCTTTTCTTGGTATGGTGGTACATCCTAAAGGGCAAACTCTGGCCTTTCCGCACAAAAGTCTAACAGTAACTTCTTTCCTTTTATTAACTGACCGCAAATACACACATGCGCCAAATGCGCTCTGGGAAGCATCTACAAAACAATGTAAGTCTATTAAAATAGGCCATTCACAAATAACATTTCGTTTTATTTTTATATCAGAAATTAAATACAAATTATTAATAAATTTTAACCAAATACCTAAAAGCTTATCCGGTAAGGGATCTTCCCAACTCAACTTTTCCACCCATAACTGCTGTAAGAATATTTTAGCCTTTATAACAACAGCGCAAATAAGACCTAGTGGATCGAATACTTTGCAAGTTGTGGAAATAACTGACCTCTTCGTGTGCCGTGAAGCGTGCTCAATATTAGCTTGAAATTGTATCATGTCATTTTTAGGACAATAACTCAGACCTAACACACTAGACTCCTTTGACAGCTCAACGAGGTCAGCGATTGACTCTTCATTGGTGAATGCATGTGAACAATTCGTGCGTATTTTCCTTAACGGAAGACATGCAGACTTTAAAACATTATTAACATTTTTATATATATGTTGCAACTCGCTTTCTGTCTCGGCGCCTGTATTAAGGTCGTCGATATAAAAATCATTTTTAATTACATTAGAAATAATATCATCATCACATTCACTAGCTAATTGTAAAAGGCACCTCGTACTCAAAAAGGGAGCCGAGGCCATACCATACGTTACGGTATTCAGTTGCAACGTTTTTAACTCATTACTGTCTTGACGTTTCCATAAAATTAATTGGAGATGACGTTGAGAAGGATGCAACTCGATCTGCCGGTACATTTTCTCAATGTCACCCAATAACACGAACCTATGTCCGCGAAATCTTAATAAAATCGATATTAAATCACTCTGAACAACTGGCCCTACAGCCTGAATGTCGTTCAGGGATTTGCCCGAAGAAGTTTTTGCTGAAGCGTCAAATACCACCCTCAGCTTCGTTGTCTCACTTTTATCGCGAGTGACGCAATGGTGTGGTAGGTAATTTCCATTATTCGGACGCTCCACTTCGCTTAAATGGCCTAAACTTTTGTACTCATTAATGAATCCACTATACGATTCTTTAAGTTGCGAATATTTATTCAATTTATTTTCTAAATTATTGAAACGCTTCTTAGCTAAATAAAAAGAGTCACCGAGACTACTTTCGGGTTCCTTTAAGGGTATCTTAACACAAAACCGCCCGTCGTCCAAGCGAGTTGTGTTCTCTAAAAAGTTATCTTCACAAAATTGTTCTTCTAAAGACAAAGTTTTTACATTCGAAGGCAATTCTTCAACCTCCCAAAACTTGGCCATAGTTTTATCTAAATCAACATGGCTGAAATTACAATAGACCTTGGATCTGGACTGATCAATACCAACTGGGCCGGCGATTAGCCACCCCAGCCTCGATTCCTGTAATGTAGGCATATTAGGACCTAAATGTATTTGATTTGTACCTATTATGCTCCAAAATATATCCGCTCCCAATAAAATATCGATTGAAGAAGGTTTAAAAAAACTAGGATCTGCTAACTTAATGTTGCCCGGAATACCTAATCCATCCGTATTTATTTCTACGCCGGGTAATGCACCTGTTATCGTAGGCACTAATAAACACGAGATTCGTGTATGAAATGGAGATAAGCATGATTTTATTTCTACTTCACAACTCCCGGTAATATCACAATTCATATTGTTAAGCCCACAAACACTGAGCCCTTTATTAGATTCCATACGCAAACCTAATTGATTCCGTACCCTTTCTGTTAAAAAAGATGATTGACTTGCGGTATCTAATAATGCACGACCAATAATACTTGTACCATTTTCCTTATTAACGAGCTCCACCCGTGCCGTGCACAATAGTGTGTGAGTCATCGTCACAGCTGATAAGGCGACGGGCCCTAGCGCGGGTGCAGTAGATGCGCTGCCCGGCATAACCGGTTCTGAACTATAATCAGCTGTCTGCTTATGTAGCAAGGTATTGTGTTTACCTTTGCACACTTTACATGAACCCTTTAGTCGACACTGATAGGCACTGTGACCAGTACGTAAACATATATTGCAAAGCTTAAACTTAGTGACTTCGCGAACCCTGCTATCGATATCCAATTCTTTGAACTTAGAACATTCGTGCACGAAATGAGTCTGATTACATATTACGCATAGCTGAGAACGCTTAATATTGTGATCCGACGCGGTAAAAAACGATCGGACCGGTTTGTTATATGAAATTGGCCTATGTTCGTATTTATCCGACCTATTAAAGTGCGTCGTTTCTAAAATATCGGCTCGATTACGTAAAAATGTATAAAAATCTGCCAGAGTGGGTAATATGGTTAAATTATTTTTATGCTCTTCCCACTTTCTACTCGTGATGGAATCCAACTTTGCTGAGACGATAAATATCAATAAAACATCCCATTGATCAGTGGGCAGTCCCAGCGCTTGCAAAGATTTCAAGTTTTTAGAGATGTGATCAATCATAAATCGTAATGCCTTAAAAGATTCCCTCGTAATAGGTTCAACACTCATTAACGACTTGAGGTGATTATTTATTAAAATATTCTTGTTATTGTACCTATCGCACAATAACTGCCATGCGTTTTTAAAATTATTGGCGGTAAATTCTATAGATCGAATTACAATAGACGCACTGCCCTCTAAACTAGACCTCAGATAATGAAATTTGTTTATGAGTGGTATTGACTCATTATCATTTATAAGCGAATCGAAAGTGTCGCGGAATTCCAGCCACTTTAAATAATTCCCATCAAACTTTGGCAAATTAATCGTAGGAAGTTTAACCGAGTTAAAGGCATGCGAACACGAACCCGCCACACTCTCGCTTCCACCTGCATTTTTATTACATGTTGCGGTTTCAATTAACTCTTGTGCCATAGAAAGGAGAGAGAAGAACTGCGATTCTAACACATCGCGTTCGGCGATTTGTTCTTCAATATTTGACGATTGTAATTCAATATCAGATTGTAAGGCGCTAAAATCGGTCAACAATTCCTGGAATTTATCCACCCTCATCGATAAATCTTTAATCTGAACCGTTGTTATCTTACTGGAACCTAATTGATTTAAAACATTAATGTGATCTTTAAACTTAGTCAGTCTGCCCTTTATAATGCTTCGTTTTTTAAGCAGCTCTTTAAGTGTCTCCATGACTAAACGCTAACGGAATAAAATGTTACGTAGAAAAGGCAATGAATTAAGTAAAGTACTACAAATAGACCAAACCTGTAGGTAGTGGTACAGCACTTTAAATCCAGCCGTCACAATGGTCTGCACGGCGCCCGCGCTGCGCACACAGCTCGGCTCCACAATAAGCGCCGGCGACGCCCGCTGGACACGAGCCGCAACTCAATAACGCCGGGAAGCGTACGAGTTCGTAATTCTCACTGAAATAGTCGGCAAACTACTGTGAATATCACTTTTATATTTTATGCTTTCAAATGAAGGTAGGTAGACTACCTTACAAGCTCTTTGTACTTATGACGTGCTTTTATTATACAAATAAGCAGAAATTGGATTTAACTGTATACCAATAAGTTATTTGATAGGTATATAGTTTGCTTGAAGTGCAGATAAGAGAAAAATATATATATGTGAATAGGTATCGAAATAGAATTCGTATGAAGTGGGACAAAGAAATGCAACTGCAAATAAAATACTTTATCGCGCAATAGCCGACATGTAGAAATAAAGAGATAGTACGCGTTAGCTAGATACTATCCTAACACATTCGGAGCGGCAAGCTGCATACACATATTGAAACGGAAATAGGTAGGATATAGTAAAGGATTAGGCCTAGTACTTCCCTCGGGACAACCATCCAGATGTCTAGAGCTCGTCGACAACCTTCTCGTCAGCCAGAGGTGAATAAATCTGCATACGCGCCCATCAAATCCTTTGTTCCTCTTGTCCGTTAAATTTTAAACTCGAGTAACGGTACTCCGATTGTTCTCGAACTGTCCGAAGATTGGTTATTTATTTAGCTACTCCTTGTAACTAATTTTCACGGTCGCCACATGTTAAGAATTATAATAAAAATGCGACTTGCTTGGGAATTGAATATACTTTCAATTTGAATGGAAACAGCTTAATAAAAAATTGATAAAGATGTGATCGCTTCAGTGTCTGTTCGCAAGTGCCGGCGCCGGCGGCGCCGGGCCGTCTGCCGGTGGTCCCCCGCGCGTCCTCTTCCCCCGCGGCCGCGGGCGCGTTGCAGGCGCGAACACCAGGTCTGTCGAATGAGCGGAGTTTAACACGGCCTATCTCCACATACATTGACAAAAAGGTTGTCCTGAAGTTCCAACTCGGTTTTTTTGTGAGAATATTAAAAACGTTAGGGTATTGCTAGCATTACTGTTTCCGCACGACAACCCTGGCATAATGACGTAATTTACTCGACGCAATAAAGCGCCCTCTACAATTTCATAGCGGCGGTTTATGTTCACGACTACTTTTAAGCGTATTCGGCATCAAAACCGCAGCCGACTCCGACCGCAAGCACCAACATAACTTCTCCTCCGCAACCTGTTTATGGCGAGCACTACAAGATACATTTTACCGTGTTTATGTGCAGAACGAGCTGGCGTGAGGGTAATAACATAGGAGCGGCTGTAATGCCCGCATCCGCAGGGTTCCGTCACACCGCCCGGTGCTCCGCAGACGTGCAGCTTGACTTAGATATAGGTACTCTAGGGTAGGTATAGGCACAGCATAGGACTCCAACGGTCTGCTCCGAACTAATCATCTCACGTTCTTGGCTGGTAGAACAGTAAAACCTTTACCCATCAATTGGTCAGTTTGTACGTCTCGAGCACAATGTTTTACCTTCTATCGAGTAAAGTGAGTAACTTTATCGTAACGCCCATCGAGAAGTTCTTGTGGCGATTGGAATCATGCCCCGTGGCCGTATTTAGTACTAAATTTTCTACGTTACGTTGACATTGACGTTAACTAACGTATCGTCAAGAAAAAATATCAGCGCCTCTATTCAACACGGTAAAACCATACCGTGTCCGAGCTGCTATTGTCACCGATTTGATAGCTCTTATTTACTTGACAGTAATGGCGACTGACGTCAAAACAATACCATGACTCCATAACAGATCAAAGACGATAGGTTTTTACCGTGTTAAGAAACGCCGCAGGAAACTCAACAAACAGTCGTTTTTTTAAATACTACTTATGATATTATACAATTATAAAGCTTAACCTAGCATCATATAATACAATGAATCTAACATTAAAAAAAAAATAGAATGTGTCAAAACTCAGAATTTTCATAGGGACTACAAGTATAATAAGTAGTAGTAATAAAAAAGATATATATATATATATATATATTATACTTACCTATGACAGTGCAAGACAACCAGATACAAAGTTTCGATACATTCTCCTACAGAAACCGTGTCCCCTAGACAATATACAACATTTACATATCTTTTTATGACTAATTTATTTTTAAGTTATTTAGGTATTTAGTTTAGGCCAAGCATTATTATCTGTTAGTTGTTGTTTTTATGTGTTTTCATGAAGTATATAAAAATAATAATAAATATCAGGGGACAGTCTCACACCAATTGACCGAGTCCCAAACTAAGCTCTAGGCTTGCACTACGGGTAGGTACTAGGCAACGATAAACTTACTTAATTATGTTTCTGTATTATAAATAAACACTTAAATAAATCGAAAACATCCAAGATTCAGAAACATCTATCGCACTGGGGATCCAACCCGGGACCGCTAGCTTCGTCGGCAGGGTCACTACCGGCCAGGCTACCGCGTCGTCATATGACAATAAAGGTGCGAGATCAGGGAATTTTAGAATGGGGCCCCGCGTTTCTCATAGCTTACCTATTATAATTCTCTAGACAGGGAATATACAAAGGCAAGCGCTCCTCATCTAATTGCATAAATAAAACGCTGTGGCGTCCCTTCTTAGATCGGAATCAGTTATCCCGGGGACGGGCGGGCGAGGTCCCAACCGACACCCTCTCCGACCGTGTTTGTAAGGATATTCAAATGCATGCAACCATTCTCAAAGATTGCAGAACAGATTAGGCGATTGCGTTCATAGATTTTTGTATAGTCATGAAAACAGAATTAAAAAGATCGTTGTGAAAGAGAACCTTGTTCTCAGGGAGTAGACGACTTATAATTAATCATTCAAGAGGTATGAAACATATGAAACATTAGTATGAAACATTGGCTCGGAGTTTCTTACCTAACAGATTCAAAAACATTAGGAATCTCGTACTTGGGCAGTTGGGTAAAAGAGACCAACTTATATTTGTTATAGATACGTAGTTGTCGGATTTCCGCAGAGGATTATTAATAATGGCCGGCTAACCGGCTGCCGCCGGCGTGGGGGTCACCGGGGAGGGCTCTGAGCCTGGACACCGGCGGACGACGGGGAACGGCGGTGGCTCATCATGACGTCGTCTGAGTTTACCACAGTAAGGATGGTACATTAAGAATGTATGCAAATAATGCAAAGAGCCATATTGCAATTCGTAAACAAGTTCTTCGAGAATATTTCGTAAATCATGATAGTTAACAAATAGATGCGTTTTTTACAAAATCGCCTTCCGCTGTGCTCGTTGCGCCACCCGGGTGTCGACTCGAGCCGCCACGCCCACGCCACTAATTATCTGTACACAAACTTTCCCTTTTAATCGGTTTGCTATAGTACATTGTGCATCAAGGGTAGTATGAAGGGAATTACTAACGAGAGTGTTAGAAGCCCGACGCCGAAGGCGGAGGGCTTTTAATGACTCGAGTTAGTAATCCCCTTACTACCTGTGATACACACAATGGTTTTCATCACATTTGCGAGGAAAAAAAACAAAGAGAAAACACTTTAACTCTGCAAAATACAAAGAAATAACTTTTGACGAACGGGAACGTAAATGGAAACGATATTTTTTTACTGACCTCTACCACAGATAATAACTGCGTTTAGTTTCGACCTGGATTCGAGCCAGATTTAGCCAATTTGATAAAAATGTATAATTACTAAAATTAATGATAAATGTTGATATAAACTTGAAATAGGTATAAAAATAATGAAGTTTAATGAAGCGTATAGGTTTTGCGTAATGTAAGTTAGTCTATAGCTAATTTTTAAAGATGAAATTAGAAACCGATTTAATTTTTGGCTGAAAATTAAACCTCCTTAGTCAGAAATGATGTACGAAAGAGTTGCAAATTTTAAAAAGAAAGTCATTACTCCCTAGGGAGTAATGACAAACTCGCCATTATTCCCGCGGGAACAATTTAGGCCATTGTCCTTCTGTATACAGGCATGGAATAACACCATATACGAGCAAGTGTGATGAAAATAAAATTGCTGCCGGTTTGGTATATTTTTTTAGGAAGGAGCTATTACAGTTTTTCCAATCAACAACCCTTTATGTTTCCTTCTTATAATGTATGGTAATTAAATGTTTCCTGCATATTTTAAACTAATGTAGGCAATATTTAATTAGGAATGCGACCCCGATTAGAATAATGTTCGGTTCTAAAAGTAAATAGAGCGGCGGATTGATTAAAGTCACATTAAATCAATCCATTACGCGTTGTGTCACCGCTCATTGAAGCGGCGGACTGTTTACAATTGGTGACTTCACTGACTTCTGACGTCGAATTTGCATAGTGACTATATGAATAAGGTCGTGGCACGGCTTACGGGCATGAAAAGCATAAAGCAGTCGAGCTCAAGTGGGCCGCGGCCGCGTCAGCCCGTCATGTGCATGCGCTTGTTGGACCCGAAGGCGCAGCACCGGCGTCGTGGGGGCCACACGATCGCTAAAAACCGCCGGACGGAGTTGCTTGAACATGGTGCGATAACTGGAGGTAAGGGTAAAATAATTATGACAAGGTATACACCACGTCATCAAGGTACATTCACTTCTACCTTAAGTACAATCAGTGCCAAAATCTTTGATTGCCATAACTAAATCGGCCGGTGTCTATTAAATTATAAACGCAATTTTCAACGTATCTCAATTTTAGAGCTGTCCAGAAATGGACAGTGCGACGCAATTAACGCAATATCAAACAAAAGGTGTCCCTGGGCCGAGTGGGCCGTTACGGCTGTCGAGCCAACTTTCATAAGTGTAGCGTGGCGAATGAAGCGGTCCGCCATAATCCGCGAAACATTTCTCGCGGCAAGTATTTACATTAGCGATAAGGACTGGCTCGAACGTCAACACGCCTGACTGCGCGGCGGCGGCGTCGGCGCATGTCATGTTCAAACATTTTACTGCGGCAATTTCCGCAGAGGAACTTTGCCCTCAATTGCTATCTGCTACGTAAACTGAAGAATAAACACGAGTCAGCTGAACTGGAACAAAATAAGAACAATCCAAAAAAACTCTGGAATTCAATTAGAAGTATTACATATACCAAGAAAAACGTAGAGAGGCCGATAGAACTTACCCAATCAAAGGGATCTGTCACGGAGTCGCTTGATTATTGTAACCAGTTCTTTGCGAATGTTGGTTCGACTCTCGCTAATAAAATACTGGCAACTGACAATAAAACCCAAGAGGATCTTGCGCGTGAAGTGTCCTCAAATGTATCACCTTTGCAATCTCTTTTCTTTTCTCCGACCAACGAATTTGAAGTCGAGTCTCTAATAGATGGTTTAAAGCTTGATAGCGCGCCTGGTCTTGACGAAGTCACAAACCGGTTACTGAAGGCAACTAAGAGGCACATTATTGTACCACTTACACACATATATAACCTTAGTCTGTCCGAAGGAACTTTCCCAGTTTCATGGAAGGTGGCTGCCGTCATACCGATACACAAGGCCGGAGATAAATCTATTCCCAATAACTTCAGACCAATTTCTTTGCTTGGAGCTTTTTCTAAAATTCTAGAGAAACTGGTTTGTAGGCGGTTGGTCAACTTCCTGGATATTAATAATACCATTTCGGAACGCCAGTTTGGCTTCCGCGCAAAAAAGTCGACGGAGGATGCTGTAGTGCTTATGACTGGGCTCATTTCGGATTACTTGGACAATAATAAGTCCTGCCTTGGTATTTTCTTGGACCTCGCCAAGGCGTTTGACACCGTGTCCATTCCTATTCTGCTAAAAAAGCTGGAGCTCGTTGGTGTCAGAGGAACCACCCTAAACTGGTTCACCAGTTACCTGACAGGCCGTACGCAGTGTGTAAAAATAGATCAGGACTTGAGCAATCTCAATGATATCACTTTCGGAGTCCCACAGGGCAGTGTCTTGGGTCCAACTTTGTTTATAATTTACATCAATGACATTCCCTCCACTCAAATTGTAAACGCTGACGTTGTTTGTTATGCTGATGACACAGCAATACTTTTCCATGCAGATACCTGGAACCAAGTGGCCAAGTCTGCAGAACAAGGTATGAGTGTCATTGCTGGCCTTCTGAAGAGTAACTTGTTGACACTTAATGTCTCTAAGACCAAATTCTTGTGCTTCCATAAGACCATAGTCTCTGCTCCCAACGTATTACCTAGGATAGCAATTCACACCTGTAAACAAAGTGAGCTATCGATGTCATCTTGTCATTGCGAGGGCGTTTGTAGAGCGTCTTCCATTAAATATCTCGGAGTTGTTATCGATGAAAAACTTGATTTCAGGGAGCATTTAATGGCTACAGCAAAGCGAGTACGCAAGCTAATTTATGTTTTTAAAAATCTACGTAACTCGGCCGATAGGAAGCTTCTCAAGACTGTGTACATAAGCATCTGCCAATCAGTCTTATCGTACTGTATTACTGCTTGGGGCGGGGCACCCAAATCTAATTTGGTCCTGCTCGAAAAAGCACAACGAGCTGTCCTCAAGGTTATACTCAGGAAACCTATTAGATACCCAACCAAGCTTGTCTACAAGGATATGGACGTTCTCAGCGTTCGTAAAATATTTGTCACACGCGCTGTTTTAAAGACGCATGAAGTAGTGGTAAGGTTACCAAATTATAAGGCAATGTTAATGAAACGCACTTTTAGGGTCCCTGTGCCTTTGACTAGCTCAGTCTTTGCCAAAAGATTTGCTAATTTTCTGCACCCATTCGTTTATAACAAAGTAAATGCTAAATTTCCCTTAGCAAATATCTCAATTAGAGAGCTTAATCATAAACTGCCCGCATGGCTCATTACCCTCTCGTATGAAGATGTAGAAGAATTTGTCAAGGTTTTGAATTAAACACTGCATTTAACCTAAGTAACGCAATTACGGGCAATTTCTTTCCTGTCATTAAAAGAGACTCTTATATACATTTACAATCTTAAAACACCCACACTACACACGCACACACTCACTCATACACGCACACGCACACACTCACACACACGCACACACACACTCCAGCTTGTGCATTTGTAATTTAGTTCTAGTTTTACTTAGTATAAAATTTATATCTTAAATTAGACTTCATTCCTTTGTGTTGTGTATTTTATTAGCTTTTCGCAACTTTCTGCAAACTCATTTCTGTATTGGTTACCTATAGGACAGGCTACGCCTAGTGTAGGGACCAGTGTAAATCTCTTATGACAATGTTTTAAGTGCATGAGTATCATCTACATAGTTCTTATTGTATGAAAATATTCAATATTCCATATGTATCTTTGTCAACTGAACTTGATGTGTATTTATGTGCAATAAAATTTTATTATTATTATTATTATTATTATTATTATTATTTATAATCACTGTTTTTTAAAACACAAGAAACGTCACTATCCATGGTGATGATGCGCTCGGATGGCCTGTGTCTCGGGTGCTTGATAACACAATGACTGACGTGCATCGGCTACGTAGGCCATGTTATAAAAAAATCGACACAGCGACTATAAGTTATTAAGATCTTCGACCCACGTTCGCAAATATCTACCTGAATGTTATATCTTCAAGGGCTCAGATATCCGATGAAGTTCTTGAGCGACTTGGAGTAGATAACTATCTTAGTATCTGCACAAACTAAGTATCGACTAGATAGCAACTTGACCAGAAGTTTCACAGAATTTGGACCGCGTACAGTTCGCTCTAAATAAACATCGCCATAGGTGAGTAGTTGGAAGGTGAAATAATTAATAAATGTTTGTAATTTATGATTGTATGTACTTATAAAGTATAAGTAATAAGATGCAGGTAATTTACAATTTGTTATTAATGTAATTCCAATGAAATGAAAGTCAATAAGTTCCTATAAGCCATAACAATGGTGACGTAACGATGCTTGAGGGTGAGGGGACATTTAAGAGTCAGGGTGCGTGGTGAGTGCGTTATCACGTGAATACATTCATATGATATGATACACAATATCAAAGGTTGGCCAATGCCCCGCTTGGACATCCACAAAATCGATCGAACCTAACAAATGAGGTCGACAAAACACTTAAGACAACATAATTAAAATTTCAATCAAGTTAATCGAACCGATGCAAATGAAGCATTTGCATCGGTTCACTCCGCTTGCACAGCTGTTCGTGGAGCGAATGAGATGCCGCACTAGAACAGCGCCGCGGCGGGAGCGAGGCGGCTGAGGGTTTATGGAGTGGAATTCGTGCACCATTGATCTATGAACACTTTCCCTGACAAAGGGCGCGCGAGGCGTAAGACGGGACCATCGGGCATGTATACTGTGACTATGTTTACTCGAATTACGTACAGCTAAATGGGCTTGCCTAGCACTTGTATTCGTGTGTATCCGTGTTGACCAATACATCACAATATTCACAATGGCAATGGGAAGTGGCATTCAATCTCACGCGAGCACGACGGCGAGTGCGCATGAATTTTGTTTTGAATCATTCTTGTGTAGGTTCTGCCACCAGGTGCTACCTGCACCCACGCAATGGTCGTTATTTGAACAGTCAATAATTATTTTTCTATATTAGTATGGTAAAGTATTAACGAGTTTTTTTAGCGTTTGCCGGTACCACCTGCGAGTGTGATTGTAAATGAGTAGGTAGCCATCTCCGCGGACCATGGTGAAATGCTTTAAGATCAAGATACACAACAATACAAACACTGCTGCTTGGCATTGATTATTTATTTATTTAGTGGCTCGTTGGGGTATTTTTTTGGGAAGTTTCCTATAAATTGAACCTAGCTACATCGATGTATCGCCCGAAGCCTCCGGCACACTAATTAAGAAAGCGGTCCTTGAATTATCCACAACCTCGGAACACGGGTCACCACACTCGCCACTTCTCATCAAATCTAAATGTCGCTCAAGTCGATATTCCAAATTTAGCAGACGCATCAATCATATCGAACTTAATTATAAGTATTCGATGTAACAGAACAAAAGCTGAAAAGAGTGCTTATATATTCCAACAGTATTGTTCGTGGTTACCTGAAATATCATGGCTTTATCCTTGCAGTAAAATTGGGCGTTGGAAAAAGGAAAAAACATAGTACTACGTTATATCCTCATTATAAATATACGAGCGACTGTATTGTGTCCACAATCCGCGTGAAGTCGGGTCACTTATTATTTACTCGGAAGTAAATAATAAGTGACGAAGCTCGTTGACGGAAATTTTTTATTAAGCTATTTGGGTAAGGATTTTTCCCAAATCCAGCCGAAACGGGCTTGTTTACGGACTAGCCCGATATTTATTTATTATTTTAGGTATTGATGGATTACTCCGAAGCGCTAAATTTGAAGCTCCGGATTAAATATAACCCATTATTCACTCTCGACAAAACTAACAGAACGCGACTGTCGGGCTGACCTCCGGCGAATTTAAATTCGTTCAAAGCTATTTGGATTGTACCGTGGCCAGACTTGAAGTAATTAGATAGTCTCGTCTGCCCTCGACGTCTCAACTCTTAACTAGAACGCCACCAGGGACGCAAAGTTACTAATAACCGCTCTTTGCTTCATGAACAGGGGCGTGTCTGCCGCAGTAGGTACTGCGATTTTTTATCAACAGCGTCGTATTTTTTTTTAATGAGAAAAAGGAGGGAGACGAGCAAGCGAGTCACCTGATGGTATGTGATCATCGCGACCCCTGCAACACCAGAGGAATCGCCGGTGCGGTGCCGGCCTTTGAGAAAAGAGCAGGTTCCATTTCTGAAGGCCCCCAAGTCGTATTGGTTCTGATATACAGACGCGTTGATTCCACATGGATAAGGTGCGTGGCAAGAAAGCCTTCGAAAAAACGCACGGCTGCAGAATCTGCAATCTTATTAACTGGGGAGTAGGAATGCGTCCTTTTTAATACTAGACCCATAGGGGTGTTATAAGGTTTAACATGTGTATCAAAAAAAAAGAACACAAAAAACTATATTATTGGTGTATTTGTGTCTGGCAGAGGCTCTGCTCCCTAACGGATGACTTGTATGTGTCCAACCACATTCATTGTCCTTACTCATCTATTTCAAGGCTAGCTGGAAGAGATCCCATTTAGGAATAAGCTCTTAGCTAGGTTTGCTTTTATATTTATATAATTATTGGGCCGCTTAAGAGTTATCGGTCTAAAAGAAGGGGTCGCCATTCAATCCATTGTTTTTATCTACTTATTTAATAATTTATTGCCACTATTTTTATCAAAGATGTGTTCTTGCGGAAAAATACTGGAATTGGGCCGAATCTTAAGTACCTGAAACCGACGTGCGTGCATGACTCGATGCCCGAATGTGGAAGAAGCGAAAGAGATTTGTCAGGATCGCAGCAGGTGGAAAGAAGTGGTCTCTGCCTACCCCTCTTATGTAAATGTGTTATTTTTACATAAATACCTATACTATAAAACTTGTGATTCCTTCCTTCAAAAGTATAAAAGGTATATGCACTAGTAGATAAACACTGTTTGGAAATGGTAAGTAAACTAGTCCACGGATCCTGAAATGACCTGCCGCCGGCACGCAGTTCGGACAGGACGCCATGATGAAGTGGCAGCACGCACGGCTGGCTGTAACACTCCTTACATATTTATTCATTGTGTCCAGTTTCAAGTAATTTGGACATGCGAACAGGAACACGCATCCGACGCTGGAAATGTAATACCACCCATAGGGACCTACAGTATGTGGTCAATTCGTAGTATGGAGCGCTTTCTCACCACGTTAGAGAAAATATGGATCGAGAACTTTAATTCGTTACCAACGAACTTAAAACACGTTATTTTAATCTTAGAACTATTTATTCAGTTTTTCTTGGGACTTCCAGGGAGTACAGGGAGTACCGCCACTATCAAGAGAAACAGCTATCAAGTGATAAAACAATATGACATCTTCTTTGTAAGTGACGAGAAGCGTTGACAACTCATATTATGAGCGCGTCCTACCTAACCTACTTACTCGTCTGTTCTAATACAATGAACGGACAGGGCAACACCGGCCAGCGGACTGTTAGTCCGTGTTGCCCATTATGTCCGTTGTTTCCTTTCAAAATGCACTAAAATATTTTTTTGTCGTAGTATTTGCTTATTTGTAAAGTCGCCAACATAATACAGGGTGTTAGGCAGAAGGTTGGACAAACTTCAGGGACTAACTCTGTAGGTCATACTCATCAACTTTTATTATGGGACCAACATCCAAATTGCGAAAAAAAAAAACACCTGTTCCATACATTTCGGCTGTTTAGATCTCAAAGTTTGTTTGGAAAAGCTGTTTTTTTTTCGCAATTTTGGATGTTGGTCCCATAATAAAAGTTGATGAGTATGACCTACAGAGTTAGTCCCTGAAGTTTGTCCAACCTTCTGCCTAACACCCTGTATATCGGGGCGAAAGGTGCTCATAAATATTTTTATTATTCAAGATGGCGTTAGAGCTGTTTAGAAATTTTCGGCGTAACGAGAACAGAGCTTGATTAGAGGTGACATTTAGAATGAATTGGCCCCAGTGCTCCAATATATTTAAGACCGTCTGTACTTAAGGTACACAGAAAAGCACTCCGAATCTCAGCCCTTGTCGGGTATCACGTAACCACTGTCTCTGTGTAGTCGCGGGCCCATTAGTGGAGCCGGGCGACGTGCGTGCGCGCAGGGAATGCAAAAAGGCGCGCGGGCGACACGCACGCGGCCAGCGAGAGAGCACACGTGTCCACGGACATGGCCGGCTCAGGTGATGGCGATGGCCAAAACCAACTACTTATTGTACATACACTGAAATAATAATTTCCTACTACACACAGTTAAGCAAAAAACAATTACAGTAAATTAATGATCACGAAAAGTATTACTGATTGAACATTAAATAAATAATCAAATAAATTACAATATTAATATGTGTATACCACACATTTTGTTTTACTGTCAAGACATGTCAGGACGGTAAAATTTGGCTAAACATTCTAATCTATTGCTAGTTACTCCTCGAAGACTTCACAGAGGCCCCTAACGACAACGTACTGCACTATACTTACGAGTATAACTCGTAGTGCTTTCGCTCGGCAAGTAAGTTTTTACTCTCCTGGTTTACAACTCGTAGTTTCTTACTCGGTTTTCAATGGCCGTACAATCCCCTGCGATTCCCTTAGTTGCAGAGATGTTACTCTCTTAAAATCGGCACGTGCACGGACGATTGGGCGGGCGAACAGGGGCGAAGTCATACGTGCGGGCGCCCTCTAGAGGTAAAGTTACCGAACAGAGAATGCATGCTCTGAATGCGCTAACGGGATATCTGAAATTCGCCATGTCCATCCGTCCGTCTGTCTGTCCGTCCGTCCGCAGCCTAGCTCAGACACTCTTAGTACTAGAACGCTCTAATTTGGTATTGAATATGCATATTAGTCACGCCATCAAAGTTGTATAATAAAATAAACATATTTTGTTTTTATTCATCTCTCAATCGCTCAATGGTTAACTGGAAGAGACCCCTTAAATGGATTAGTTCGCCTTTGTACATACCTTGTGCGTTTCTGTTTCTTTTTTTAGTTTGTTATTTTCTGTTTGTGCAGTAAAGAGTTTAAATACATACATACATACTTTTACTAACTCGAGTCAAAACATAACAAAGTCAGATACAGTTATTGTAATTGTCTGAATAGTTATTTAAAACGAATTGTCGAAAATGAAATGTAACTTAAAACTGTAAAAAAACTTTAAGCAAAGCTTGCTGCCTACCTTAAGGTATACCAACCTACTCTCGCAGGAACGTTATGGTAGGCATTCTCACTCAACCTCTCGGAATACTAAGTTTGACGAAGGTCCCAGATCTGAATCTCAATGATTGAAAGAGCGCCTTCGGCATACCGACTTGCCACCGCCGAATGATAACATCTAAATGTTAAACAACTAAGCACTTGAAGTAATTTAAAACCTAATGTTCGCAGGAAAGTAGGCACAGTTTGTACACAAAATGCGCCTTCGCTGAAGCGATGTCTCCGGCCGAGCGAAGGTGTTGTGCAACATCTGATGATAGATATTATAGGTACATACATAAATAGGCCTGCTTCGCATAAAGAATAATCTCCTCTTTCCGGTAAATCAAGGCTCAAAACCGGCAAAATGTCGCTTCTAATGACTTGAGCAAAGACAAGTAAAACGAGTAAACTTGTCAGTGAAAGTGCTCGCAACTTTGAAGTCCCCTGCGCTTCCCAACTGAGAATGATAAACATAAGTAAGTAAACGTTTTTTTCTTGGAATTACCGATGTGGTCGTTCTTGAGTAACCGAGGAACGAAATTGGAGAATAATATTTTCTAGCTTGCCTTCAAAAACATTTACCACCATTTTACTTTCATCATATTTATATAGAATACTTGTTGCGTCGATATGATATGATCGAGGGCTATTGTAGTTGAACACTGCAATACTGAGGCGCAGACGCGCCGCAGCGACGTGTGACGTCATGACGGGGCACTCCGTTACTGTTGTTGGATAACCGTTGCGTCGCCCGCGCAACTGGGCCGAGCTCATGACGTCGCTGAGAATGAGCGCCGCATCTTATCGCGATGGCATCTTCGCCGAAATTAGTTTAATGGCCGTTTTAATTGCGCTAATAATTCACAACTGCGGCTTCATTCATAAGTAATAGAGACGGGCTTTATACGCACAAAAATTCTACAAGCTAGTCTGAGTTGAGCTATAGATAAGTACTTGTAATCTTCCACTCGTTAGGTGTCTGATATAAAGACCGCACGAACTTACCTAAAATGTGACACGTGTCAGCTTGTGTGGCTTTCGTTAATCTGGAGCCCAGTTCTCCTCGTGGGTGAATAATCCCCGCCGAGATCTTGTCAAAGTAGTTAACGCTCTATTGACATTTCACATGAAATCACTCAACTGACTTGAACATTAGGGTCCTGCAATAGATCAATAATATCGTTGAATAACGGTGAAATAACGTTAGATAAATACGCACCTTCCATCATCGGTTCCAGCTCATCGAGTGGATAATCGAAAATGGCTAGAGACAAACAATTTTCGGACACATCGTGGTATTTGGATAACTTAATATGACCTACACATTTTATTACGAAGTAATGCCAAATTCCACCTGGGAATTAAGGCTAAAAGCATCGGGTAAGCATTTATAAAGATAGAAAGCTGTGTTCAAACCATTAAAGATACACGTCATGTCTCTAATTAAGACACTGGCCAGCTATCAGATACTTATGCGGCCATCTTGAGTGTAACAGCGGCCGCCGTCAACCCTGCGCCGCTCCCGGCAGCGGCGGGTCCTGGCGCGGAGCCAGCCGCGGCCGCTCCGCACAATGCCGGCGCGGCAACAATGACGCGCCACTCTCGCGCCGGGCACGCACTCCACAGAGGCGGGGCAGTATGCTGCTCAACTAGCCCATCTAATAGTTTATTTAACCAAGCCCCTTCCGTAGGTAACGAACAACTGGGTCATTTTAGGTTTTACCTTCCGTAGAAGTGGGTTTACAATAATACAACACGAATACTCTTTTTGAACACAAAAAATAACAAAACACAGCTAAATTATAGGTTTTACCGCTAAATAGCCATCTCTTCCAGACAATTTTGGACAGAGAAATTAATACATGGCAGATGGTATAAACTTGTTCCTTTAAACTCAAACAAAACTATATGAAACACTAGTGTTGTATAGTAGGGATAGAGTGACTTGAATGCAGAGTAACATAAAGCGTGGCTCTACATCGTCCCAATAGTTCAGACAAGAAGCGACCCGACCCCGCGCCGCACGTTACATCCGTGACTAGTTACCTACGGACTGCCCGCGGACATTTTTAAACACCTTATTTTACAGCACTTCTTTACATATTATGTGGTTCAGCCGGCAAAAGAGACGCCAATAACGCGTTATCTAAATTAATTTCTTAATAGTCTAATGTTACTTTTGGTTTTGCTTTTCCTAATGTTAGAAAGAACTAACCCAACAGAATTCCAGAATACTGGTGAATACACTTAACGGTGAAAGCGCCTGACAAAACAACGTGGCTTTTTAATTTTAATTTGAGAGATGTTGCAACTTCCGTGTCCTGCGTGCGTGTTAAGAAGAAAAGGTACAAGAGAATAATGGCGTTATAAAGAAGCCTACGCACTGCGGCTCGCCGGGGCCCTGTCGCGATGTTATCTGTTATCGGCTGCTGCTACTTCCCGCCGGGCTCGCAACTGCAGCTGACATGCAACTGCAACTCGGTTCAACTCCAACGCAACGCGCCGCGATCGCGACAAGTTTCATTAACTTGAAAGTTTAATTTCTTGAGACGACTGTTTGACGCTGTTTGTCCTAGCGATAGAATTAGTTCTTCTTTCCGAAACCGAAATGACAAATATGAACTAACCGTCATTGGACGTGCAACCTCTTCTGAAACGCAATAGAGTCGAGATTTGCTTCTGTTCAAGAATATTATATGATCTTTTCAACTTTGTAGTGCGGGATCTAACTAAGCTGCTACAAGGTTTTCATTAATTTTAAGTTACTATCCCAATCCCAATAACCTCCCCTAGGTATTTTGTAATAGTAAGCAATTAAGGTCCACTTATAATAAAGGAATGAGTTTTTTATCAATTTTATCATACTTATATACATGAAATCACGCGTGTTTCCCAGAGGGGCAGGCAGAGACCTCTTTCATCACTTTTGGCTTAGAACAATTAGACTCAAGTGGTAAGAATAAATGCATACATCAGTTTTAAGGTATTGTGCTGTGATCCAAGTATTAAGAAATAAGTATTTATCAGGTATCATATAGGTTTTTGGAACTAAGAACTAAACTTGGGTTTGCCCGTAGCATCCGATTTTTTAAATTTCTTTAAAAGTTTCTAAGCTTAATAACGTTTTGAAATAATTTAACTGTTAATTTTAAAGTATTTTTATTCGAATTCTACCTATATTGAGTTTGAACTTTACGTCTCGCCGTCTACAACGTCTTGACTGACAGCGGTATTTGCGTGACGTGGCGTTTATCTTGCGGTTTGCCGTTCTCTCTGACAGTGTCTGTTCGCAAATTGCAATGCGTCAGCTAGCAAAGCGTTTGCGGTGTGGCCCGTGAGACAGGACGGGATCATTAGCCGGCGAGTGGCAGGGAAGTAGCTGCGACATGAATATCGAATGTCGGATGATGACAGGTGGAAATACTCCATTACGCGGGAACCGGCATAGGCAAGCCTCCGGAGTATTCGGCTGGAAGGCCGCACGAGTCATCGTTACTCAGGGAATTAATCCCGGATGTATGGTACAGGCAAGGGCATTAATATCTATACAGCCATCGTGTCAAATATATGTATACACGGACCTTATTGCCAGTGGCGTAAAGGTGTATAGATATTTTTGACGTCTTGGGAACGTATATGTATATATATTTATTGACTGTACATATAGAAGTCGTGTGGGCTCGGGGAGTCGGCGAGAAGTCTAGCGGCTTACACAATTAGACGAGCACAATTAGGTTATTAAGTCCTGAGCAGCCAAAGTTGCTAGGATTTTTGTGTAGGTACTTCTTCATGGGTGAAACCTCGAGGGTATCGCATTTGGTCAGTTCCGCGGTGTCTAGCTGACACCGTGAAAGTGCGTCACACGTCACTGGCCTGACGTGTGTAACAATACGTGGTCACACATATTAATTGAACATTGCCGTTCGTCCTGTCTCACGACACGCAACAGACAGACAGCGGCGGCGGAAGCGGGCCCTTCGATGTTTATTTAATATGATAATTAATAAAAGTACTAACTTGGCGTACCATCATATGAACGAGCGGTGAACGTGAGAAGAGTTCTTATAATGTCGAGGATTCAATGTACAAATGTTGAGTTTCTCTTGTGGCGTACGTATGCAGACAGATAGACATCGTGACGATCGACGACGAACAACGTGAGGTCACATTCTCAAATAGATCCTGTTTTTTTTTTACTATTCAAAAATACCAGAACGTGTCTTTCAATAAGTAAAAATTACAGGCTGTTGAGTAGGTAATTTCTCGCTCGTGGAATTATGTAATTTTGTTTCTTCTTATAGCAATCATCATATCGCTAACGATGTGATAGCGGAATCGGTAAACACGGTGCGGGAGTAAATGACCACTTTATACCAAATATTCCGTGTATACCCGCGCGCACGTGAGTGTGTGCACGCGGCTTGAACTGTACCGCGGACCCGCCGAGTCCGAATAACTTGTAAAAATTCCGCCTGCGAGCCGCCGACTCTCTAGAGTAGTTGTCGATTCCTCCGATACATATTTATGGCGCGCCTCTGAGCGCCGCCGTTCCACTTATTTTAGAAGTTATAAAACCAGCCGATTCGACATTTTTTAACTAAGCATAAGGAGACGTTTTTTAAAAGGCAACTCTCTAGTTATCAGCTGGTCAAGACTTAAATACTATATTACTCGCGTATCGCTAACACTATATCATCAGGTGCCAGGCGGTTGACGTTTGTGAAACTCTCTTGTTTTAGATGCCTAGGTCAAGCTAGGCTCCTTTTAATTAAGTAACTCAATAATAAATAGAGGAATAACTCTTATTAAAAAAGGTACAGTCAAGGAAATCGATTCCTAGACCACTTTAGACGATGTCAAAGTGACATAGTCAATCCAAGTGCAAGAGACTGTCTTATGACTTTATTTACAGTGTCACTTTGACACAGTCTAAAGTGGTCTAGGAATCAATTTCCTTGACTGTACGCACTTAAGCATATGTATTTGTATACCGTAGTTTCTTATAAAATGTACGACGGAGCCCCGATTGCGTTTCTATACGGACCACTACGTGCCTCTACGTATAGCTTGGTGCGTCCCTTTCTTGGTCTTATATTGTCTAGCACTGGTTGCAGCTGTCGGATATGGATTTACGGAGAACGATACTTCGCCGATACGTCATTGTGAGTACAGTGAGAACCACGCGCAGGCTTCGCAATACTAAGGTTGGTGTTGGATGCAGTGTCCTAGCGCGCAGGCGTACAGCGTCGACCAATAGAAGCGGGGATACACAGGACAGCGTATTTTACCATTCCATTCTAAAATGGACTATACCTCTTGAATATGCACATAAATATTTAATGCGTTTATAGTAAGTGAAGTCCAACTTACAAAAAGCAATGGTCCTTTATCGAAATAGAAGCCCCTAATTTTTCACGTACGAGCTTGATTTTTACGTAGTGTTTAGTCGAAGATCATAAAGGCTCAGTGTTGTCCCACTGTACCTCTAGGGCTTCGAGTTGCATCGTGCCTCGTCAGTAGGCATCCGCGGCATTAGCGGCCGCCGCGGCACGACGCGCACGAGTCAATCTGCGCAGCTGCGCGCGCGCCGACCGCAGGCCGCGACGGCGCCGGAGCTTGGGCAAGCAGCCAAGTTGGGAAAGCGGCTGCTGACAGACAAAGAATCGCGAGCGGTTGGTACAGGGTTCATCTCAGAGCCTGTAATTTGCCTTCAAAATGCTATTTACTGTCGTTCTAAAATAAAGGACTGTTATTAATCAGAAAAAGAACTTGTTGTATGTAATAATTTAGGTACACAATTACGTCAACCCTCAGACCAATTTTATAGCTACTCACTTGTTTTTTCCGGCGAGTCCCTTCCACTTAGAGAACTACTATATTTCCCGGGATAAAAAGGAGCCTTTACACGTGGTCGTCTATATGCTTGCTTTGTTTACATTTCCATAGACTATAGTTGTCTTTGTTTTTATTTTATTGATTCTGTTTCTTTTGTGTTGCCAACTTTACCAGGGTATAAATTTTATGGTCGTTTGAGACGTTCGAGATAAGCTCGAACAAAAGATTGTATTTGATCCTTGATGTTTTTCTTTTAGCGTTGTTTTGTGTTAAGTGTGTCACTTTCCGTCTTTTCTCCAAGCGGTTCCAACGGAAGACCAGTGCTGGCTTTACGGCTAGCGAATGCTGAGTTGGGACCGTTTCGCAATTATTTTTCTGTGTCTTAATATTTTTGTATCTATGTAATGTGGCTTTGTTTTGTTACGAATAAATGTCTCTTTATCTTTATCTTTATCCCCGGACTAAAGCTTTACTATCTCTGTATCAAATTCCACATCAATCGCGCCAGCGTCGAACCGTGAAGGCGGAACAAACCAACAAACACTCGCATTTAATATTAGTAAGGATATAAAGGGATAGGTACGATTCGGGCGTACAAAATTCCGCTAACTTTTAACTTGAATTAACCGCGAGAGCATTCCGGTAGTTTTCCGCGTGACGCAACAGAACGTGTCGCAACAAAATTGCCAAGAATAGTTTCTAAACCTCCTTCACCATAAATAGAGATGACAGCTAGCCGCTAATTTATCCAAATAGCCGCGCAGGACCCCATAAGTCACGGCCGAGGGTTTCTCCGCCGCGGTCCAGTTCGGATTGCCAACCGCGATCGTTTACAAGCATTTACATATTCAGCGATGCGGGAAGCGGCGCGGAGTCTCGCAGATAACGTCGATGGTGACGGGGGGGTTGGCGGCCGGATGCGGGCGGCTGAAGTGTCATCGTCTGCCGTTAGCGTTGACAGCAGCCTGTTCTAGGGAACTTTGGTCTAGGTACATAATATAGAATTAGGCATACATTTATAAATCCGAATTCCAATGGCTTATATATGTAGGTAACTTTTTTAACGTGTTTTCCATCGAAATATTCTCTAGCAGTGGTTCTAGTTATTTATGTGATATTGTCCTCTGATATTTCATTATTTGTTTAGGGCCCAGCTTAAACCATTAATCGAATGCTCGTAGACTCCGTTTTTAACCAATCTCTTTCCTAAACGATAGGCAAAGTCAATAGGTTGGAAAGCATGTCAGTGCTTCCGCCATGGAGCATGATTATAATCTGAGACTAACTCGACCCGCGGCTGAAGTGACGCGAGTTTTGCGCGGCTTTGCGGTGCTTGGGTCAAACTAGCCGCCACTCACGTAGTGTTTCGCTCGGTTTAGGTTATCTGATCGTACGTTTACGTTTGGAACAGTAGTTACAAAGATTTGGTTCTATAGCTGTACAGGCAAATTAAAACACGTACGTATGTGAGATCTAACTAACTACAGTTCGCATTTTTGTACTTACTTCGTTGCATGGTTGCGTAGGTAGTGTAGTTACTGTCCGAGTTTATAACTATAGATATTCCCTCGATTGATGGATATGTAAATAAATACCTGAATTGGAAGAGGCGTTGGCGTAAGTAGTTGGTAGTGACCCTGCCTACGTAGCTAGCGATCGCGGGTTCAAATCCCGGTAAGGGTAAGGGATATTTGTTGTTCGCGAGTCTTGGATGTTTTCTATGTATGTAAGTAGGTATATCGTTGTCTAGTACCCATAGTACAAAAGCCTAGAGCTTCGGGACTAGGCAATATTGTGTGACTTTGTCCCCCTGATATTCGCCTGATAATTTTCTCGGCAGGAACTGTCTTAATCTTAATAATATGCTGAAATCCGTGTTATTCCAAGTACTTAATAAAGATACAAACACAAACATTGTCCGCGTACTGCGGCAGTCGGCTCACAACCCGCCCCCAACATGACAAAGGCCGGTGAGTGACAGCCTGCCTGTAACACAACAACGCGACGGTAATTTATGCGGAGCCTCGTCAACGTCCGCCATGATCAGTGAGTCGCGCAAACAGAGGCGGCTGGCCAAACGTCAGCTCAGCGGATTGAGTCGGCGCTAGCTGGGAAAGCCGGCGAAGCGGGCTCGAGCTGGGACTGCGACTTTGAAAATTGAACTTCAATTTTTAAAGTAGGACCTCAGAACGGAGCACAGGCGCATTTGGTGTGGTCCTGCTTGAACAGTTCACTATAACTATAGCCGACGGGTTGCCTCGTGTTTCAATGACAATTTAAAACCCAGTTATTAATTCGTGGGAGGTAATTCGTAGGCTGCTATAACTACGGGTATGTACAATTAAAATAGGAAAGTTCGTGTCTAGGCAAGTCAACATCGAAAGCAACATTGTTGCACGATTGCAACTGGTGATACATTTCGTAAAGACAGTTCGATGCGTCGCCTGTAATTAGTGGCCGCGCTCTGGCCAACAATGATGACGTCATCAATTCTACATACAAGAATACAATTGTTGTAGGTAATGCCACGAACAATATAACGACATTCGTTGTTTTGCAACGTCAGCACGTGTGCCTGTTGCAACGCCGACCCGTGTCGAGATACATTCGGGTATAATACTGAACTGGACCTTAACATAGCCGCCTGAAAATATTACCTATAATTTCTTATTCTGAATGAAGCTAATAAATTCCTTTTATGCGAGGCACCCGCCGCCACCACGCGCAGCGTCGATGCTTCGCTTCAATTCATAAATGCATTCAACCACCTGCTAATGTTGCTCGATGACTTTTATTTTTTTTACTAGAAGTTGTAGAATCTAAAACGCGACATCAGTAGTGGTTTGCTAGACTCTATATAAACCGTCTGTGATCTTGATTTTTCTACGGTCCAAGCCTGCGAAGGGAACAAGTTAGGCTAATTCGATCTATGTCGCCTTTCTTCTATAGTAGCTTTTCACGGAGACAATATAAAAACTTCTGTAAGAACCACCTCCATGCAATAAAATAACATTAATTGCGATAGCTACTTACAGATCAATATTTCAGGGAGTCCTAAAGAGTCCGGGAGGCAGAAAGTGAGAAAAGCACCTCACGGCAAAATAAAAAACCCGCGCATCATGAGTGAACCCCCCTCCAGGCACAGAATAATTAATACCTAGTACAAGTCTGCAGGCAGGGCCAGTATTACTATCAGTAAACTGCAGTTATTATGAGTCGTGTTCGGTTTTGTGTCGGCTCCAGAGACCGCACGCCGCGCGCCGCGCACGCGACACGCTCGTCCGCTTTATTGACTCACAACATGATACACGCCACGTACCTGACCCAACGAGTTGCTTTCCTTTACGCTTTAATATCACCACTCTCTATGACGTTATATAAACCTCGGGAGACTGCGCACGCACTCAGCTGGGATACTTCGGTCCAATCCCCTGATCAGAATAGAAATAATAGGGATTTTAACCGATTATTTTTTCTGTCTCCGACTCTATTATGTCGCCGATTACAAAACTGCAATGCAAGTGCGGCTTATAATTCACTGGCTACTTAAATTCTTTCACATTATTAGATGTACGTTTAAAAGGAGTACTTATTTAGTAGATTGTCCTCATAAGTAGACAAGTCTTGATACATAAGACATTCTCGATATCTTGGAATACTGGACATGCAGATCCCGGTGTGCGTTAAAAGAGTTCTGCCCGGGCGGATGGAACACCAACTTCTTCATACTTTCTGTTCGAATACCACCAATGAAATAATACTTTAATGTACATAATTAACTGCAATGTAGCACGTATGATACGTATTACCTATTGCCAACACGCTTCAACCCGTATACCAACATTCAGCATCGCGAAAAGAAGCCAATGAGGAAGAGCATGTGTGCAGAGCGCTAATGGTCGCGTTTCCTGCGGCCGTAAATCACACGTCGCACCACCACTCAGCGCACCATGCAGGTGCCGGGTGCACTGTGCAGCCCTAGCCGCTGGCGCAGGCGTGTGAGAAACAAATACAAAAGATACGGGGAACTGAGGAACGGTTCATTCATCTAGAGGTGTACTTCCATGTTTTCTGATTTGAATACACGTACAGGGAGCTATCTCTTAAAAGTTCCTTCGGGTTTGTACTTGTCTTTCACTCGCTCTCATATGCTCTTATTAGGAGCGAGTGAGAGAGAAGTACAAACCCGAAGTACCTTCTACATGCTCACAGACAGTAACTGTTAAATTGCGTGCAATGTAACTTAAGCCCTTATGTAACTTTGACGCGGTGAAATAAATCACAAAAAGTGTATGTAAATTACATAAGCTGGTCAGGGGATTATGTTGATTGCATTGCAAGTAACGTGTTTACAATTTAAACATATTTATGACACAATCGCCGTCACGAGAGATTCTTTCAAAGACAACAGGGGAGTTATTTCATTGTAATATACCCATTAGATAGTCAGATTGAATGTAATGGTTATGATGATGGACCCTTCGGCGCGGCGCGCAGCGTAGTGGTTGCCGCCGAGTGATTACGGCTGACATCGTTGTAATGGTTCATCTAAAACAGTTTTCTGCGAAATTGCTTTCCATTTCCAAACCGGAAAAAATCCGCAATATATTAAAATTGATATTTAGGGTAAAACACCCCCTTACTGGCACCCAAAGTATCTGTTCAGTCAGATAGCGTGCCCACAATTAGGACTTCGTGCCTCATCACATCATCATAACTTAAGTTAAGAGTTATGCTCTGGTCGGTGGAGTGTCCGCCATTCTTATCTCTATTCTTTGTTAGGTTCTTGACATCTTAATATGACACGACCGTTTCCCATTTTAATTTTAAAGTTACTTGGTCTGGGTTGGCTTCATCTTCCCTCCTATGATATAGCTTGATAAATTGTTGTCTCGCTTATTGGTTTACCCTAGTACTTGTACAGATTTAAAATACCCTCAACATAATCCCACGGTCCCGTCCCCTAGGACCGCGGCGACAATGAACGACTTGGCAACAAAGAGCCAAAAAAACAAAACCCAATCAAAGTTCACAAAAACGTAATCACAGACGTTGGCAGTGTTGTAGCCGCACGCTGCGTTAGGCGCGGAGGTGTAGCTGCACCGCTGCCAAATGCAGATGGTGGCGAACAAGCGAAGGGCGGAGTGGAGCGGACGCCGTTAGCGCGGGATCAGCGGAGGGCGGGCCCACAGTGTAGCGCTGTCGGCCACAGCCTGTGTCGGTTTAGCTCCGCAATCTAATGTAAGTACATGCCGTTCAAACGTTCGAAGTACATTTAAGCTGCATTTACATCGCAGTTACTCCTCATTGTGGTTACTTTGAAACAGATCCACATGGCAACGTCTACGTACACAGCATAGTTGCAAGAGGATTTTCTGTTCAATAATTAGACGGGACATTACATACAATTACCAAAACTAATTTCCTCGAGAAATAATTTATGAAACGAGTACTTAGGTAAGCGTAGCGTACGCGGGAATACAAAAATGTGTTTTGTCGTCTGCAGGTATCTTATGGCTGTATCTTAACACGATTTCTTACTTCTCTACTTTCCTACTTCTCTGATCAATAGACACCGCGTATTGTGATGTAAGTACGTAAATAGGATTAAGAACCAACGCCAAACATACCATTCAGGGCATTCAGAATTCACATACCTATACATAGATGTTTACATTCTGAACTGTTTTATAATACAATTTTATACTATACAACTAATTGAATACAATTTACATAAAGCCTTCGTATTACTCACCATTTTGTTAGCCATAACAATAAACGTTAATTCGTCCCGAGCAAAAGGTCTCTCCCGAGCCCGCCCGGCTGACCGCAGCTACGTCCGAGTCCGATACAATGTAAGTTACAAACGATTAGTTTAGGCCGATTACCGCCGCTACAGCTGGACGGTGAACGAGAAGTAACGAAGAAACGAAGGTAAATTGTTTACTGGAGCAGGCGAGGGGGTGGCGTGGGGGGGAAGGGGGCGCCAGGAACTTCACAGAGTAACTTGGGCTTATCCCGACACAGCACTCGGCTGCGGCCCCATTGAACCAGGGTCTTCAGAATACCATCAAATCTGATAGAGTTTTAAGGGTTCCGAGTCTCGGAAAGCGTAGGTAACTTAGCTGAGACTTTGTTATCTGTGCAGTGTCTGTTTGTCACAATATTATAAGTTGTTGGACTGTGAGAGACTCATACCATAGACTACTGACAGCAAAATCTCACAGTCGGCCGTAAGTTAAAGTCAAGAGCAGAGACAGCCAGGGAGTCAGGCGTAAATGTCGATGGCTCATAAATTAATAATACAAGAGTCGACTTGACTTCTGACCCCAGCGCATGAAATGTAGGTACCAACCAACCACAATCGTTAGTAGGAAACTTAGCCGATGCTCTAACGGTGAAAGAAGATCGTGAGGGAGCCTGCACATATAGTAGTGAGGAGGTTTGTAAGAATGAAGAACTGCAGAAAAATGCTATTACCTACTCGTTTTAGGAATATTTTTCCTGACTTTATTGTTTTACAATATTTTTGCGGGTCGATCTAGTCCGGTATCCCCTTCAAGACCTAAAAAGAGGCTTGTAGCATTATGTACAGTCAGCGTCATATAGTTGGTAGCATCCAAAGTAGGCAAATAGTACGTTACACGTCATTATTATCGTAGTAACAAGGGCGAGTAACGAACTATTTGGCTACTTTGGATGCTACAAACTATATGACGCTGACTGTACAAGTAAATAACGTTTTAGAATTGGCTATCAGGTAGATTTTCACTCGGCCCTGTTCCGTCCCTGAGCGCCGTCTGCGACGCGGCGCGACGCGGCGCAGCCGAGGTCCGCGCTCCGTCCGAAACACAACAAACAGCTATTCCCCGGAGCGAGCGCTCCAATCCATTTACGTATTTACATTTCCGACAAAGCCGAGCCCTAGACGTCCTCAAGTCAGATTACAAAGGAAATTTAATATCGAAATCATAGCACGTCGCGGCGGAGGGGCGCCGGCGCGCTGTACAAACAGAGCCGTATTATTGCGCACCACTTGTCCGCGCCGCCCCGCGCCGTTCAAAACTCTCGTAATTCTGAATTGTTATAGAAATGTTTTTTTTAAATGCTGCGTACGTTTTTGGGGTGCAGTTTTTTACAAAATGGTAACCCTCGTGAATATGAAAGGCCGGGCCCGACAGCCCCCGTGGGCGACGTCGGCTCGCGCCTCGCGCGGCTTAACTCTCAGCCATAGCACAGAATAAGTAAGGGCTTAAAAGGAAGTACCTACTTTAAAATAGTACCTAAAAATATATATTACTTTACAACAGGATTTGTTTACCTATCCTTAGAACTATACATAAAAAGGCTTCGTAACCAATAATCATGACTACCCAACAAGCTATCGATTGGTATAGGATAGTTATTTTTTCAATTCCTCACACCTTGTCGATAGAGAATTTATTTATGCGTAACTTTTACAGGTTATCCGTAATGACAGCTGATATAATTTTATCGCCGCTGTAGGTAATCGGAATTACAGGCGCGTTTTGATTTGATAATGATAACGATCACCGTTCTCTGCCCCCCGCGCCCCCGCGCCCCCCGCACCCTCGCGCGCCAATTAAGCCGCTACACATTACATGTGATTTAATATTCGATCGCTTTGTCCACTATACGGAGGGTATTCTCCGACGCGACCGCTAACAATTCGTGTGCCAACTTTTCGATGGACCAGCTAGAGTGACCCCCCTCGCTGCCGTTAGCGACCCGATCCAGGGTTCCGGTTAGGCGGGCATTATTGTTGCGATACAGAATAACCAGCTACGCGTGATTTACCCCGGCGGCCGCCCGGATCCAGTTAGTTCGGCTAATGTACACCGGCAGCGGCGGCCGGATCACTCGGCGGCCCGTTTAATCAAGCAAATATGAACAGCATTTTTTAATTATAGTAATTGGATTAGTCCAGATTGTAAATTTATATTTACATTTGCATTGTAACGCAGGAAACTTGAAACGCACGCCGCGCGCCGGGGTCGTGTTAATATTAATATTTGGTAATTTAGCGCAGGGAGTGGTTTGCGAAAGGCAGACTATGATGAGGGAGGGATTATTAAGGGCCTTCCTTTTATTAATATGTAGATGAAACAAGTTATGGGTATATATTAAATAGGTTTAGATCGTAACCTAATTACTACTACGTAAAAGAAAACTCGTACTAGATACCAACTAGCTAGTCTTTGTCTTCATTTTGGAAGGGACCGCTGTAACGCCGGCCTCTCGTTCGTGGGCCACTAAATAAGTAGCTACCTGAATAAGTAGACCTTCCCATTCCAAGTAATAATTTAGCAACCCAAGAGATCCTATTTTACGAAAGACCAATAATATAATTCTAATAACAGCTTGTTGTTATGTCAAAATCCACACGACACGACGATAAAATTGTCCGCGTTTATCACTCATTCACAACAATAACCACAGACATATCGTTACTATCGCTGAGGTTCGTAGCGGTGTGTTTCTGGCAGCCATGTTTATTTATCACCCCGTTATATTTACCTAGTACCCGGAGACGCAGTATGGCCAGACCTCCCACAAACTCGTCCGACGACCGTGGCTCTATTCCATTTGGTTTAAGGCAAACTTCCTTTATCTTAATCATAATTGATGATTTCACACTTGTTCTTACTAAGTGATCAAGAAAGCATACCATAACGTCAACAAAGCGCAATTTCTTTCGGCGCTTCTTCTCCGCAATGATGGTCTTGTCCGAAGCGCTGGGAGATTCATCAGAAATGAGCCCTCATGTGGCCTATTTACTAAATACAATAAATACAATAAATATTTTGAATATGAATATTGAATGCAACTGACTGCAATTGCGCTTGTTCCGGAACCAAGCATGCGCGGGAAATTTAGTAGTCTTTCGATTCATGCGCTTAGGAGTAGGGTCCTCTACTGAGGGCAACGTAGGGTCAACATAGCGGTTAGCCACAAAACATTACCTACCTAGGTGCCCTCTGTCTTCGACACTGCGCATCGTCCCCATAGCCTCAGCGTAAATGACTGTGAAATACAGACATACAGCTAGTCCGACAGACAGAGGGTATTATGAAATATGGGTTCCATTTTTCTACACGGAACTCATTAAAACAGGTACAAAATATGTAGGTATCTTCATGAAAGAAAGTGATGAACGAGCTCACGCGGTCCTACTGATAAGTCAGTCGCTTAAAGCCAAAGCACAGTTTCAGTTATAAACATTTTGTTGTTCGACTAGTTCGTTTGTTCACCTCCGGGCAGGGTTGGCGTCGCGTCGCGTCCCCGGGCGCGGCGGGCGGCGCCGGCGCGGCTCCCGGTCACGACACTCACGACGCCCCAGCACAGATGCCGCGCGTAAAACAACATGGCGGAGGTTGTAAAATGACGCATTAAAATTGACATAAAGCGAGTAATAATCTGCACGCACCGTATCGACTACACTACACGAGGCTTTTCCGAACTCCATTAAGAATTTAAGTACTGGACTGAGCAAGAGGCACACTCCCAGCCCCTCATTCCTTATTTTACTTCGCATTTCGAGAAGGGCTAACCACGGATATGTGAATATAATACTAACCGAAATTCCTATATACTTATAAATTTATAATAATCTCGGGAAATTAATAACGATACTTGAATTCTACGCGGACGAAGTCGCGGAAAAAACTAGTTATTTTTATATATCTGTTACGCTAACGCACCTACGGTTCCTATTGTAGAAGTTTATTGTATTAGCCGATCATCATCATGATTGTAAAAATCACCAGCCAATGACAGTCATTCATAAACCTCCGAGCACACAAAACATCCTTCGAAGAACATGCGACTTTAAGAAGTCGCGCTGGCAGCATTTAAGTAAAATAGACGGGCGCCCGGGTTTGGGACTTTTAACGATTTATTTGGTTGTTCTCTGTCAGATCTATTACAAAGTGTGGGTCATTACTGGATAGTAGGCCATCTGGGTTTTGGTTGCGTAAGTTGTTAACAGCTTTGTCATAGTCGTAAGTAAACAAGTCTCAAATTGTTTTGAGACTTGTTTTAGGTAATTTAAGATCAGTTAGACATCATCATCATCATGTCAGCCGTAAGACATCCACTCCTGGACATAGGCCTCCCCCAAGGCTTTCCACTCAGACCGGTCTTGTGCTTTTCGCATCCACCGCGGTCCCGCGGTCCTGACGAGGTCGTCACTCCATCTTGTTGGAGGCCTACCTACAGCTCGTCCCCCGGTCCGCGGACGCCACTCCAGAACCTTCTGACCCCATCGGCCATCAGTCCTGCGAGCAATGTGCCTGTAAAAATATATAATGTATAGGTACCTAGGTTGTTTTACTTACAATCGGTTGGGCCGTGTAGGAGATAAGCAGGCACCATCAGTTCTGAGAGGGGGTCGCTATGTGATGGACCATGGGTTTATTTCATTTAGGTGGGTAAGTATCAACTTATATAAAAATAAAAATTCTTATTGTTATGGTTCGGCGCGGCGCGCTGGCCGCGCTAGGCGCGGGCGCCGGCGGGGCTGCCGTGCGCGCCGTTCGGGCCCGCCGCCTGCTCACCGCGACACTGCACTGTGTTATAGCCGCAGGGCTCTCCCGACGGTAATCATGATCTCTCTAAAGCTGTCAACAGTGTCAACACACAGAAGGTGGAGCCGGCGCGGAGGCGGGCATGTTGCGGTATACATTGCGCTCTGTGAGCAGGCCTATCGGAAACTATCGGAAACTGCGTTAAGTTACAAGCAATGTAACGGCAATAAGCTCGCCTTCGTGTGGACAACTTAAACTAAGCTACTTACGTTTCTGGAATTAAGTAGTCACAATAGGGTAAAGTCACCAGTGGTCAGCCAGAGACCTGTAGTCGGCCTCTACCTATACTTTGTATGAGTGGGAAGAGTACGAAAGATATATGTCCCACTCTTCGCACTCATATAAGGTCGACTACTGGTCTCTGGCTGACCACAGGTGACTTTACCCTATTCCTAATAGATAAGAACTTCTTAGTAACAAGGAAAGTACTCAACTGTCCGGCTCCGATTGGCGCTACTTTTAATAGGTATATGTTAGAGAGTAGTCTAAAATAACAGAACTAAGGTTTTTTTTTTAGTTGCCCAATCTCTACCTCTTGGGGAAAAAAAACCTCCAAAGAAAGTACTGCAAAGTGACTTAACCCTCTAACTCAGAAAATAATTTGTTAAAAAAAAATGCTAATTAACTTTTGGTTTGATAATGTTTAAGAACTGGAAAAAATAATGAGCATGTTTATATATAACACAAACTCGCATTCAACATAAAAAAAATACCCAACAAAGTGTATGCTCGGTGAGAAATAGGTGTATAACTTTGAAGGGGATTTTCATATTTTGTTTAAATATGAGTTCGAATTGTTTATTCTACTACCATATGTACATTAAAGTTTGTGACTTGTTTTATTGTTGTTTGTGTTCGTACAAATGTTATTATAGTCCATTAATTTTTGACGATCGTTTTGCAAAAATATTTTTAGTTTTCCTTCTTTGACGATTATAATATGAATTCTGTATAATTAACATTGTGTGATTCATGTGTGCAATATAACTTAAACTTATATAATGAAATTAATAAATCTAAATCTAAATATACATATATGTCCGTTCTCTGGATATATTACACTTTAAAAACTGGACATTAATAAATCCTCCTATCATTATTTTATTTGACGACGCTGGCCTAGACGGTCGATACCGTGCCTATGAAGCTGGCGGTCCTGGGTTCAAATCTCGGTAAGGGCATACATTTGTGTGATGAGCACGAATATTTTGTTCCTGAATCATGGGTGTTTTCTATGTATATAAGTATTATATTTCTCTATATAAGTATTTATATCGTTGTCTAGTATCAATAGTACAAGCCTAGAGCCTAGTTTGGGACTAGGTCAATTGGTGGACAATATTGTCCCTGATATTTATTTATTTTATTTATTTATTTTATAAACCTTTCTTTACTGTTATAAAAGCTGTTTTATTTTGCTCGATGCTTCTTACCAATGTCAGTTCTGTTCGAATATAATCTATATCCTGCCAGTGACACTCGAAGCGCAATTGCTTACGTATAATTTTCTCTCTTACTCTCGTATTTTCCGTATCTGGCTATCGTTCATTAGTGAAAAAAGTGAACATACCTATTGTAGTTTGTATAGCTATCTAACGCAACTGCGACTTACTAGGCGCGTAACATATCTATACTCTGTAATATCATTGTTGTTTACGTTCTTCGTATCGTCTCGTAGTTACTTTATAAATAGCTAATGAGTGACGTAGGTAGGTACCAAGCATAACAATATGGCAGTCGCCTAGCAACGACAGCTTTTGCGTACGCCAAAACCGAAAACCTTGTTCACTAATCTAAAATTGCTTGATCGGACGAAGCAATAATTTGCTTTGCTATGCGATACGAAGAATCGGCCGTTGAAACTCGGCTCCCCCGAGAAAGACAGCGATAACAAGTGCTTGACGGTGTGCATTCCATTCATGCATACTTGAGCGTGTGTGCGTGCATCAAGCCGACGCGTCAGTCCGGCCGAAGCGTCGCGCGCGGCGGTCGTGTGCGCTTCAGGGGCGTTCGGGGAAGTTCGGGGACGTTCGTGGCGCCATCGCGTGCGTCCAGCGCCATGCTGTCGTCGCAGATCCGAAGCAGCGCCTACCGCGCCCTGCTGGAGGAGTTCATCGAGAGCTACCGGAGTGAGCCCTGCCTCTGGCAGATCAAGAACAGGGACTATTACAACAGGTGAGTCCCTCCTGACTAGTCCTGTCTTAGGTAGATAGGTACCACGTCACAAGGCCTGACGAGTCTCACGATTGGTGATAATGAGTCAAAATTAAAACATTAATCCGAGCGACGCGATTGTTCATAGGTACACCGACCTATAGCTACTCAGTCTACGGCGGCCCCACGGGCCACGACGGTCCCGCGACCCAGACAGGGCAGGTTTAACGTAACAATTCGGTTGATCACTCGGCGCGGTCCTCTCTCTCTCGCAGCCATCTTAATATAAACGACAACAATTTGTTATTTTTCATTGCATTTTTTTTACAAAAAGTGTCTTTCATCAAAAAAAACAATACGTACCAATTTAATATAGATTACTACCTCAAAATGAACATGAAGACAATGTTTAAGTGTAAGTAAGTATATATAAATAACCGGTCAAGTGCGAGTCGAACTCGCGCACCTAGGGTTCCGTATTTAAGATAATATGCTTAGTAACCGCAAAAGAAACAATCATTTTGTAATGAGCTGTATTTTATATGTAATAAGGTCCATTTTGACTAGAGATTTTGAAAGTTTTTTGCTATTTCTCAAAAACTAAATAATGAACACTTCATTTTATTTTCACCTTAAAATATAAGTTGATAGCATTTGTAGTTGCTGAGAAAACCTGCTGTGACATACAGATTACAGACAGACAACGAAGTCTCACCATAAGGGTTAGTTTTTTACCATTTTGGTACGGAACCCCAAAAGTACCTGGATTGTTTGTTTAATAAGGTTTCTAAATATAAAACCTAGCTAGTTCGATTTATCCCCGATTTATTTCCGAGATTCAGATTTTACCTAGGTATATACCTATATATACCTAAGAATTGCTCGTTTAAAGGTATTAGATAGATAGATATAGTCTGGCCAAGCTAACTCTGCAATAGAATAACCTGGCAACCGCGTGTAAAACTTTACATGGCAATATTCCTGAGCTGTCTTGAAACTGGTTTTTACAAGTAGGTGGTATGTCAGGCGGCTTCCGTTACCTAGGTACTCACTATTTATTGTAATAAAAGTAGAAACGATGGTGAAACCTTTTAAAAGAGATGTGCTGCAATTACTGTTTCGCATACTGAGTGATTTCCAACATTTCTGTTCTTGCTCAAAAACGGCAATGTTCACTTAACACCAAGGCGTTGACAGGTTAGTAACTGAGCAATCTTAATCCTCAATTCTACAATTTAGACTATCTCGCTTATTTTTGTTTTGTTGAACAAATACAGTTTTATTTATTTATACAATTACTGTCAAACTTAAAAAACAAAACAATTTATTATAGATATTATAAGAATTTCCCAAATCACCAGTGGAGCGCAATTATGTACTTATTACATAAATAATTATGGTTTCCCCAGCTATAAATAGTCCCGCAGACATTGGTAAAATTGATATGGAACCTTTAAGGTATTTGAATCCCTTCAAAAAAGAAACGAATTAACCAAATCTGTTCACAATATCTTGTGACATAAATGAACAGTCGCAAAGGATAGCCTTCTCCTTTTTTGAAGTCTGCAAAAAGATAGTTCTCTTTACAATCAACATATGTTTCTTTCCTAATGAATTTAGTATTAAGCGAAAGATGTCTCATATGTAAAATAAAATAATAATAATAAGTATCAATACTTATTTCTCCTCAAATCCTGGTGTTGCTATATAAAACTTTTTTAAACCCAACTGTTTTTGGCTTCTGCAGACTTAGCGTGGCCACACTCTAGATATAGGTATATGGCCATGTTCAAACTTCAAAAGTAGGGTAGGTAACTACGTATTATGGGGTAATGCTGGTACCTAAACCTACTTACTTAAATTGATTTGTCTCTTGTGAGCAGCTAGGGTTCACCTGTATCGATAGACTCAATGATCGACGCTACCGGTACTCACCCCGTTTTACGGTAGGAACCTTCCTAGATTCCGTTATTAAACGAGACACATAACACCTATCTACTTAGTTGATCGCTGGCTGTTCACCTGTCGGCGAGAGCTCTCTCCACCAGTTCGTTGAAACAAAAGACAGCTCTCGTGTCACTAAAAAACGCTACCTCTAATACCTATCTCCATTCCATTTGTAATACAAATCCGTTTAGCCGTAGTTTCAGCATAAAGGAGTAATAAACACACATCACACACGCACGCACGCACGCACGCACGCACGCACGCACGCACGCACGCACGCACGCACGCGCGCGCGCGCGCGCGCCCGCACACACACACACACACACACACACACACACACACACACACACACACACACACACACACACACACACACACACACACACACACACACACACACAGACACAATCATTCGCATTTTATACCTACCTAATACATAGGTACATACATACCAGTCGCGAGGCGTTCGTACAAGCCGATTATTTACGGCTTTACCAAAAATTCCTATGCATAGAGTAGGTATACAAACAAAACGTAAAACCGACACACGCCATACACCTTTTTTTGCTCCGGCTTGTCTATTTATTTACGTGACGCTTCGCCATTACATACATTATATCACGCCTGTTTCAAGTTTTCAAGTTTCAAGAGGGAAGGCAGCTACGATCCTACCGACGTAGTGTCACTGGTAGATACGTAAATTGTTACGATGAATTATAGTATAAACCTTGTACTATAACCATAGTACATATATTTACGTATGTATGTATTGTATGTATGTACAGTACGGGCAACACGGGACGGGGCCGATTGTACGATCCCTGAAGAGGCCTGCGCCCGCGCCGCTATGAACGTTTCCTAGCTGCTATGATGATTGAGGATCGAGTTGAGTGCCGAGTTCTTCCAGCTGAGTGGTAGTTGCCTCAGTGCTAATAACATGACATGATCCATTGTGTGCCCATTGTGTTTGTGTAGGGAGAAGAGGAACGCCTCGCTGGACCGGCTGCTGAAGAAGCTGCGCAAGCTGGAGCCGGCGGCGGAGCGCGAGGACGTCATGCGCAAGATCAACTCCATGCGCACCACCTACAACAAGGAGCGCAGGAAGGTGCCCAGCACGTCACGTCACGTCACATCACATGTGCCATGCGCCGCCGTCGGTGACCGTACTATCAATCAGCCCAATGGAAACCTGAACCACTATAGAACCTTGTCACAGTGACGTTAGAAATCATCTTGTTTGACACTTTAATCACTGTGACACAGTTCTATGGTGGGTCAGGGTTCCATTGGGCTGATAGGGCCTCAGTCACAGATTAGACATTAACTACAGACACACCACTATCATACAAGGTAGCAAAGACGTATAGCTACCCCTGTTAGGTATTATGATTACAAAGTACAGAGGTCTTGTACCTGATAAAAATACCATTTTGTTTCTTGCAAGCAAAAGTGAACGTCATTCACTCACCATAAGACCGGGAATCAATTTACACACACAGCGCATGAACGCGAGCGACTTCGAACGATCACGCCAGAGTTGTGCCAAAACAAAAATATGAAATAAAATAAGGAGTGAAAGAGACAATGTTTATTATAATATTTATATTAAAGTGTCTATGACAATATTTTAACACATTTTTATTAATTACAATGGCACACAACAAACTGCAATATAGTCTTGTAATTATAATGTATTTACTAGTAGAAACATTTCGATTATCTACTTATTGTCATTATTTATTATTCTTGTAATTATCGTACCTACTGCTAAGTCCTTAGCTACTTGAAAAAAACGTTATTAATTAGTTTCTCTGCCAAAAATCAAAACGGTCCGATAAATTTATAAGAAATTTTAGTATGTACACAGGGACAGTTGAGTGTCGAGTTTATAAATATGTATACAATTTTGTACCTTATCACTTTAATCGTTGTGACAATAAATTCATGTATCGCAGTTTAAACATGACATTAAATAGACAAGGTACTAAAGTGTATACATATTCATAATCTCGACTTTACCTATACCTACCCATATCCATAGTAAACGAATAGAGTTTCGTTTGAGTTGGGACTATGTCAACTTGAGCAGGTACCTAGGTACGTTCTCCCTGGCTCCTATCCTAAACCATGGTGCTGCTTCGCTTATAAAGACCATTAATGAAGGAACTCTGACCTTACAATGGACCCGATTCTACAGTGACCTCTAAACTTCCTAATTTAATATAGGTTTCGCTAAAAAAACTTTGCTATTCTATGAGCAGCTGTCATAATCAAATGGATCTGACGATTCTGACGCTTCTTATTTCAGGCGGTTTATCTATTCACTTTGTCTATTGACATTCTGGAATAGCACTTGTTAAATCTGCCGTCTAAACACTCTAAACTATATCTAAAAATTAGACGATTTAGTTTTAGGCTGTTTAAGCGATGTGCACGTAGAACCGGGTCCAACGTCTGCCGAGTGATGGCTCATTGGCTCACTGGCTTGGGTTGTTGTTGAGCTTCAGCGGAATGTGTCGGTGCAGGTGTTGGAGGCGGAGGCGGAGGGCGGCGTGCGCGTGCCCAAGCTGTGGTGCTACGCGCTGCTGGCCTTCCTGGACGACAAGAGCGCGCCCGAGCGGGACGCGGGCGCGGGCTGCAAGCGCGAGCCGCGCTCCGCGGAGCCCCCGGAGGAGGAGATGGAGGAGCTGGACGGGGACATTATCGAGATGGGTTTCAAGGACGACGGTGAGGTGAGACGGGTTGTAGGGTATTCGGATGGACTACTTCGGATGGATTATTTCTAGAATTCACTACTGCAGGTACGGGGGGCGGGGGCGGGTCGGTGCCTGTTGTGTGCGGATATGATTTACTAACGAGAGTTTCGAAATAAAACCGCGACGTCAATAACAGACAGTCTTACAAGGCTATTTGACAAAACAAACATGCACGCAAGCTACGTACTGTAATACGTCGCTTGAGTTTTTCAGTTAACAAACATTATAGAACAAACCACTTTACCGTACACAATAACATATTTCTGGTTGGTAATAGAAATTAAAGGAAATTGAATGTTCTAACTATCGTCATATGGTATTATTCCCTTTGGTTTGCATCATCCCCTGAGTCACTGATCGAAGACTGGTCTTTAGTGACATAAATTGATTGGTGCCGCCGCCGCCCGCGGGACTCGGCATTATACATATTCATTTTATGTAAAAAGATAGGAGGTAGATAACTAGATACTTAAACGCTGGGTTTTGTAAAGATCCGTTAGATCAAATTTCGGTCAGGAATGTCAAAAGATGTATGAAGTTACAAAAACTTGCTCTGACATATTTACTAACGGGCCTTTATAAAAGAGCCTAATTGATTCTATTTTAATATTAATTTACTGCTAATTTAAACCAATTACTTAACACCACCTGGCATTTTTTGGCTATTTCTCTGTCCAAGGTAATATGGAAGAGATTCTTATTTAGCGATAAGACCACCTGTTCTACAACTGTAATTAAATTGTACTGTTCCCTATTTTGTTTTGATGGTGCTCATTTAATAGTATTTGGATTGCATATGTATTTAATTGTGTATCGAAATAAATCTATACATATACATTTGTAGTTGTTTATGTGCAATAAAGAGTTTACATACATACATCCATACATACATTTTCCTACGACCAAAACTGTGAATCAGTCCCCGATCAATTTTAGACCGTAATTTTCCGTCGCCAATCACCACATTCATGTCGTGAGTAAGAGTAAGTAGATCTGTTGTCCGAAACTTCGTCGTAACACGGAATATTGTTTACAGTCGCGTCATTGCAAATGCCTGTGGGAGTAGGTACCAGCCGGTGTTCTGTGTGCTTGTTTGCCGTCTCCCTCCATCCCAAATAAAATATACTACTCTAGACTATAGAATATTCTACAAATTTAAGAAACACAAGTAATGTGTTTGTTACAGGTTAGTGGTGAAAACAACGTCACGATTGAACAAACCACACTATCCTGTGAAGATCGTTCCGACAGTGATGACGATTCTATCAGTGTGCCGAGAGCTAAGATAAGGAAGACTGACTTCAGTGTTGCTCGCAACTCGGGGCAGTCTGCAGAGAGCTACCCGAAGGGCTCCAGAGAAGACGCGCGCTGGGCGGAGGCGCCGACGAGAGACCAGCGGCTGGAGGACCGACACGACATCTACTGCAAGTCCATCGCGTGCAAGCTGCGCGACTTGTCCAAGACCCAGAGACTCCTCGCGGAGCACCTCATCAACGACGTGCTGTTCGAGGCGGAGTGGGGCAACCTGACCCTCAAGCACCGGCTGGCTCAATAGCGGGCGACGGTCGACGCGGCGCGGTGCGAGCGACCCCGATTAATAATATTGTTATTTGACTGGACCGGGCCAAAAGGAGTTCCTATTTCTTTTTCTATTGCTGTCTGTTTTGCTTAAACCCCTTTGCAAAAAAGGGCTCTTATGATTATTTTGAATGCCTAGTTTTAATTTGGTGGACGAAATGAAATTTAATGTTACAATACAACATTAGATCAGTAGGTATCGTTAATGTGTACTTAGTTGTTATTTTTCTTCGTAAACAGTTTACTTACGCACGAGTATATTGAACTGTTTGAAAAAATCGAAAATTCCCGTTTTTTTGTAAGGGAGTGTAACTAAGTACATACTCTGTTATTTTGGTTAAAATAAGTAAATAACCGACTGTTTACTACGCTCATTAAAATAGGTACCTACCTACTATTTAATTTCACGGATCGGCCTGTTGAAGCTACGCGCAGGTCAGGGCGATGTCACGACACGACCGACACTTGGATGCTGTTCTAGTTGACCCTCGCCGGGACCATCGCAAGTGATCCGACGCTTCAATAATGAGCGTTCATTCCAGCAACTTGGATACTCGGGAGTTCACATTCAGTGCCGTTGTCTCAGTTTTATTTTCGAGACCGTCTTGTTGACAGGACGCTAAATGTCGTTAAGTTACATTTACGCAAACTATTTTCGGAAACTGACAAAATGTATGGAATTGACGATGGCGCGCGAGGCGACCGCGTCTGAGAGCTTCCGTCAATCCTGTACATGTTCAATAAACAAACGCCGACTGCTTCTTGTCTAGGGCCTCTGGTAGTTTATTGATAAGTACTTCAAGTGATAAATGCATGTGATTAATTAATACACACTTGGTATTTCTACTTCTACTTACTGAATTCCAAATACACCTTTTCCAGGTAGGTACCTAGAAAAAAACACCTGTAAGTCAAAGGGATCAAAAGCAATATGGTTTGAGCCAGTAGAATAGAGAGACCATGGGGAATTTAATATAGCCGCTTATTTCATTAGTAGAGACAGCAGTGCGCACGCACCTGCCGCGCACATCGTAATACCTACATAGTAGCAGTGTAGCACATGGAATACGGCGTTTCGTGAACCAAAGATTTCCTTTGGCAGGAGTGGTCCTTAGGACCCATGGATGGATTTTCAAAGTGGAGTCTGCACCCTTACATCAAAAATCGGGTAAAATTAAATTAATTTAATTTTTAATTTTTGATGTAAATTGTTGAGGGGGGGGTGGATGTCAACTTTATCTTTATATCTACATCGGTTAAGCTAGGCCAAGTTTGGTATCGTTTTCGTATACATTGGGGATGCCGAATTCGTTTATGGTAACATATTGACACCGTTCCGAAGCAAAAATATATAAAAAATAAAAGATTACAGTGCGATAGCTCTTAGAAGATGCGTCGGGTCACTCGCTGTAATACGATCTTATTAAGAGAGAGTGAGAGAGAAGTACAAAGCCGAAGCATCTAAGTGCTCACAGACGGTACTTGTTTTTCCAATTCCATAATTTATAAACAATATTGAATATTGAAAAAAATTAGATGCTTTAGAGAGCCCTAATATTAGTCGAGTAAAAAATATATGTTATGTCAAATTAAAATGTTTCGTATGGGCGTGGTAAAAAAAAAAAAGGGAAAATTCTAATTAAAATGTTATTTTGAATCCTAGAATGATAGGGACAGGTTCGCAAACATGATTATTAGATCTAAATAAACATAAGTAATGGTTATGCATTCCGTTTAAGGCCAGGGGGGTTATTATGACATAGCTATGCAGTTCAGTTTACGCTGAGAGAAGAGGACAAAGATATATAACTGCTATAGCCCTGTCCTTTACGCTAGTCGTAAAATGAACTGCATAGCCATGTCATAATAACCCCCCAGATCGTGCCATACATCAAAGAAAATTTTACTTAGAGCACTAAATGAATTACCTGCGACATAACTTGTTTACAAAGGCATTTTCTTTCATAAAAAAGTTTAGAGTAGTCGAGACGTTCCTTCATTTACTTCGCCGAATGTCTCTGGATCCAATTATTGCAGAATTGAATTGTACATCTTTTATTCAGTTGAAAATTATACCAAACTTGTCTATTACCTACCTAAACTTAACAGTTATTGACCTCAGACATCGCCGGGCGATCCTCTCCCGTCTCCTCGTCGTGTAGAAACGCAACTAACAGACTTCATAGCCATTATTAAAGAAGTTTAGACGCTGTACCAGTATTTTGTATTAGTCTATGATTTGATAACAAATAACAAACATTCCCGAATTTTCCGCGCGCGACCCGAAAAACGTCAGCCACAGAGTCGCAGCGAACCGCCGCCGCGGCGACCTTTCAACCGGACGCTACGGCTATTCCGCACCGCCGTCGACGCCGGCGCTGCGTCCCGCTTGCGCGCACCCGGCGAGACCGAAATAGAAACGTCAACATCAAGCGAGATGCCTCCGTCGGGAGCGGGATAGTAGGTAATGTAAATATTGTGTACGATTTACGATATCGACGTGGTGTTCAAATTCATTGCATTCGCGCCGGTAATCGTAATAAGTTATTGAACGTCGCCGTCTTCGAGATCGACGCGGACTAGGGAGGTGCGTGAAATGGACTCTTGTTTTTTATTTAACAGATACCAACATTACCGACGCAACCAACGTACCTACAAAGTGAGTGGAACGTCTACCTACTTGAAATTAAACGTTTTATGGCCGTTGTAAGTGTCCATAACATTTATTTTCTCGCTAAGAGCCCTATTGCAAATCCCATTTCATTATAAACACTTAACGATGAGAGTTTTGTAATTGTTTTGCTCGCGAAACGACTTTGTATGCTAAAAACAGCGTAGGCATGAAAGGTATGACAAAAATATTCAAAAATTTAACGCCTTGTTGTTGCGGTGAGGTTCCTTAGCGGGAATTCAGTTTATATAGGTATTCATATGACGCGGCCCGCGCCCGCGCCGCACGGCATGGGTGGATATTTTTTTCATACAAACCTTATGAAAAATAGTTTACGTCCCAGTTTCAGACCTACTGAATAATATATACACAAAATTTCATAACAAACGGTGAAGCCGTTTCGGAGGAGTTTTGTTAGGTACAAACACCGTGACACGAGAATTTTATATAAGTAAGTACTTACCTACCTAGGTAGGTATTATAGATTAGGGAGATTGTTTTGCTATCGAGGACCTTATCTATCCGTCACTGAGGGAACAAGATGAACCTGACCAGGTAGGTATTAACAAAGTTAGATGTTAGATAAATAAAAGTCATTGGTCTTAATATTTTCTACGGGTTACCTTTGTTTCGTCAAAATATTTTTGGTCAAATGTATCATTTCCCAAATTTTCATTTGCCAAACTGCTTTGTTTTCTGTAACCGTAAATATTTCAGGATTTTATAAAAACTAACCTAACCTAACCCATAGGGTTCTACACGATGGTACTGAAATAAATTCTGAAAACATTGTATAACATTGGTTTGGCAAATGAAAAATTTGGGAAATGATACATTTGACCAAAGATATTTTGACGAAACGGCAGGCTCCCATTTTCTACACATGTGTAGGTACTAGGTACCTAGTGGGAACTGCAGCACAGAATAGGTACTATCGAACCAACGGAACCCTGACCCACCATAGAACCTTGTCACAGTGATTGACGTTAGGACTGTCATACGAAGCTATACGACAATCGTACGTCAATCATTGTGACAAGGTTCCATGGTGGGTCAGGGTTCCGTTGGTTCGATAGTACCTATTACTCCGCAATACCTACTTAACGAACCACCCCCGAGGTCGGACTCGTTCGTTTGGTCTTGAGAAGCAGATGATGGCTGTGCAAATAAAAGTAGAGTCGGCCACAAAAGCTAGTCTTAAAAAATACATTTTTGGCTGAAACTTATTTTCTGATTAGTATGAATACCTACCTGGCCGTTATTTGACCTTTTTTCGTTTAGATTTGAACGAAGTAATAAAAGGAATTTGACCTTGGTTGAGCGTTATCGGCGACAGCCCGGCCGGCGCGGCGGGCCTGCGGCTGCAGGACACGCCATCACCAACAGACACTTGAGCTTTTTTAAATTATAAAACAAGTAGAGTAACTAGGTAATTAAATAACATGAATAACCTATTTCAAACGCAAGGTATAAATTGACTACATATTTATGGTCTAAGATCCGAATTGGAGACGATTAAAGCACCGGCTGTTTATTCGATGAAAAGTATTTTATATCACGTTTAATACGCTAAATAATATGGTGGTGGGCTGAAAATGTCAGTCCAGTGAGTACCTATATGATGAAAAAAAACGTTAAAAATAATAATTGCAATGGCTTGTTAAATACGTGAAACCCGTAGAATATGTACTTAAACGTTAGGTTTGGTGCTAATTATTAGTACCGACTTACCTGTTCATACCTGCCTACAGTGCCTACCCAATAGTTTGACGGGAAAAAAATAGTCGACCTAACGTTTGCATATTATTTAGTTGGCATGTAATTTGTCTAATAAACAAGCAATAGCAATTTTTTAAAACAATGTTTAAATTATTAATAAATTACACTGTACTGACATTTTTCAGCCTTCGTCTTCGCCATTAGTACCTACCTATATTTCTTATCATATAAAGTTTGATACAAAATATTTTTTATCGAATAAACAGCCCGGTGCAAATCGTCTCCTATTCGGATCTCCTACTACTACATAAACCTAACAAACTCTCAAGTCTAGTTAATTATAATTGCTAACTTACCATGGTTGTACCAACCAAGCGGCACTTTTAACATTTTGTACTAATCGCCGACACTTCGCGAGCTCACGAGTCACGACGGCTGGCGGCGCCGCCGGCGCGGAGGCATGACCTCGGGCTCACACGAGACACGCGTACCTACCTCGCCGGTACTCAACGCGCGCACGCACACCACGAACCCCGTATACCGATACCCTCACACAGCGCTGACGCGCGCACAACGAACCGCGTGTGCCTTATTCCCGCACACAGCGGCGCGCCGACGCGGTCGCACGCGGCGGCTCGGGACACACACAACCGCGGAGCGTATACGGACAGCATAGGATCCATTTTGGCAGTTCGGCCGCGTCCGCCGCGCGCGCTGTGCCCAGTACGAGTATCGTCGAGTACCGACTACCGCGCATCCAAGATGGCGTCCACCGACCACGGGCTGGTACGCTACTGCGCCGTCTACGACTGCCTGAACAACTACAAGACGCACCCGCATCTTTCGTACTTCATGATACCGCCGGACGAGGAAAGGTGAGTGCGATGAGATGAGCGAGTTGGTTTGGTAGGTAGCTTGCGGGGCGAGTCACGTGTGAGTGTGCACGCAAGCGTAGGTATCTATGATGGATCAATCACTTTGCGCTGCACCAGCTGGAACCTAATCTGTCTTCTTGACCTATCACAGGCCACTAGTCTGTTATGTAGTGTCAAGGGCATAAATATATATACTTTCCCAAGGGGTCAAAAATATCTATACTTACACTTTTATGCCACTAGCAATAAGGTCCGTGTATACATCAATTTGACGCGATGGCTGTATAGATATTAATGCCCTTGCCTGTACTGTACCGCCCCCGATAGTGAAAAGGGCACATCTGACATGAAGTAAACATCAATAAATAAATGTTTTAGTTGAGAATCTAAAAACCGGTCAAGTGCGAGTCGGACTCGCGCACCGAGGGTTCAGTACCGCCGCACAGTAGCTATTATTATATTCCAATTTGAATACGATTTCAAATCGACTCCGCGTAAGCCGCTTTTAAGTCTCCGTAGCCAAAATGGCAGAAACGGAACCCCTACACCTACCTACCTAGTTTCGTCATGCCCGTCCCGAAGAGATATAATATTATATGTATGTAGGTAGAGTGGCCATTGGGAACATTGTCTGTCACAGAAAAACTGATCATAAGCATCTGGAATGCCATCTAGCGTTTAGTAGCAAAATAGGCATGGAAGTAATAAGAACACTTATTTCAGCTATTGGACGGCAGGTGACGAGGTTACGCTCATGTGACGCTCATGGTAGGGGTAACCAATTCGTTGTTGTATTAATAGTGTGGCGGAACCCGCGGAACCCACATGTGAAGCATTGTATGCTTAATTACAATGCTCACGCGCATGGATTAGATTAGGTAGACAGAGCGTGGCGATATGTTATCGGTACGCTGATTACCAGATATTAAGCGAGTGTAGTTTTAAGTATATATTCCGCACTATTTGAACATTTAATTAGATTTGATAATCAACTGCAAAAGTGATTTCATTTATCTCCCTCCTGCGTACCTTCTGGTAAAAATAGCATCGATATCGTATTAAGATTGATTCAAATATGGCGACTTAACTATAGTTTAGTTTTCCGTTCTTTTGCAACTGTAATATGCATTTATTTAGGTGTTTAACTATTAATTAAAAGTAGGTACTCGTACCATTTACTTGCAAAAAATGACGATAAAAAAACTATAACAGCAATACATCTCCCTATTTAATTAAGTTCATCTACTTAGCAACAGAGGGCGCTTATAATTTTCTAGAATCACATATGAAAATATTTTAATAAAAACGGATTTATTAATTAAATACACTAAATAATAGGAAAAATAAACTAAAATCAAGTCCAGTGGCTTTATCGTATCGCGATTTACAATAGTGCAATACGAAACTCGGCATGTTTCCATTGAAATGGGTTTTTCTTCGGTGGCACAGATACGAGATCACAGGCGGGCGTGTCAAAGTAGACTAAACTACTTATTACCTCGAGCCTCGAGGTAACAATTTGGATCACGGTTTTGGTCGCTATGCCCCGTCTATCACTAAGTACATTTAATGTCTTTGGCCAAATGCGGTAAGAGCGAGTGACAGGGCTTATGAACAAACAAAAAAATGTTTGAGCTAATTGTAGAGCCATGAACTCGACCTCGGGCGTGCTCGCTCTCCTGAATAGTGGTTGTTGAGAGCTGGTCTATCATGAAGTCGAGAGATAGCAATAGGGTTTCCACCACCCACAGGTTTCCACCGTAGTTAAGGTTGTAGGTATTGTTTAGATTGGTCGATAAGCAGTGTATTTCTTAAGTGTCGGGTTTGACTTTAAAACTGAAATCCTTATTGAGATCTTTTCTTACAGAAGTAAAATCTGGTTGGAGCGAATCCAGCGGCTGGACATCAAACCGGGAGGGGCCGGGCGCGTGTCGGGCTACTACCGCGTGTGCGAGGTGCATTTCGACCCGCGATGCATCAGCTCGAACCCGCTGCGCCGGCGCCTGAGCCGCCGCGCGATGCCTACGCGCCTGCTGCCACCGCCGCGTGCCCCCGCCGCCGCCGCCGGCCGAGTAGGGCCGGCGTGCGTGCGCGGCCACCAGCTCGTGCGCGGCTACCAGCTCGTGCGCAGCACGCCCGAGGTCTTCGAGTTCATCGATCGACCGCCGGAGACGGCGAAGAAGCGTTCCGAGACAGCGGAGCGCGATAAGATGCCGCCCGCACCAGCGGCGCCTGCCGCGCTCTCAGCATTCTTCGGCGCCTGCGACGTTCAAGTGAACAATAAGCTGGCGGAATTCGTTAAACTCTTAACGCACCTGCAGCAGAAAGCGGAAGGTGACAGAGAGAGCTATTCGTTGAACAGTTTCTGTTTAAAGCTGTGCGTGGCCAGCCCGACCGCGTACCGCTTGCTGCGGCCGGCGCTGGGCCTTCCGCCCGCCGCCAAGCTCCGCGGGGGCACGCCACTGGTGCTGGACTTCGACTTGAAGCTGAGAGACCTACTAAAGCTGCGGGTAGATCGAATGACCGAGAAGGAGAAACATTGCACTCTCGGCGTAGAATTTATTAACGTGAGGCCGCATTTGTACTATAATATCACGTCAGATAGGATCATCGGACTACAGGACATGAATGGAGCGCAGAGCCCGTGGCCGGCGACGCGCTGCGCAGTGGTGTCGGCGCGCGCGCTGGCGGCGCGCTGGGCGCAGCCAGTGGCGGTCGCCTGCCTCGCGCGCGGCACGCAGCTCGTGGAGTGGGTGGAGCGCGTCGTGCGCGAGCTGCGCGCGCTCGGCCTCGTGGTGCACGCGGTCGTGTCGGACCCCTCGGCCCTCGCCGCCAAGCACCCGGACGTCTCCCCTGAACAACCCTTCTTCCTAGTCGACGGCCAAAAGGTCTACCAGCTCTACGACCCACCCCGTCTTATGAAGCTCCTGCTCTGCAATTTTGCATTATACGATTTCCATTTCGAAAGAACGGTAGCGAAATGGAGCGACTTAGTACAATACCACGATTCGGAGAAGCATAACTCACTGACATCGACTCCTCGTCTGGCCGCGGCGCTCGCGGACGCCGGCGCGCCACGGCGTATGCGCCCGGAGCGGGCCGCGCGCGTGCTGGACTGCGCGCTGGCCGCCGCGCTGGCTGGCCACGCCGCGCGCGGGCTGCTCGGCAACGACGCGCGCGCCACCGTCAACTTTATCCTCAAAATCAACAACTTATACGATCTCCTCAGTTCCACTACGATAACCGGGGTCGATTTCAAGAAAGGACTAACAGGAAACACGGAACAGATCGGGTTTCTCACGTACATGAAATCGTTTTTTAAATCCCTAGTGTTGAAGGACAGGGCCGGCGGCGTCGGCTCTGGCGACCTCGCTGACAGCTGGCAGGTCACCATCGCAGCCTTGCTTGCGCTGCGCGAGGACTTGGAGCCGGCGCAGCCTATCCTGCTCACGCGCCGGCTGCACCTTGACGACCGGATCGCGAGGGCCGTGCGCCGCCTCGCGCGGGGGGATAAACCGACCTGCGTTCAAGTCCACAAGGCTTTCCGAAAGCACTTTCTCGATGATTTGCTGCGACCCACTGGCGAGGAGCGGGATGTCGACATCGCTAGTCTGTTTCTAGTCGGGTACGACCCGGCGCCCCGCAATCCCCTCGACCTTTATACTGAGAAAGGGCCAGCGGTGTGCGCTAGTGACTACCGGCGGCTGCGGCTGCCTCGGAGCGCCGTGCTGCCGGCGGCGGCGGCGGGCGTGCTGGCCGCGGTGCGGCGCGTGCACGGCGGCTGTGCGCGCGCGGCGCAGTACTCGCTGGAGGCGCCGAGCTCGCACCTGCTGCGACTGTTAGCACAGCTCGAATGCGCGCTGGCGGAGGCGCTGCGCGTGCCGGCACCACGCCTGCTGGCCGACCTCCTGCTCGACCTGCACGTGCTAGACCTGGACGAGCCCTGCGACTGCTTCCCGCTCGAGTTCGTCAAGAAACTCTACTTGCGGCTTCGTCTCTATCACATCCTCAAAGACTATCGAGTCAAGTGCAAGAAAGGCTTCGTTGTTAATATATTTTAGTACTCACTTTAGAGCAATGAATTCTGTAATACATAAGTACCAACGTAGTATCTAGCTAGTACGGCGGTACTAAAATAACTTAAGTACTTATACAATTATTTTTCGAAACGTTTAGCTTTAATATTGTTAACTGAATTTACAATGACGGCTCGTGACCCTTCGTGTACTTCTTCCCTTCTCCACGCTGCTCCCTGCCGCGGTGCTCCACGGGGAGTCGCGGACGAGTACGCGATCATATTCGTTTTGGGTGATATGTGTTAATGATGTCGAATACTTATACTCTGTCTTTCTCTAGTAATTGTTTGTTTCTCGTATCTACCTGAATAGTGAAGTGCGCATGAGTGTACAAAAGGAGCGAGCTTTTAGAGGAGGCCCTCTAATTCGGGTGTCCCTCGACTGTCGCCGGCGGCTGGTTATCGTGGTTAGCCGCGGAGCGCTAACCTGCGCGCGCGCCGGCCACTTAGCACTCGCGCGCAGCGCAGTACCCGCGCCCGGCCTCGGTCCCTACACCTACAAGTCACATCTTGTGATACTGACGAGACGTCCAATAAAATTTATAACCAACAATATTTCTTCAAAAGTATTTTTATTTTAAACACTAGGAAACCTTTTGAAAAATTTACATTAATATAAGCTCATAAATTCAAATACCTAGGTAAAGTGTATAAGTGACTAAAATATGGTTTAAGTGTAGAAAGAGCACCTGTATCGTTATTCGTTAATAGCACGCGGCACGCGGGACGCGGCATCGCCGTCATCGTCGATACCAAGTTACGAGAAAGAAATTACGTCAGAATTAAATTCATTTACTGTCTGCGAGAGTGGCTCCACAAGTAAGTTGAATAGAATCGAATAGAATAGAATAGAATAGAATAGAAAAACGTTTATTCGACAAACACATCAACACAAGGACAAGTCGCGTCAATCAAGATGGAGGCAGTTCTACACGAAAAGTATTAAGATCGTAGTAGCGGCATGACTTTGAACTATGCAGTGCACTAAGAACGTTAAAGTTTATGACTTTAATGAGTACTTACCTATGTTAAATGTTTAGATGTTCGGATATTTGTACAACACTGAACTGATTTTAAAAGTTTATTTTTTAAGCGACTCTGTATACTTACCAAGTACCTACTTAACAAGTTTAACGTGCCCACGAATAAATTAATTAAATTAAAATTTGGTACACAAGTACCATCGTTGGTGCAGTACAAGTAAGTAGTAAGTGTTTGAATATACGAAATATGGCTGCCCCGGGATCCTCCTCCAGCATCCTCCCGTCATCTCTATTTAGGACTTTATCGGGACAATGCTTACTTTCCCCACCGTGTATTAGTCCTACAATCACGGTTTTGATATTGTTTTGTTACACTAAGATTTTCTTTTTATTGAGGTAAGTCCTTAAAAGGGTTGTTCAAAAGGTTTCTGCAAACAGACCCATAACTAGCAATCGTTTATTATTCAGAGTAATCTCCTTCCTTCCTCTTCTCTCTCCACATAATTATTCCAATTGTATTTTTAAAGACTGGTTTGTGCAATTCTTCATCAAATTAAAACCAATTTCAAGGCGAAACCTATTCTGGGTCAAAAATGAAGTTAACGTTAACGAGTTTACGCCCACGAGTCAACTTGTGACTGCCCGAACCTACATTGTACTGTAATATATGTTGTTACTGTTTGTTATCCCAAATAAGAGCAACCACCATTAAAAGTGAAAACGGGGAGCTCAGCCGTTACCTACAAGCCTCGTTGTTAGTGGTGGTACGAGCGGGACCCAGAGGGGCCGTCGGGGTTGCCGCCCTACTCGTATTTTATTTATCCTTTTTCACCTACCATCAAACAGCAGTGTTCGCGTAGTTGGGTGATGCCGCGGCCTGATGGTAAGGATGAGACTACCGGTGAGATATGTAACTAGCATAAAAAACCGGCCAAGGCGAGTCGGACTCGCGCGCGAAGGTTTCCGTACCATTATCTATAAAAAATCACGTTCTTTTGTTTAGTATTTATTTTATTCTTTTTTTAGTATTTGTTGTTATAGCGGCAACAGAAATACATCTGTGAATTTTTTTACTGTCACGGTTCATCAGATACAGCCTGGTGACAGACAGTTAGACAGACAAACGTACGGACATACGGACAGTTGAGTCTTAGTAATGGGATCCCGTTAACCCTTTTGGTACGGAACCCTAAAATAAAAAAGGCAATACTCGGCTTGTTTGGGATTGCAGTCTTTTGATTGCATTTTTATGGTCTCTCTTAACTACTGAATATTGCGAGTTAATATTGCGTCCGCCAGGCAGCGCGGTGCGGCGCGTTCCACTAGGCACTCTGATACATTATGGCCGGGATACACGAGGCTAGTTTTTCAATATGATATGATAGCTAGTAGTGCTACATAGTAAACTAGCAAGCTTGGCGTCTATCTTCGTGCATATAAAACTAGCTTACTTTTTTATGTGAAAAAGTAGGCAGACGTGCAAGCGAGCCACCTGATGCTAGTGCTGAAGCCAGGTTAGTTTTTAATAGCTTGCCGTTCTATTTTTGAGCTTGTAGCGCCCCCACCACTAACTTCTCTGTGCTGAAGCTGGCTTGTGTAGGTACAGTCGGCTAAAAATGTGGTCTACCACCCTACGTTTCAAGTTTATTCACACGTCATGATATAACAAGTTTGATTTTCCCTTGCAATAATATTCTGAAAGTGACAAGTGTCAACGTTAGCGATAATTAAACCTCACAAAAACTTTTGTCACAACTGGTAGACTATTTTCTTGGCCAACCGTACTAGCTTCGTTTGGCAGTTCATTTTAAATGACGGACTGGTGATTTTTTTTTCACGAACATGGTGTTACTGTCACTGGTAGGTATTCATATAGACAGCACTAGCATGTGTCCAAGCGAGGGCAGTATTACTAGCTGGGCTAGCTTGATATCCTGACTTGAAAAATTAGCCTCGTGTATCCCGGCCATTACCGCATTTGCTTCACTCTCCTTACTAACCTGATATTATGCAAATTGCGGTCTATGTTGAGTATTAGCACCAAATATATAAATGTATACCTATGTACACTTGCTACACGCCACATGAGTAGGTACAGTGTGCAATACAGACATGCCACACGCAGTTACTAACCGCAAGCTTTGCCACTTAACTGCGGTCTGAAACAAGTATTCGAGACATAAGCTTCGACGGTCCCCAAATGCTGGCGCACCTGAAAATAACGCGACACTCCCGATGAATTGCAGTCATTATAGTTAGTTGTCTACATTGTCATAATTGTACTTAAGGTCACGGCTCAATAGAGCCACCCGGCACCCGACCCGCGCCGGCCCGTGTCGTCGCTCAGCGTCCACTCGTTGTCGACAGGTGGCCCTCGGGTACATCGCGCGGTTCACGTGAAGAAAGCGCACGACCAAGGAGCTGTCATCGATGGACCACTCGCCGTCCGCGCGTGGACACCTCTCGAGCACAGTATTGTGTCTCGAGCGAGACGATCCGGTGACGCTACGTTTTTGATGTAGTGAGCGCATGCCCATTCAAATCCATATAAAAAATAATAATAAGGTAACGGCACCTATTACCGTGGGAGTTAAGGTAGTTTTCAAATCAGAGCCAAAAATTAAGGGAATCAAGACACCCTAACGACCAAAAAGATTTTTTTTATAAAAGTGTGTTGATTGAACTTTTTAATTTGCACCTTTATGACCTCATTTTAGGTGATTATTTGGGATAAAATAAATATTAAACCCAAAAAGTCGGATTCTCCTATTACCGTGGTATTGGACGGGCTTTGACCCTATTACCGCGGATGAGGCTCCTATTACCGTGGGTAGAGGATTAATGTATTTTTGGTTCCGTACATTTAATATTTAACATTTTGTTTTTTTTTAGTAAATCTACTTAAATACAACATTTTAAAAGTCGATAAAAATTTATTTTTAATTAAAACTGCGTATTAAATCAACATGATTTTTTTTAGTCTTCGTTTGAACAAAAATCAAATAAATAACATAGATGTGCCCTTTGTAATGCAATTGGAAGAGTAAACAGTACTTACCTTTAAAAACATACACTTAATACTATTATTCCAGTTTTCGACAGACTAATATAAAAATCCAGTCTACCAATTAATAAGCGTTGTACCATCAGTTAATACAACACTTTCCAAGAGGGTAAGCTTTACTATCAAAAACCTCTTAATTTTATTAAGGAATCCGGACTACGGTACCCTAAAATTGATATTTCATTTACTGTCACACGGTAATAGGAGATAGTATGGGATCCTGACTCCGACCCATAAAAAATCTAAATACCTCGGAACTAGGTTCCCATACATCCTATTACCGAGGGTTATCTTTTCTTACCCTCGGTAATAGGATAAATTCACGGTACTATAAAACCTCATTCCGACCCATAAAAAAATTAAGCTATCGTGACGTTTATTAAACAAATAAAAACTTAACATTTTAACCATCTAATAAAACAAAACTCATAAAACTAAAAGAATATCTTTAAATTATATCTTTATATATAAACGACTCAAACATTTAAGGGTTTCTTTGAAAACAAGTAATATAGTGCACAAGTTTATAGTAAAAAATAAGGGCTTTATTGGTATTTTTCATACCACGGAAATTGCTCTTTAACTGCTTAGATATATAAAGTTTTTTATAGCATTAAAAAAATAAATAACCAACAGCAGATATAAATAATAAAGGCCATTGAAACTAAAGTACCATTTTTGCTATTACCGTGGTATACCTCGGATTAAGGAGCCATAGCAAAAAACGAAACCGATTACCGCGATATTTAATATTCTAATTTTAACGTATTTCCAGACAAAAATACACAAAAATAGTACTTGGAAGTCGCAAAGAAAACAATAAACAATAATTTAAAAATCTTAGCATTAGGATAGTCATTACAACTATTACGCAAATCACTAAATAAAATGTGGGTTTACTTACGTGTGGCGTCTCGCGTTTGTATGACACAACCTGCTCCTGCGCCGGCGTCGCGGATACCGGCGGTTTGCAAGTTGTTTATTTGATGCATAAACACTAGTGCTAAAAAAACCGGTAGTCTACAAACTACGCTTTGCTCGTGTAAAATAAGTTTCTTAGTGAGAAAATCGACTTGTTCATAAAACGCATTTTTAAAAATACCGCGTTAATTGGTGTCGATTTTGGGGGGAGCGGTAATAGGTGCCCTTACCTTACTAACCGCTCGCGGCGAGGCGGTGCGGTTCGGGTGACGGGTGGTCCTAATGAGCAGTGACCTCTTGAAAATACATACTGCTTGCCTGCTAATCCTACGCAGACACGTTCGCATTTACTGCAGCCTCATTAGCCCATGGATATTTGATTGAGTTTACAAATAAGTGGCGCGTCCATTCATGTGGTGTAGGGTGTAGACCTACATGTACGTACCCGGAGAGCCGCGCGGTGCAGCCGACGCCACTCATGCATCATACTATACTCCAACACCAGCCAGGGTTACATTATAATCATGTCATATGATATAGAAATATAAAAGGAAAATTATGTTTGGTGTTATAAAAACCGGGCAAAATCATGTGCTGTTTAGATTCCATCGCCGTTAGTACAGACAAAAAAATCGTCTCATAAAACCTCAAGAACCTACCTACATCCTAATTTTGTCGTCAAAGTTATTTGATGATATCTCCACCAGTTTCAGTAGGTACTCGTCAAAATTTTAGCCGAACTCAAAAAAAAAAAATCTATTAATTTGTACTTATTAGTTTTTTTTTCATTTATTCATTTAGGTATGATATATTATTTTCCAGATATTTCGTACTTATAGGTATGTACTTAGTTAGACAATGAGTAGGTACTTAGTCAATTAAATGATATAGAAGAAGAAAAACATTTACTCACTACACAGATATCATGACACGGCGGTTAAGGCGCGGGGTTAAAGTAAAACTCTGGCAGCGACGTTTACTTGTCAGGAACAGACATATTGGCCAGCTCTACCCCGTAGGTCGACTGTACCCGACGTGCCCGTCACTGTGAAGCTGTTAAGGTGGACTTCCGACCAGCGCGGCTCCGGCGTCACTAACGCAACGACAGTGACGCGGCGACAGAGCGATAGTATTTATTATACAGTACGGAAATGTATGAGGGAACGTTCGAGCGCAGCGTCACTGTCGCAGCGACAGTGGCGCTGCGACAGTGACGCGCGGCCGTAGCGGCCGTGCAATGCTCGCGCAAGCACTGTCGCGTGGGTCGCTGCGAAAGCACGTAGTTTTTAGGTTATTATCGAGTTATTTTCGAGAGAATATGTAAAAAATGGACGTTAGTAACATATTTACGGATTTAAATACTTATTTATCAATATGTTATAAGTGCCCTCATCCTTTCGACTTTTGAAAATTGGGTCTGCTGGGCTTCGCTCCATACTATAGTAGTAACGAAGCAAAAGATCATCATCCTCTTCTTCTTCTAATAATATATTTTTAATTGATCGGTTCATTCCTACTGTACCGCACAACCGTCAGGTATGGACTAATAACTGTGACTGACGCCAGAGTCGCGCTGCTCGGAAGCCAATCTGCGTCTCAGCCGCTGCGACAGTGACGCAGCGGCTTAGACGCTGCGGCCGTTGCGATAGAGCCGCGCTGGTCGGAAGTCCACCTTACGGTTGTTGACACGCCCTCACCCCCTCACCCCCTGCCCCCCAACCCGCTCGTAACGTAAACACGTTTTTTGCTACGTGCTTATTTATTTACACGATAAATCCGCGCCACGTGGTGCGTACACGCTGCGACACAAAAAAAACTCCTGAAACGTAATCCGTGAACCGTATGAACGTTCATAAGGTTGGCAATTTAATGTTACAACTAAATTAAAAATAAAATTTATAGCTCATTTAAGGACATGTTTATTTTCGTCACGCTAAAGCACTCCGAGGAAATAAACATGAGTCGGTCATGTCATGTCACGTCGCTCCGCGGCGCGCGGCGGCTCCGGCGGCCGTCGCCCAGCACTCGTAAAATTGTTTGTTCGTCCCCCCCTGTCCCCCCCCCCCCCCCCGCCCTACTTCTTATTTACCAACTACACTATTTCCCCAATTCTATATCAATAAACGTACTTGACGTATTGATTCACTAAAGCCGGCCATTCGATGTATGTACCTATATCATTCAAAAGCAAAGCATTTTGTTGAATAAAACCAATGATATTACATATAAACAAGAAGTAGACATGTCACTACTGCGCCCTATTTGAAGATCCATAAAATACCTACCCAATTGACCACTCTCGCTCTAAGTTCACACGAAACATGGCGACGAAACTGACGTTAGCCGCAGTTGAACAAAAATAAGTAAAATGACGTCGTGAGTGCTTCGGAAGTGCACAATTTACCAAATTAAACTAAATAAAGCTCAAGAGATCACACATCCCGCAAATTATTAAATTTGTACTTCGTATTTTAGTTTATTTAAAATAATTTGTAAAGAAGACGCGTGCTCCGTTAAAAAAAGAGATGGAAATTTAAATAAATCGCGTGTATGATAAGGATAGATACTTAGACTAAAAGGTCAGATGCGACATCGTAGGTATCCATTATATCTGAGAGAGTTAAGCGGCGACATAATTATGATAAAGTCATTAGTGTTTCGCGATCTGGATTCTAGATCTCAATAACCATAACGCCTCAAGCGACAATTGAAAACCTTTTGTTGGATAATGCCTTTTACTCTGTAAGTGAATTTGTTTAAGTGAGTTTTGGCTTTATTATTATTTAACTTATATAATGAAATAAATAAATGTAAATCTAAATATATATGTCCGTTCTTTGGATATATTAAACCTGGTCATATTTCCTTGAGACTGTTACACGTGAAAACTGAAAGCACGATTAGAAACCAAATCCTCGATTGTTTTATTTGTCAAACATGACACCCACTCGCTTGTTGTGGTTGAATCTTCGAAATACGTAATGATGTCAGAGAAGGGAGTGGATCGCGCTCAGATCGCAGTAGACGCCCTAAAATTGTTGACACTATCATGATATTATATATAATGGCACTTATTATATTTATAAAAGGTGGACATTAATGAACCCTCCTGTTATATACCTTTACCTACTAACTATTATAAAAGCTGTTTTTTTTTTTGTTACCTGCCTACGTTGCTTCTTACCAATGTCCGGTCTATTCAATCATAATCTATATCCTCCCGGTGACACTCGAGGCGCAATTGCTTACCTCTCTTACTCTCGTGTTTTCTTTATCTGTCAATCGTTCATTAGTGAAACAAGTGAACATATTGTAGTTTGTGAAGCTATCCATATGCAACTGCGACCATTGTCAAACGCAATTTACTAGGAACGTAACATATCTATACTCTGTAATATCATTGAATAATACGAAATTAGCGACGGTCTCAAGTTGCACAGGTTTAAAAAAGGTTGAAAAGAAACTGTAGTCTTTGTCTAAATTCCAGTCAAAAGTTTTGGACCTCTGCCCCCAGAGGCGCCTGGTGACCGCGTCGTTAAATTGCTACAGGTTCATTTCAACGAATGATATCGCTCTTGCAGCACGCAACAAAGTAATCAATTATTAGAAAACCTCCTTATTAATGTTCTGTCCTTAGTAAGGGTGGCAGCCGAGCTCATCCGTCCCTGTCAGTCGCGTCAGAAGGCACTCTGCGTCCGCAGCGGCTTACCACAAGCTCTCGCGGGCCTCGCGGCGCACAGCCGGCGCCGGGACAGCGGGACCACTAGATCCTCAGACTAGTATATTTAGCGAGAGGCGCTGGTTCAAGTGAATCAGCTGGTCTGAGGCGTCTGGCCGCAGTGCGCGGCGAGATGTATCGTTTACGTGGCAGCTGCACTCGGCAGCGCGGATGCAAGGCGAAAAGCGGAGGTGCCCGGGCTCTCGAGATTACCGACAGATAATCCCTCTCGCAAAGCCCCACCACCGGTGCGTTCTGATTTCTAATCTCGCTTCGCTATATATTTACATAATATGTTTTTATTTCAGCTATAAAGAAGACTAGCTTTACCCCGGAGTTACTATCGACAAAGCCACTCGTGTTGCCGGCGCGTGCGATCATGTGGGGGGGTTTGCATAAACACACAAAATAACACGAGAGGGTTATTGCATGTTGGACATTTTACAGACAAAAACCTATACGGGGCAACAACAATATCGATACCTAATGTTTTGTAATGAATGAATGTGGCGAAAATGACAATGCTTTGGCCGGGACCTCACGTCCCACAATTAAACAGTATCAAGATTACTCAAGAATGTTTAAGGGCGAATTTCGGGGTATGATCGTTGAATCACAGACCCTGGTATTGATGCTGTCAGCTTTGGTAGAGATAACTAATTTTAGTCTACTAAACCTCTCTTGTTTTGCTCTTGGCTCTCATACTTTTAAGCGTAGGAACTCATCTTAACGCAAATTGTATTTTTTCCCGAAAACCGGTTTTGCTGCATCTTATAATACAAGACAAAACGGTAGGTACATACAGACCTACTTATTGCCTAACCTAACCCTAATAGCAATCGACATAATGTATTAATACATTATTTTGAAATTTTCATTGTTTAAGCGGAAAACCAACCCCCTTTCTTTTGTCTATAATCTCTAAGATTTTGTGCCTTATTGAACATTGTTTTAACGTCTATAATTGCCGTATCGTTTTTAACTCGGTCGCCTTCACTGTTAAAATGGCAAGAGCTATCAAAACGTTGACAATACGATAACAGCAGGCGTAACGACAAAGTAGAACAGAGGCCCTGGCCCCAGGCCGCACCTGCCAGGAGAGTCGGCGGCAGGGGCTACACTAACCTCACCGAGAAGTTCTCAGCCCCTGGGTGGCTAGGTTGCACCCTACTACTGTATTTGAAGGGCATGTCGAGAAGGACTGCCGGCGCCCGCGGCGGCCACGCAGCAGTAGGGCGCGCCGGCGCGTTGGACGATGTCTTACGGCGGATGGTTCAACCCTAGAATATCGCAAACTGCCCGAGGACAATATATAAAGACCTAGGAATAAATTTGCGTTATCTGGCAAACGATTACAGTATCTATTATGCCCTTGTCTGTACATAGTTTAGACAATGTTGATATATCATACTATGTCATGATGACATCATTATCATGATCGTCATCATCTTCTTCGTCTTGCCCATATCCCAATCACATTCATGTTTAAAACTCTTCTTGTCACATGATTTTCACATAATCCTATGTCAATAGAGAATAATTTAGTTTGCACATGCCAAATCCTGAATAATGGTAGAATAAATCTCTATCCGAAACCAGCTCCAACCAGCGATCCGGCTTAGCTTCTAATTCTAGCCGATTATTTTGGATGTAAACGGCCCGGCGAACGATTTCTCTAGTTGATAGTGGAAACCGAAAAAAGATTCGAAAATTACGGAAAAAAAATGCGCGCTGACGAGCAGGCCGGTTTTATAATAATTGAACTGAATCCGAATGGTTCGGGAGCCAGTTTATTTGGCAGCGGTCCCGCCGCCACCTAATGCAACGGTTCCATTCCCAACTGGATGGCAGCCATATTGCTCGTGCCGTGCAGTATCGCCACAGCCGGAATCGAATTACTAGCTAGTTTACGGCAAAGGTTTACGGCACCGTTGTGAGAGCCGTCGGGGTTTAAGGTCCGATCAACAACCTTATTACTTTGTTACACAGGGAAGCCCCTCCAATCCAATGTGTTCACATGACTACGTGGATGCATGTTTCACAGATCGATTAGTGAAGAAGCGTTCAGTTTTAAATTACACGAATTTATAACTAAGAGGGGTTCCACCCGAGCGTTGCCGGTGCGTTGCGTCGCCACAACGGTGTGTTTTCGACATAGAGTGACGCAAGTGTTTCAACGCATCGTGTGGCATGTCGTTCTAATTTAGATATATATATATGTAGAAAAGAAACAGCGGCAACGCACAGGCAACGCTCGTGTGGTATCCCTCTAAGTCAAGAACAATGAAAATGGGTCACAGTATTCAAAATTTTACGTATTTATTTAGGTAGGTACATGCCGGCACGGAGGGTTTTGATTCTTCAGTGAAATAGGTATCTCGGCACCTGCGGGAATAATATACATACTTACGTATATAGGTCCACAGCAAAAACATTACCCTCGTTAGTCGGGTGTAAAAGAGATAGAAGAAGAGCTCACCACGTACCTACAAACGAGCTATGTCAACTCCATGATACCTACGTATTCTGTACCCGACCATTCCACATGCCGTAGCATTCGGGGAATTTTGCGCTTAAGTAAGCGTTAAGTATTTCTGATGGCCACTGCGGATAGCTCGAATATAAATATCGTATTGAAAGCCGCTTCTCGCAACCGGCATCATCCCTAATCTCTAACCGAGATCATCTCTATTGTCGCGAGGATGGCCCGCATGCATCCCTAAGCTGCACAAAAGAATGTCTCGGCGCCACAGGCGGGTGACGAGGAGCGCGGGCGCCGCCGCGATCGCCGATAGCGCCGCGCGCCTCCTCCGGGAGATTCATGGAGCTCGAATAGAACTAGCCCTTGACTCGGGCAGCGAGGCGCGCTCCAGCCGCGCCGGCCCTGACGCCTCGCTATTCTTCGCAACTCGTATTGTTCGCGGCGGGTTCCTACCCACCGCCACAGATTAATAGTAGTTTACGTGACGGTTGCGTAATGCCAATTACGCAGAGTCACGTACAATACTTTATCTACACACATATTATAAGTACTCTAAGATGGGTTCAGAAGCCGAAAGGCAAATGACCTGCATTGCTACCAGCGCTACCTGTAACATATCTAAGTACCTACCAATTTCACCAAACGATGTTAAATTTAATCAATGTTAATCAATTGTTGTCTACTTGGATAAGCAGAATTTTCATAAGTGGCACAATAAACTCAACAAAGAAATGAACTAAATGAAATCAAATTACGACTTACGATACGACGAATGAAAAAGGCGGCAAAAGAAACCTGTCATGTGTCACGAATATGAATGGATTTTTTTAAAAATAATATGATAGACATAGTACCTACTAATAAAGTCCCTATTCTCATGTCGTTCGAAATTCAAATATCCTACGATATTGTACTAAAAAATATAACGAGTTGACGTTCCAATTGATCCTAGAATTGGACCTATTTAAATTGTGTTAATTTTGGAACATGTTCCAAATTTGAAACTCATAACCTTACCAAAATCTATACTGTTATAACCATTACAGTACAAATTTTACCTACTACCAACTACCACAGACAAGAAACTTTTCATAGTAAAATTGGTTGCAATAATGCTGGTCATTTCCTGCGGGTTTTGAACGCATAAAAGAGGACTTACGATATGTGCGTAGATAAATAAGAGTTACTCCACCGCCTTAGCTTTGAGTGGCGACGGGTGAGCACGTTAACCATACGTACCCGCGAGCCTCGGTACAGCGCGCCATAACGAATGTGACTTGTGAAAAGCTGTCACGTTATTCTCTTAAGGACTTACTTTTCAACTCGAATCAACTTGTTTTTCTTAAGGGTTTGTTATAAATCATACCATATTTGATGCTTGTATGTTTTTACAATACTAAATAAAAATGAAAATAGGTACATTGAAAAAAAACCGCCGTTATAACACGTGTTCTGAAAAAATCAACCCGCTTTCTACATACAATGGTTCAAAAGAGAGAGATCTTTAAAGTTAGGACGCACGGACGGGCGGACAGCGTAGGCATACTAATAGTGTGCCGTAGGGGCTCCTTCGAGTACGAAACCCTAAAAACGAATTGGATAAATATTGACTCTTATTATAAACCGAGCCTCACCCGCTCGGCAACACGCCGCGGCCTGCAGTGCCGGGGGTCGGACCCGGCGCAGACCACCCGCCGCCGCCACCGCGCCGAGGGAGCTGCGGCCATAAACCTCCCTAACAGAAGGATACATACAAGGTTGGATTGTGCCATTTGCTATACTAAATTAACCAAACGTCCATGCGCGGCGCGACGACGGCTCCCAGTCTAATGTGTACTTCTCCAACGTTTTGTTTCCATACATTTCAGACCTTGTTACAGCGAGACTTATGCGTGCGTCACGTTTATCCAATGGCAGCACGGCGACACAAGGTTTGTTAACAAGTTTATTTTAACCACTTACTTGGACAAACCTCACTCTCACTCACAAGCGCTTACGTTAACGACACCCGCCCCTGATCCTGATGTGATCTGATGAAGCATGTCAGAGCGACTTCGTGGCTATATGGCCCACTTCCACAAGGTGTACTAAATAAATCATAATAATAGAGATAAGCAGTGTTCGCATTGTTGTGTTGTGCTCCACGGTGAAGATAAGACAACCAGTGAAATAAATAACATAAAGGCATTCCATCTTAGTCCCTCAAGATCGGCAACGCATCTGCAGTCTTAAGACCGAAGGATTTCAATTTTGAGATGGTAGTCTAGGTAAGGTGGTGTGTAGGCTTTCGTGCCAAATTGCTTACACATTTCCATAAAATTCTATCTCCGAGACTGTGTCGCTAGCTAGCGCGGTAAGGATGCTCTTGAGACGGCGCGCCGGCGCGAATCTCGCGACCGGCGCCGCACCCTCGACCCCGGGCCTCGGCGCGGCGCGCATCGCATGTGTGCCACTTCGGTCGCCGCTCCTCGCGGTAATGCGATGCGTAAATCTGCCATACGTACTCTCCCTCCGGTGCTTCATGTTACCTGTCGACGGCACAAACCCGTCTCCGCCCTGCTCTGCCCCACGGGTGGGAGCGAGACGGCCTCAGCGGCGAGTAACGTGGCCGATCAGTCTCGCGCACCGTTTAGCACCACCACGTGTTCGTGTCCCTCGCACGCGAACTAGTAAATCCTTTTAATTTTTTGTCCATATTAACAAAATTCTCCCTCCATGATGAACAATTTTTGACAACCTTTTGAAATAACTCAGCGAGATCCCCCCCATACATTTCTTAGTTGTACAGCGATACGTGCACGACGAGTGGCCCCACCGGCTACCAGCCACGCAGCGAGATATGGAAGTAGTGTACAGGTTTAGTTTTTTAAGAAATATTGCCGATATAATGCGGAGAAATACATTCGACTATCTGTTCCTTCGCAATTCAACTCATCGCGTATTACACCCAATAATAAAACCGGAGAGCACGTCGAACCAGGTCAATGTATGGTTCCATCGACGTTACTACCATAACTTGAAACTATCTTCGATAAACACAAGTATGAGCAGACTGTAAAAGTGATTTGTTGATAGCTGAAATGTTCCTGCCCTCTTCAGGCGGCAGGCTTCTACTGCAGTTAGCGAAAGTACATGGATGTTACGATCGTCTCTATGCGACACGCGACACCAAAATTTTGCAATATCTCGACACAAGGTACGAGGGTGGGTCGAGTGTTACTGAACAGAGTCCGCACGTGTCGGGAGGTTGACTTTAATTTTGTGGTGGATGTGACCCTCGTGAATTTCGTACGTTTTTGTCATAAGTAAAAGACTTATTGAGATCCCTCTTTTTTACAGTTGTTTATTGAAAAAAAATCACCTGAGACGCCGAAACACGTTTGGGTTTAATTGGGTTCCCCGAAGATGAAGAAGGACAAGAGAGATCGGATCCAAAAAAATAGTCCTCCCTATTTTTATCATAGACATAAAGTAACCATTTATTTAATATTCTAACTTATTTTAATTTATTTTTAGTTGAGATATAATTGTGTAGGTAGGTATCCCATCTCAGGTATTATAATAACCGCCTGTTTCACAATCGGCAAGTAAAGCGTATTTGACAGATAAATTTAGCCCTTTCTCTTTCTTACACTTGAAAATAGACAAAGAGAGAGCTAACTTTATATGGCAGATAAATTTACTTGTCGATTGTGAAACAGGCCCTAAATATAATAAATGCCCTAAGTACATACATACACTTCAAAAAACTAGTCTAACAAAAAGCAAGCTTTATAAAACCCAACTGCTGCTCGGATAATGTCGTCAAAGTATAATTTAATCGGCAAAGTTTAGTAAGGAATCTAACCACGTATAATTTATTAAAACCGGTTTAGCCTTTTAGTACCTAGTTACGAGCGGATAATGAATCGCACATATATACAAGTCAAGCAGATAACCCTCCTTTTGGAGTTTGCCGCAGTCGGGTGTAAATAGAATTGTCTAATACGAGTAGGGTGTTTCTCAGATGAAATATTATATTAAAGCGGTTGTTGGCGGCTTCAAATAGGCGAGCCGCACGAAGAAGAGGGTTCTCTCTTGAGTAGGGGTGGGCTGGGCTGCTGTCCCTGCAAGCTCTGCAGCCGGCGCTGTGTCACCAGCGTCTGCAGCTCCAGCTGCAGCCGCAGCGCGTCCGCCAGCGGCATGCTGTTCAGCTGCAGAGCGAGACCTTCGCAGAACATGTCGAACTCGGTCTTACTGCTGGCACTGGCTCCGGCGTTCGCACTAACTGGTTCCAAGGGATCAACGACAGACCGAGCGGAGAGGTCTTCTCGCTTCCTTTTTGGAGCCTTCTCACTTTGAGTCGAATGTTGTGGAACCACTAAAGTAGTCTCGGAGTCAGAATCATCACTCGGTGTACTTATGTCGTCATCGAGCTAAAAATAATAAACAATATTTTTATAAAATGCATGTGTAAAGAAAGATTGGACAGACCACGAGGGCTCTACGGCGACACGCCGGCGGGTTCGTGGCCGGCGGCTTTGCATCGTTTGTTGCCAGTTGGGAAGGTAGAAGGTGACGAGTGTAACTGGGGCCTTTATCCTGCGGGGTAAAGCCATATCGCCTATGACGTGTTGTATTAAACTCGGCCACCACTGTCATGTAGTTAAGCTATAGCTTCACGTTGACAATACAATAACACCTTGTGTGGTGAGATATACCGATAGCCCGCGTGCTTGTAGCAATTCATTGACGAGTTGTTTTGACATTATTGAGCCGGGAGCTATTTAAGCGACGCAATGTATCTATCACCACAAGCATGCGGGCTATCGACCAATGAAACTGAGCCCTGAGGGATATTATCGCTAGATCCCTCCCGAAAATACGCTACTATGAAAAAATGATTTTGTAAAAATTATCTAATAAATCCTCTCGCGAATGCGAAACTGTTACGATACAATGCAATAATATTTTTGTGGCACACCAGTCACCACCCACAAGTGATGGACGTAACGTAACATGACCTACATACAATTTCCATAATTTTAATAAAATTGAAATGACAACAGACACCTTCTTAAAAGGCGGTCTGAACAAAATCACGCTTAATGAGTGTTACGGACAGCTTACGGATTTTACGTTTGTTTTATATTTTCTTGTAATGTGTTTTATGTAATTGGGTGAGTAGGTATAATTTTTTGAAGTGGTATATTTTATATTTTATTTCGATAGGAATTAATATTTAGATCTGAGAATAAAAATCCTTTTATTTTTATCTTCTATAGTTTTGGAGAAATCATTTTTTAAAACACCGAGGTGACAGTTCATAACTTTCTATACCTGTTTCCCTCTAACGCCTTAGTCTCCAATTAAAAAAAAAAGAAGTGAGAAAAAGTTTTCGTTGACAGTTCTCATTTGTCAAACAATCCGTTAAACTTATATCTGTATTGGTTATTTTGTTTTTGTTTTGTTTCAATTCTATTTTAACGACAACTATTGCTTACACCCTGGACTCTGGCTTTTCTACTTCTCTCCACGACCCTGGCACGGATTTCGGACACCGATCGATTTTTTTTATCTCGACGATTTGCGGCACATTAATAACGATATAGCGACTTTGAGAGTTTGTGGGCGGTTTCCAAAAAAAGTGTACACGTGACTATTCGGAAATGTAAAAAAAATGTGCTTCAATTTCGCGTTTTTTTTAGTTTAATAGGTAAATTATAGTCTAAGCTATATTATTTGAGAAAACTGTGTAAAAATAAAGAAAAATAACGAAATTAACGAGGTTTTTTCTTTGAGTAGTGATGAAACTTGTTCCGGTTCGTCACACATTTATAATAAAATAAAATTAAAGCAAAGAATTTGTTTTAACTGTTTTAGTTTATAAAATGTTAAAAAACACTAAAACTTATTAAAAAAGGCCTAATTATAAGAATTTAAAGAGAAAACATTATTTTAGAAGCAAAACCATTTCCAGTTTGTCACGACGGTGGTCATTTACCTGCAATAGAACTATTTTTGAGTGTCTTAACGATAAGAAAACATAAAAATATAATTATACATAAATAAATGTGTTTTAGTTTAGGATATTTAGTGCTAAACAATTTAATTTACCACCAAGGAATGTCTTAGATTTATATTTTTACCAGAGTCTAAATTGTGGGACAGTGACTATCCGGAATTTAACGTGGCTAACTGGAAAATGTAAGGCCTAGTATTCATTTAAGTGTTTTTGAAGTAAAATATTATAGGTATTTTCATAAATTTCATCAAATACAGTATATGAATAAAAACAATTGAAATTAAAAAAAATATTTATTGCAAGATAAAGTATTTACTTATTTTAGGTATTGCGCACTTATGAGTAATATTATCATTAACTTGAGATCTTGAGGTTATGTAATAATAAAATATTTTCATCACGGAATTCAAATATCACAAATTATCACAAAGTACCATAACTTAATTTTAATGCTAATAAGTACTTGGTAACTTTGTTAATCAAACTCCTTTAGTATTTCGATGAAAAGCTAACACTATATTAAGCTGGATATTTTTAACTAAAGGCACAACATATATAGGTACATTACCAAATACCTATCAAAAATTTAATAAAAAAGAATTAATATTATTAAACAATTCTCTGTAGTCAGTCTAACAGCCATACTTAGCCTTAAATAAATCTCTCTTCGATAAGAAAATAATAGTAATAATCTTTTATTCCTTTATTTTTAGCACATAAAATGTCATCGGAAATAGTAAACCTAAAATGAAGAAAACTTAGTAATAACAAAAAACATTTTCAGAACAAACTTTTTATCTTATTTATAAAGTAATTTAACATAAGATTCAACCTTTGTGTTTGCATTTTGTATTTTATTTAAAGCTTTTCTGTAGTTAGAGCATACCTTTTTGAACTTTATTTTCAATGAATGGCTTACATTTTTATCATTTTTTGGTTCAAGGGACATAGATGGCACTTCATTTGAACAGGTTGCTGCTTTTGCAGGTTGTTGTTTGTTTGACTTTTGTTTTTTTTTTTCATGTCTCCATTTTTGTCTCTGTATTTTTTTTTCATCCTCCGTCAAATCCTTTATCTTTGTTCGATTCTTTTGCAGTCTTTTAAGTTGTTTTTTCCTTTGTATTTCATACTTCTCAGGTTGTTCTGCTTTTAAACGTTCTCGATATCTTTTTGCTCTTTCAGCCGCTGTGAGCGCCATATCCGACCTAAGAAAGATGTTTGATAAAGAAAATGTATAAGTATATTACGTATTACGTTATATTAACTCTTGTAAAGTTAGATGAAAACAACAATTTCATGCTGTAATCGAGTGCTTATTGTTAACCCATACCATGGCCTCCCAACTCGAACAACGTATAATTAATTACTTTAATAAACTCATAGATGGCGGCACAGGTATCGATCGAAACATTTGAACCAGTAATCGTGATGATTGAATGATTTTTACACGTTAAGAAATTCAACGCATCTTAATTATATTAAAAAACATCCTTCTCTACATAAAATAAGGGTATATTTTATAAGTTTAATAAATGCAATAAAAATTATATGAACACTATCTAACTCATACAATACGTGTGAGCTTTCAAGCTTACTGCGTCTTATTGGGTACTTTCACTAGATGGCGCCATCACGGATAACGAAAGTTCTATGGAATCACAGGCTCCAAGCGTTTCGATTTTGTAAATTCTTGGGTGATGCGTAATATTGTCTCAAAATACTAGTTTTATATTAAAAGCAAAAAAAAACGTAATAGATAAAATAATGTCTTAACAAACATAAATGGCCATTACAAAATACTGTTTTGGCGGTTTTGGTGTATTGTATTAAATGTTAGTACAAACACGGAACGATTATACATGATCAATGAAATGAAATGAAATGCAATGAAATGTTTATTCGCAGAACATATTATTATATACTTATTCAATTATCAGATTGGTACCTATTGATATTTCCAAAAAATTAAGCGTACCTATTACAAAGTGTAGTGATTACACAGATACTCGTAAACTGAATAAGTAATTAGGTACCCTGTCCTACTCTTCGGGTCCTACTGTTTAGAACTTGTTATATAAGTACGTTATACAGGGTTATTGGTAAGTCGACCTATTCCCGTTAGGAGGTGATAGGGGTGACTATTTGCGATAATTTTGACCCCCATATGCATTATGCAAAAGTGAACCATTTTTGAGTTACCGCGTTTATTCGTTTTTTTTTTAAATTAGTCGGAAATTCAACTTGAAAAATTCATTACAAAAAAAGTATCAATTTAAATCTTTTTTTCTTCTGATTTACAAAACCGATTAAACACTGGTTATTTCTCAATATTAAAACAATAATTATCGGTCCAAATTTAAAAAAGCGAGACGGATAACGAAATTTTTTCAATATTTTTTTCGATCGCTTTCCACTAAAATGCCTTAAAAACAAAAAAAAAACTTTATGAAACTTGGCTTGCAGATTTTTTTAAAAACTTAACTGTTTTCTTAGATCTTCGAAATTTTTTCAATATTTTTTTCGATCGCTTTCCACTAAAATGCCTTAAAAACAAAAAAAAACGTTATGAAACTTGGCTTGCAGATTATTTTAAAAACTTAACTGTTTTCTTAGATCTTCAAAAACGCATAACAAGTAGAAAATTATTAAAAAAAAACCTGAAAATTTAATCATATCACAAAGGAAGCGGGCGGAAACGAAAGTCACAAACGCAACTTCAAAAATTAAAATTAAAAAACATACCAAATTAAAATCATACATTTGTTATTTGCTTTTGTACAAGATGAATTTGTTGTTCCTATGCAAAATTAAAAAAAATATTATCTGTACACGTTTGAGAATGCGAGGCCGAAAACTAAAAAATACAGGTTTTTTTATCAAACTCCAACATAAATTACACGAAAACAGAAAATTTTACCAATACATTTGGCGTGCAGATTACACATAAAACATTGACGTTTTTCCAGCTTTCTAACGAGCTATTAAAACTAAAATGAGTTTTGTTAAAGAATGCTGGAAAAAATTGATCACAAAGGAAGCAACAAGGAAGTCACGTCCGAACAAAACTTAAAATTAACGAACTAAATCTATCAAAACTAACTGTTATACCTACTCGTAAACAAACAAAAACAAATAACAACATTAACTTATGTAAAATGTTACAATATTAAAACTAATAAACAATTAAAATTGAAATAATCAGGATTTTTATAGTTCATTTTCAAAATGGCTGTCCATTTCTTATTCTAACATAAGTTAATGTTGTTATTAATGTTTACGAGTATAACAGTTAGTTTTGATAGATTTAGTTAGTTAATTTTAAGTTTTGTTCCAAATGTATTGGTAAATTTTTCTGTTTTCGTGTAATTTATGTTGGAGTTTGATAAAAAAACCTGTATTTTTTAGTTTTCGGCCTCGCATTCTCAAACGTGTACAGATAATATTTTTTTTAATTTTGCATAGGAACAACAAATTCATCTTGTACAAAAGCAAATAACAAATGTATGATTTTAATTTGGTATGTTTTTTAATTTTAATTTTTGAAGTTGCGTTTGTGACTTTCGTTTCCGCCCGCTTCCTTTGTGATATGATTAAATTTTCAGGTTTTTTTTTAATAATTTTCTACTTGTTATGCGTTTTTGAAGATCTAAGAAAACAGTTAAGTTTTTAAAATAATCTGCAAGCCAAGTTTCATAACGTTTTTTTTTGTTTTTAAGGCATTTTAGTGGAAAGCGATCGAAAAAAATATTGAAAAAATTTCGTTTTCCGTCTCGCTTTTTTAAATTTGGACCGATAATTATTGTTTTAATATTGAGAAATAACCAGTGTTTAATCGGTTTTGTAAATCAGAAGAAAAAAAAGATTTAAATTGATACTTTTTTTGTAATAGGTATATTTTTCAAGTTGAATTTCCGACTAATTTAAAAAAAAAACGAATAAACGCGATAACTCAAAAATGGTTCACTTTTGCATAATGCATATGGGGGTCAAAATTATCGCAAATAGTCACCCCTATCACCTCCTAACGGGAATAGGTCGAGTTACCAATAACCCTGTATAATAAATAAACCAGTTATTTTTACCTATTGCTTTTATTTGATGTCAGCAAAAAACTTCCCGAACATGTCCCATTCCTATTTTATCGTGGACATCATAGTCAGGGCAGTTCCCGTGAATTAATAAAACGCCACTACAATGTGACCGGTAGGAATATAGCGATTAGATATTAATTTATAATGGTCTAATATCCGAATAGGAGAGAATTTGCACCTAGCTGTTTGTTTATTTGATGAAAAGTACTTACCTATTTTATGTCAAATTAGATGCCTACGCTAAATAATATGTGGCGAATAGGTTGTGGCTGAAAAACTAACAAAACATGTTAAGTACCTAGATGTTTAAAAACATCAAAAACACGGCGCAGCGGACGCGGCTAAACATTTTGGCCACGCTCCTTTTCTGTTCGGAATAACAATGATAGATGTTAAAAATATCAAAAACGCGGCGCAGCGGACGCGGCTCTAAAGGCAAATTATATAGGTAGGTACTAATCGAAAGTATGAAGCCTATAGCACAGATAAAAGAATACAAGTCCTATAGAATATGTAAACGTTAGGTTTGGTGCGAATTATTAGTACCTACCGACTTAGCTGTTTATACCTGCCAACCCAATAGTTTGACGGGAAAAAAAAAATCAACCTAACGTTTGCATATTAGATTAGTATGCAATTTGTCTAATAAACAAGCAATTTGCATTTCTTTAGTACAATTTATTTTATTTTTTAATTAATTATACCTATACCTACTGGACTGAATTTTTTTAGCCTAACTATTCGCCGTATATTACTTAGCATATAAAATTTGATATAAAATACGTTTTATCGAATAAACAGCCCGGTGGAAATCTTCTTCTATTCGGATCTCCTACTAAGTACAACAATTTTCTAGATGCCTCAATTTTAAAGTCAAATATATTTTTTGAAGTCAACGCCATCTGGTAATATCTCAATAAAACGAATAGGTAGGCTGCCAGCGTCATAGTAGTGGTGGCTCAGATACGCCATCTACTGGTGTGACTACGGGACTAAAATTGCCTAAAGAATTGCCTACTTTAGGACGGCACGCTTTTGCTGTATGGGATTGGGTATCTGTACTTGTATTCTTTTATCTGTGCCCATACATTACCAATAATTATATATATCGTATCTAGAGATTTTTTGCCATAACGCCGGAGAACAAAAACATGATAAAATTGAACTAAATATCTTTTTGACTCAGATTCAATTTTATAATATTTTTTACTAAGTATTAGTCTTTTTTACATGCTTAATAATATCTAATACATACATAAATTTAATTTGAATATCCATGTATTTTAGAATCTTTTAATTCTTTCTCCAGATATCCGTAATACATAATTTGTATATAAAGCTTATTGAATTATATTATAATAATCTGACGATGTCTTTTCCGATTTTTATTTAAAATTCGAATTGTGATTTGTATGGTAGTAAAGCAACAATAAACACAGATAGGTATGAGGCTAAGATTTTTTAAAGTTAGAATCACATGACCACTGACTTTATCTCTATACAAAATAAGGAAAATACTGATGTACTTTGTATCGTATCATTGAAAAAGTTACATAAATATGGAGCCGGCTTCTTAAAAATATTGTAATATATTATGTATAGTATAATGCAACATAACACATATAAGATTATAATGTGAAACGTATAACGTTTAACTTTTAACCTGTAATGTCTAACGTGTAACGTATAACGTATAACATACAACATAGAACATACGACATATAAAATAAAACAAATAACACATGATAGAGAATGCCTAAGTCCATCATTTGTAGTTTTTTATTGGGCATTAAAGTTGAAATAAATAAACAACATATAGGTAACATACATCATAGAACATAGAACATGTAAAATATAGTATAATAAAATAAAATATAATATAAAAAAAAACTTTGTATATTATATATACTTACTTAATATAAAATATTGAGTCCGCTTTCAATACAGCTAAACACAACGTCGCCGCCGAAGTTTAGGTAGATAAATAAATAAATATGTATCCGGATTTCTAATCCCAATATTATAATGTAGGTACTTACTTATACTAAAACACCATAGAAGTTAGATTATAAATATTCCCGAAACAATTTTGCAAATCGGTGTTGTAGGTAAGTATTGGAGATAGTCGAGAAGATACAAACATACATACATATTACGGGTCAAATCCAGTACCTCCTTTTTTTGATTTAATATACCTCGTATCATCTATCTACACTACGCCCTATAATTCCAGTTCGTCACAAAATCCTTCCAGTAATACAACACGTGACGATCCGGATGTGACGATTCACGGCAAAAACATTTCAAAACACATTAAATAATTGTTAGAGCCTGTTTAACGAAGTGTTTAAATAAATTTCAAATACCTTATAAGTTATTTTTTATTTAACTTGTATTGATATAAAATAAACGATTTGTACTTACTGTAAATCCTGTGACTCGTTTGGAAACTTTTTTTTGCACCATCGAAACTCAACCTCTTTCGTCACGGGTTATTTGTACTTACTGTAAATCCTGTGACTCGTTTGGAAACTTTTTTTTGCACCATCGAAACTCAACCTCTTTCGTCACGGGTTTTATTGACACTAAGCCGAAATCCTCCAATGTCTTTACACCATAGACAATATAATGTTGCTAGCATTTAAAAACAAATTAGTTTTGAAGGATTTTCGTTCGGCATATCGCCAAAATCGTCGTGACGAAACCGAAATTTCCGGTTTATTCAATTTCTTTGGACAGTATATAAAGTATTGTTTTTCATATTTAAACTATATTTTCAGGCAAATGGAGCCCAAAATCGTTTTCTAAACTCAAAATGCTATAAGTGTGACCCCATGAAATATTTACTAAAAATAATCTTCAATTTTTTAGAGTGATTTAAAGTTGCTCAGGTCGACGTGGGACAGTATGAATTCGACCTTTTTCTTGACCTTTTTAATTATTATTTATCATTTATTTAGTTATAATACATGTTTTACAAATCGATTTCATCGGACAAGAAGCTGTTTAAGCTAAAAAGATTGCCCTTGTTAACAAATGACGAGAAGAAAGTACAAAAAAAATAGTTTGAATGTGTGGGACAGACCAATTTTGCAATGTACACTTTTTTTGGAAAACGCCCTTGTGTGGATTGGAGTTGAACACTTTGGTACCTATTCCATAATGACTTCCTTCACCCGTGCAGATTCCAGAAACTTGCCAGAAATGGACACGGCAACAATTGTCGAATATCTTTCTACCAGCGATAAACACAATGTTGCTGAAATTAGAGGTGCTAAAGCATTAAAGTAAGTATTATACATACACGTAATATTTACTTTAGTTTTAAGTAAAATATTATAGTCATTGTTGTTTAATTTAAATTATAATTTATCCCATAGCTAATATTTTATTTTAATTATTGATTGAATGTTATACTCACTTATTTTTATTTACATTTTAGGGCATCAAGAGATGGCTACCTTGAAAGTGCAGTTGGTTATGTCCAAGTTAAGAGAAAATACTGAATGTATTGTGAAAGCCAAAGTTGTCCCGGAACATAAAGTGACAAAGAAATATTACCTTGTGACTGTTCATATTAATGAAAAAGAAAGCAGTGTGATTGATACAACATGTGATGGCTGTCCTGCTTTAGCAGGTAAATTGTGTGTGTAATATCAACTGTTCTAGAACTGCTGTGTTTAAAATGTACTTAAAATGAATTTTAAACTTACATCAATGAAATTTATCATTTAGTATGTTCATGTGTGAAACTGTTCAATATAACATTTGAATGGTTAAAGGGGATAAAGGACAAAGCAAACTTTACAGAAGCCCTAGTTCATTTGTACTGAAATCGGTAGATTACAGTATGTGTGTGTGTGTGTGTGCAAGCATTTGTGGACACAAAAGCATTAGGTACCTATATGTTATTTAGCCATTTTTTGTTTTCAGGTGGATGTAAACATACTCTTGTAGTTTTGTATTGGTTGGAGAAGAAGGCAAGGGAACCATCACCAACTGCGTTAGAATGCTATTGGGCCAAACCTCGACTAGCAAGCGAAGGAACCCAACCTGTGCTTGCAAAAGATATATTTAAATCAAAAAGTAACGCAACAACGGAATTAGGTCCAAGAGACCCAGAGATACTCAAAATTTTATATGAAGAATGCAAAAAAAGGAAACTGGACAACAACTCATTAATTTTAACATTTTTAGCTGGTCCAGACACTTTATCAAAATTGTGTATGTTTGATTTAGTATTAGAATTTACCACCAAAAGTTTAAATAAAACATATGAAAACTTTAAAAGCACTATGTCAACAATATTGAATACTAATGTAATCAATGACATAGTAAAGTCCACCACAAACCAAGCGGAATCAAAGTTCTGGCATAGCATAAGACAGGGCAGAATTACTGGGTCAAAAGTTTATGAAGCATGTCACTGTTCCACTCCTGATGGGTCTTTGGTTCAGCAAATCCTTGGTGGATATAAAGTGTACGAAACAAAAGCCATGAAGAGAGGTAAAACATTAGAAAAACATGTTGTGAGGGAAATGGAGAGAAAATTAGGATTTCAAATTAAGGAGACCTGCTTTCATTTAATAAATTTAATAAGTGGAGCCGCACCTGATGGAGTGGCGAGTAATTTTATAATAAAGGTAAAATGTCCGAGTGAGTACTATAAAAACTGTCAGCACTTACTTGAATGGCAATATAATAAGGGAAAAATATTATGCCCAATGTCAGTTTCAAATGCTAGCAACCGGATACAACAAGTGTGCTTTTTGTGTTGCTGATTCTAATTTTGAAACTAATAAAAAAATGCAAATTATTTGGGTTGAGTTTGACTCTACATATGCAAACAATTTATTAATAAAATCGGAGAGTTTTGGAAACATAATATTTATCCAAAAATTTTAGAAAGCGCTGTCTGTTGATTAAATTTAATAGGTAACTCAAGCCACATAATTAGAATCTTCATTTTTCAAAATATGGATCAGTAACACAAAAAGCACACTTGTATGCGGTTGCTAGCTTTTCTCTCTCGCTCACTCCCTCAATCAGGTGTAGCTCCACTTAAATCAAATTTAGAATATTAAAAAAAATCTTCAACATCCAATTTCACAACATTTAAAAGCCAATTGCTATATGAATATATCCGTGCTGTGATTGATTTACACTTGTTTCTGTATTATTTCTAGATTATAACAAGTAACAATTATTGTTTAATTTATAAGTTGTATCCTTTGATTACACAACTTTAAATCATGATTTCGTCTTATTTCATAAAACATTCAAATTATCCAAAAAATCCGAATATTCGGATATCAAAATTGAACTATTAATATTATTCGAATTTGAAATAAGCATTGGATATTGCAAACCCTAAATATGATATAAGGATGGTCTGTTTAAGCACTATTTCCACCAAACGGCCCGCAACGGATCGGAACGGAAAGAATTGTATGGTCTCTAAACGATATTAAATCATGTCAAATCAGTATTTAAAGTCTATATTACCCAGCCGCGAACAGCAACTTGGCCGCGGGCGTCTTCCCCGCGACACGCGTACGTCGCCGTAAGTATGCAGCGACGTGCGATCGGCTCCGTCATAAACAGACAATAATAATTTCAATCGAGCCGTACGGCTGTCGCCGCATCCGTACGTATCCTTTCCGATCCGATGCGATGCGAGCCGTTTGGTGGAAATCATTCTTTAGTAAGTAAAACACACGAGATTATTTTATTTTTATTATGGGGGTTTGAAAGTTTGCCAATGCACATGCAATAATAACACTTTCATCTGCATATCTGACATGGCGGTGGTTAATAACTGAATGAGGTTTCAAAAAGTTAAATTCTCTCACTCTCCTTATAACGCGTTCAATATGTATTCGCAGGCTAGCTATTACTTTGGTCTGAATCACTTCCATTTTAGTAGGTGTTTCCTTTGAAGAAACGGTTGGAGGACGAAGGAGCTTAACATGTTTCTCCGCTAAGAGTGCTTCTATTCCTTTGAACCCTCGATCGGCTAAAACCACAGCTCCTGGAGGAAGAATATCGATGAAGCCACTTTGTTCTGTAATGCTCTTATCTGATATTCTTCCCCCATAACCTTTGGAAATAAAACATATAAACCCATTTGGGCAACACCCAATTAAATATTTTAGTGTATTACATGATTTGTACTGCGACCATGTTCTGGCTTGCATTAATCGATTAGAAGGCCTCTCAATTTGAATTTCAAAGCAATCCAATATGACTTGCACATTTGCATATCTTATTTTGAAAACAGAAGGCAAATTTCTTTTGATTTCTATGGGTTCTAGCAGGTATACATAATCTTGCATATAGGATGCCAGTTTAGTAATACATTTTTTTATTATTTCTTGAACTGTCATTTTGCTTAAAATAAAATGATCACTAATCCTTTCTAATGTGTCATTTTGTTTAATTTTAAATAAAGTTATGATTAAGTACATGAAAAGGGCGTAGTCCACATTCTTTTGATAATAACTCAACTAAAAAATAATATGGTTTTGGAACCCCAATGAATTTCTTAGGGAGTTCTTTGATCAGGCTCAACATATGAGTTCGACCTGATATAACCTGTCCTTCAATCATATTCTCTTTAAAACTTGTTGAACTAGAGGCTGATGAGCTAGAGGGCTCGTACAGTGATGGTGTCGACGTGCCACTTGTTGTTGGTGAAGGCTGCTGGGGGGGCTGGCATGGCATTACATTTTGAGTCACATATGTTGTCTTAAATTTTGCTGAGCAGCAGACACTTCTAAAAGATGGTTTTGCCAAAACAGATTTATTTGTAGAACTCTTTTGGGTCTGGCTTGAAGAATCACTCTGAAAATAATTGTTAAATTAAGTTTTAAAACTCTCCCAGCTTTTAGATGAAAACAAACAAATATAAGAATATCTTCAGCAATTAGAGCCAATTTTTACCTTTGCATATGACTCATTTTCTGACAGTGAAATCTTTGTGGATGTGGCTGGCAAGTCTTCGGTGGCTTCTACAACATCTTGGGTAACATTGGCTTCCAAATCCTTTTTAGTTTCCTGTGCCTGAAATGAAGAAACCAATTTTAACTCTGCCTATGATGCTGGCTACCGTGGATTTGATTTCCAGTCCTGACTTTACATGAGGTATACACAAGGCACACCTGTAAAGCACCCAGTTGGCATGTCACTTAAAACAAATAGACTTTCACCCCACAATATGTATAGTTTTATTAAATATAAACTTACCATTAATTCATACAAGTGCAAACAACTAATACAGTAGAATCCGGTTATAACGACGGCCAAGGGACCGGCGGTATTACGTCGTACTAACCGGACGCCGTACTAAACGAACAGACATTTTTCGTTTTTTATTAATCACATATTAATGTATTTATTAATGTTTAGGTGACTGGAAAAAAAAAAAGAATACTTAAAGTATTTATTTATTTCACATACGTTTGTATGTACAAAACTAAGAATGAAAAGAAATATAATTTTAATTTCAATAATCAACGTCTACGTACATAATGTACCGGTATTTATAATGTTCTTAAATAATATAGATAATGTACCTAATTAATAATGAAACATCTAGTGCAAAAAGTCTGTAATTTTTGATTGTTTTTGGTTTTTATTTCTGTAGTAAGAAGTACGGACTGCATTATGCAAACGAGACACAATACTTTTCATGGTGTCATCCTTAAAATTAGAATGCACAAACACATTTAGCACTTCTGCAGCTTTTAGAGCTTCAGATACACTCGGAGTGGAACAATTTTCTTCCTGGTCGTCGTCATGACTCATATTATCGTCGCTATCTTGGCTGTTGACGATAACATTTTGTAAAATATTTTCGTCAGTCGGCTCCACACACGTTGCGAGATCATCATCAATAGCAGAATATTGTTCAAGTTCTTAATTTCCTATGGATAGTCCTTTATTCAGAGCTTTCGCCCAGACAGACAGCGGCACATCATCATCCTCATCATCATCATCGTCGTGGTCGGCAGTAACATTGGGAGTACTGGGACTGTCTCGGACAAATCCAGCGTGTTTATAACAGTTGAAAATCGTCGCTGTGGTAAGCTGGTTCCAGGCGTCGTAAATCATTAGAATGGCATCCAGTATCGTGATCTTCGGTTGTTTGGCACTGCTGGTGTCTTCATTTGCATCAAGACCGGCGACAATTTTTTGAACCAGGTTTTTACGAACGTTTGATTTTAAAGCTCGAATTATTCCTTGGTCCATAGGTTGTAATACAGATGTTGTATTAGGAGGTAGGAAAATGAGAGTTATGCTTCTCAAGTCGCTGATTGAGGGATGAGCTGGACAGTTGTCAACCAGAAGCAGGATCTTTTTCTTCTTTTTAGTCAGTTCACGATCCCAGTCGCGTACCCATTTGGTTGCTCTCATAATCTACCGGCAGAGATCGTACATTTTTGAAACATCTTGGATTCTTTGACTTGCCGATAATTAACAACTTCTTTTTTACTGTGCCACTCATGTTAGCTGCAACCATCACAGTTATTCTGTCTTTCGAAAGTTTTCCTCCGGAGCATTTTTCACCTCTAAATTTTAAAGTTTTATCTGGTGTTAATTTATAGAATAATCCAGTTTCGTCTGCATTAAATATTTCGTCGTCACTAAATTTTGCTCGCAAATTAGGCCAAACTTTTGTTTGCCACTCGGCCACATTGCTCTGTGCAACTGACAACGACTCCCCAGCAATTTTTCCGGCGACAATATTGTGTCTACTCTTGAAACGATTAATCCAACTCGCCGAACAATCAAAATTAAGAATGTTTAGCTCTTTAGCAAAAAAGTTTGCCTTTTGTTGAAGCATAGGCCCATTTACGGGTATTCCTCGATTACGTTGCAGCCAAACCATTGTAAAAGTGCCTCGTCCACTTGTTCTTGAGACGACACCCTCATGCGTTTAGGTTTTAAAACATTCGCATTGAACAAAGGTTCTATCTTGTGTTTATTTTTCTTAATTGTGGATATTGTCGAATGATTTACACCGAATTTCTTCACAATCGTAACATTCGACTCGCCAGCTTCTAAACGTTGTATCATTACACTTTTTTCTTCAAGAGAAAAACTTTTTCGTGTTCTAGAAGCCATTTTTGTATGCGTACTCACTCGTTACCCGCAAATTAAGTACTACCATAAAATAATACATACAGTCACATTCCAATCAGCCATGTGCAGGCAAGGGTAGTAGTAGATAGATTCTTACCTATGATTTATTTGTAAACACGTCAACGTTTAAAAATTCGTCGTTAATCGTCGTTAAAAGCGGTCGGTCGTTGTAAGCGGATTCGTTATAAACGGATGTACTTTCATGGTGGCTCATATTAAAACCAAACATATGCCTATACCTACGTCGCTAAAAACTGTTGGTTGTTAAATGCGAATTCGTACTAAATGGACTACACTGTACTTACATTTTCATAGTTAGTTCTGGTTAATATTAAATTTGCAGTCTTCTTTAAACACAACCTGCCAGATCTTTTTTTACAGCAATCTTGTTCAATCTGAAAACAGAATATTATTAGCACCCAGAATAGACTCCTTGTTTAAAATTAAAAGACTTCAAACAGTAATTTACTTACATCGATATGTTCTTCGCAGACATACAATACTCGTTTTGGGCAATTTCTCGCCACAGCTCGGCACCATGTCGCTTGTAATGAGGTCGGAATGGGGAAAAACTTTACATTCGAGTAGTCTCGTCTGAATTTATTGCACGAAGGTACAAAGCACCGTGCTATGTCCGAGTTATATGCACGATTATATAATTCTTTTTTTTCCATCGCTACAACAGTCGCTGAATCGTCCAAGAGGTTTGAACCAAACAATTTGTAAAAGTCGTTATTAAAGTGTCGCAAATCGTCGAGATAAAAGTCGATCCGTGTCCGAAATCCGTGCCAGGGTCGTGAAGAGAAGTAGAAAAGCCAGAGTCCAGGTGTAAGCAATAGTTGTCGTTAAAATAGAATTGAAACAAAACAAAAACAAAATAACCAATACAGATATAAGTTTAACGGATTGTTTGACAAATGAGAACTGTCAACGAAAACTTTTTCTCACTTCTTTTTTTTAAATTGGAGTCCGAGGCGTAAGAGGGAAACAGGCATAGAAAGTTATGAACTGTCACCTCGGTGTTTTAAAAAATGATTTCTAAAAAACTATAGAAGATAAAAATAAAAGGATTTTTATTCTCAGATCTAAATATTCATTCCTATCGAAATAAAATATAAAATACACCACTTCAAAAAACTATACTCACCCAAACCCGGTTGTAGTTTTATTTGGTTACCCGAGGTACCTGGCGTCTTATAAAACCCTCTTCCCAGAGGTCTCTCTCGAGTCCACTCTGCATTGTATACAGGGCCGAACTAGGCCTAGGCCTGACATTTGTTTGGTAACGCTTCTAAGAAGTACTGGATTTATCAACATTGTAATCGCTACTCTCCTTTTAACGAAATAGTCTCTTGCACTTGACCGACCTCATTTGTTATTGCATTGTTTTGTAATAGGTACTTACCCTGAAAACAATTCAAAACATGACATAACTTACGCACTGTGTACAGTTTTGTCTTGTTCTGGTATTGTTTATGAGTTAGCTATCTTATCTACGTAAGTAAATTGCGGGAAAGTTCATTTCATGGGATTTAATGACACAGCTTTTGCAAGAAAGAAATTAATAAAAGTATTTATTTATACTTTTTAACTTTCAAGTTTCAATTTATACCGATTTTGCCAAAGCATTTGATAAAATCTGTCACTATACTTTGTTACATAAACTTTGGCAGATCGGTATACATGGCGATCTTTTCCGATGGATAAAATCCTATATTGAGAATAGAACTCAGTTTGTGGTTATGTTGGGTTATCAGTCCCAATGGAAGTCAATTAGCTCTGGAGTTCCTCAGGGTTCTCATTTAGGCCCTTTACTTTTCACGTTATACTTCAATGATATTACTAATCATATTAAAAACTCTAACATACTACTTTATGCTGACGACACAAAAAATTATAGGGTCATTAAAGATATAGGAGACTGTGACAAATTACAAAATGACCTCTCTAATTTAGTTGACTTCTGCAAAAATAATAACCTATTCCTTAATTCCAATAAATGTAACGTGATTAGTTTCTCAAGAAAGAACAGCGTAATCAATTATAACTATAAACTATCTGATAAATCCTTGAACAGAGTGACAGAGATCCGGGACCTTGGTGTAATTATGGATAGCAAGCTATCTTTCAATCCACACATCGACAAAATGCTAGCTAAGTCATATAAACAACTAGGTTTTATTTTGCGTGTAAGTAAACCATTCAAAAACCCTCTTACATACAAAATTCTTTACAATAGTTTTGTCCGCAGTCACTTAGAATTTGCGTGTTCGGTCTGGAAACCCCATTTTAATGTTCATATAGACAGGATTGAAAGACTTCAGAAAAAGTATATTAAGTCATTGAGTTTCAGGATTGGAGAACAGTATACAAATTATAGTGACACCTGCAACCGTTTCAATATACCGTGAAATACGCCAACATTGCCACCAAGGGTATCATTGCCCATAATGCAATTTACAAACAAATTCGTTAATGTGGAAAAAATCTTCTTCTTTACAACAACACTATTTACTATGGTAGAAAATAAATTATATTTGTGGTAACACTGTGATTGACATTTGTCTCTAAGTTCACTCAGTAGCTTGCTGCGACTCATCAAAGACAGGGTGTGTTTTTGCGGGCAGAAATTTGATGAAAAGTGCGTGTGTGCGTGTGCGTGTGTGTGTGTGTGTGTGTGTGTGTGTGCGTGTGTGTGTGTGTGCGTGTGTGCGTGTGTGTGCGTGTGCGTGTGTGCGTGTGTGTAAAGTGTGTGTGTGTATATGATGGCGAAGACGCAGGAGAGTGTATCCAATTATATGTAATAAAGTACACCTTGGAGAGAATTTTAGCTTAGGATTTAACATTCTAGGTTTTATATAAATAAAGTTATGATCATGGGTAATGTTATCCGTTAATTTTTGAATGTATGACGGACAACTTTGCCCGATGTCATTAAAGCGTCAGGGTTGTCACATTTCATAAATTTATTATATAAGTAAATTGAAGCAGACTCCCTCTGAGTATATTCGGGAAAATCGAAAAAAAATATTTATTTGCATGCGGTTATGACTATTATTTAGATCGCATTAATAAACGGGGTCATATTACTATAATACAAAAATACCGGTATTAAATATCGGTATCTCGCTAATTATTGTTTTAATCATTGGTTTTGATATTGGAGTTTTGATTATTTCTTGTATTTTTTATCAGATTACCTACTTGTAATTTATAATTTTGATACTGGAGTTCCGATTACTAGGTACTTACGGTTTCTGTTTTTGTTACTGGATTAGTTGTACCTATTTTTTTATGATACTGGATATTGGAGTTCTTGTATTTGTTACCTACTGATTACTGATTTACATTTTAAAAAAAACTACAGTAAAAGGTAAATTTTAAAAATACCGTGTTTTATTTTGATAATTTTCAATATTGTATGTCCTAAAACTCAAAAATAAAAAATAGTTTACTTCAATTAATCAAAATAAATTCATTTAAATATTTAACCCCAATGTGACAACCCTAACATTTTGAAATCGCTCTTGGTGACTTGTATGGAAATGAGCAGAAATGCCTAGATAACATTGCCCACTCATTTTTAAGCGAACGTTAAGATGATATCTACTCGACGAGTAAAGTAAACGGTAGGATATCCCTTACCCTTGACCTGTTGCTAATTTCAACTGCGTAGGGCCTATATTTACGTCGATAATCATCAAGGGCAATGTTGGCTGAAAGTCCAGATAACATTGCCCGCCATTAAAATCGATAAAATCACTGTTTAAATCAAGTCTTAGGAGATATTTTTCAACATGAATGGAAGGACATGACCATATTGCTTCAGCAAAGATTAAAAAAAACCATGGCTGTTATTAGAAAAAAATCGAAAAAAAAGATTTTTTTTACAAAATTCGGGCAATGTTGGCGTATTTCACGTACAGATGCTCATTGACCGCAGAGACTTAACTGATGCCGTTCTACTTTTTAAAATAATTCACTCTCATTTGGATGCCCGGAACCTATTACACAAAATCAACTTCAGAGTTCCTCGTAAACGACAGCGCCAGTGTCGTAGAAAAGACCTTTTTTCTATACCTCGGAGTAGGACATGTTATGCTAGAAATATGTTTATTAGGCGTGCATGTAACATCTTTAACAATAATTTGAAATTAACGGACGTTGATATTTTTAATTGTTCACTTGCAACATTGAAGAACGTTTTTAAGAAAACATCCAAAAAATAGGTTACTGTCACTTAAGACCCTTTTCTTGTTCAAGATTGTTCAAGATGAAACTAAATTTCTGCATCTCAGCGAAGGAATTGTAATCGGTCGATTAAATACTAAACAACTGACTAGTGGTTGTTATTTTATATAATTTAATAGGGTAAGATAGTTTTACTTTTGATTATATTCTTACTTTCTTTGGATAAGCCACGTTTTTCTGCTAAGATTATCTTTAAGGAAACTATAGGTCTATATTGTGTTATTTAAGTTTGTAAATTGATGTATATGACTGTTTGTTTCTTAGCAAATAAAAAAAAAAAAAAAAAAAAGTTACAATAACCTTAATAGTTCACACGTCCCTGTTTTTGTATTAGTGTGAGTTAATCTTTTATGTGTGTAAAGCTGCCACGCATTCTGAGCAGTAATGTTGTCTGCTAGGTTATGGTAACGCCGAGCGGTACAAATACCGCGACTGAGCGCCATTCAGCGATGAGCCTTCGAGTGGACTACTACAGACAAGAGCAACAAGTCAAGTCTACAGCAACTCTACATAAGAACAAAATAAAAATGAAAATCGTTTATTGGTCACAATCAGTAACAATAAGGATAGGGTTGGGAGTGTTGGGACCTTCTAGTAAGTATGGCAATACTTGTGACCGAAGATCCTCGAAAAAATCCTGTTGTCAATTGTTATTCTTGGTTTAGAAATAAAATGAAACACCATATTTAGGGTTCGCTAACGCGTCACTAAACGTGGGAACCGCGGGATGCCGCCGGGCGACGACTTGGCTGGCGACCCGCCCCGGCGCCGCGCGACTCTCGCCGCCACACCGCTCACCCGCCGCCGCCGGGCCGTCATCGTCACCGGGTCGGCCGTGTAGGGCTTTCGCCCTATTATTAATTCAATTATGGACACTACCGACTTTAGTTGTTGAGGGCTAATTTTTAGTAGCCCTCAGGTACTTATTAATTTTAAATTCTAGGATGCAACGCCCGAGGTGTCAACATGCGTTGCCGGTCTTGAAGAAATTGAATGATACCACAGATAAAAGAATACAAGTACAGATACCCAATCCCATACAGCAAAAGCGTGCCGTCCTAAAGTAGGCAATTCTTTAGGCAATTTTAGTCCCGTAGTCACACCAGTAGATGGCGTATCTGAGCCACCACTACTATGACGCTGGCAGCCTACCTATTCGTTTTATTGAGATATTACCAGATGGCGTTGACTTCAAAAAATATATTTGACTTTAAAATTGAGGCATCTAGAAAATTGTTGTACTTAGTAGGAGATCCGAATAGAAGAAGATTTCCACCGGGCTGTTTATTCGATAAAACGTATTTTATATCAAATTTTATATGCTAAGTAATATACGGCGAATAGTTAGGCTAAAAAAATTCAGTCCAGTAGGTATAGGTATAATTAATTAAAAAATAAAATAAATTGTACTAAAGAAATGCAAATTGCTTGTTTATTAGACAAATTGCATACTAATCTAATATGCAAACGTTAGGTTGATTTTTTTTTTCCCGTCAAACTATTGGGTTGGCAGGTATAAACAGCTAAGTCGGTAGGTACTAATAATTCGCACCAAACCTAACGTTTACATATTCTATAGGACTTGTATTCTTTTATCTGTGCTATAGGCTTCATACTTTCGATTAGTACCTACCTATATAATTTGCCTTTAGAGCCGCGTCCGCTGCGCCGCGTTTTTGATATTTTTAACATCTATCATTGTTATTCCGAACAGAAAAGGAGCGTGGCCAAAATGTTTAGCCGCGTCCGCTGCGCCGTGTTTTTGATGTTTTTAAACATCTAGGTACTTAACATGTTTTGTTAGTTTTTCAGCCACAACCTATTCGCCACATATTATTTAGCGTAGGCATCTAATTTGACATAAAATAGGTAAGTACTTTTCATCAAATAAACAAACAGCTAGGTGCAAATTCTCTCCTATTCGGATATTAGACCATTATAAATTAATATCTAATCGCTATATTCCTACCGGTCACATTGTAGTGGCGTTTTATTAATTCACGGGAACTGCCCTGACTATGATGTCCACGATAAAATAGGAATGGGACATGTTCGGGAAGTTTTTTGCTGACATCAAATAAAAGCAATAGGTAAAAATAACTGGTTTATTTATTATACAGGGTTATTGGTAACTCGACCTATTCCCGTTAGGAGGTGATAGGGGTGACTATTTGCGATAATTTTGACCCCCATATGCATTATGCAAAAGTGAACCATTTTTGAGTTATCGCGTTTATTCGTTTTTTTTTTAAATTAGTCGGAAATTCAACTTGAAAAATATACCTATTACAAAAAAAGTATCAATTTAAATCTTTTTTTTCTTCTGATTTACAAAACCGATTAAACACTGGTTATTTCTCAATATTAAAACAATAATTATCGGTCCAAATTTAAAAAAGCGAGACGGAAAACGAAATTTTTTCAATATTTTTTTCGATCGCTTTCCACTAAAATGCCTTAAAAACAAAAAAAAACGTTATGAAACTTGGCTTGCAGATTATTTTAAAAACTTAACTGTTTTCTTAGATCTTCAAAAACGCATAACAAGTAGAAAATTATTAAAAAAAAACCTGAAAATTTAATCATATCACAAAGGAAGCGGGCGGAAACGAAAGTCACAAACGCAACTTCAAAAATTAAAATTAAAAAACATACCAAATTAAAATCATACATTTGTTATTTGCTTTTGTACAAGATGAATTTGTTGTTCCTATGCAAAATTAAAAAAAATATTATCTGTACACGTTTGAGAATGCGAGGCCGAAAACTAAAAAATACAGGTTTTTTTATCAAACTACAACATAAATTACACGAAAACAGAAAAATTTACCAATACATTTGGAACAAAACTTAAAATTAACTAACTAAATCTATCAAAACTAACTGTTATACTCGTAAACATTAATAACAACATTAACTTATGTTAGAATAAGAAATGGACAGCCATTTTGAAAATGAACTATAAAAATCCTGATTATTTCAATTTTAATTGTTTATTAGTTTTAATATTGTAACATTTTACATAAGTTAATGTTGTTATTTGTTTTTGTTTGTTTACGAGTAGGTATAACAGTTAGTTTTGATAGATTTAGTTCGTTAATTTTAAGTTTTGTTCGGACGTGACTTCCTTGTTGCTTCCTTTGTGATCAATTTTTTCCAGCATTCTTTAACAAAACTCATTTTAGTTTTAATAGCTCGTTAGAAAGCTGGAAAAACGTCAATGTTTTATGTGTAATCTGCACGCCAAATGTATTGGTAAAATTTTCTGTTTTCGTGTAATTTATGTTGGAGTTTGATAAAAAAACCTGTATTTTTTAGTTTTCGGCCTCGCATTCTCAAACGTGTACAGATAATATTTTTTTTAATTTTGCATAGGAACAACAAATTCATCTTGTACAAAAGCAAATAACAAATGTATGATTTTAATTTGGTATGTTTTTTAATTTTAATTTTTGAAGTTGCGTTTGTGACTTTCGTTTCCGCCCGCTTCCTTTGTGATATGATTAAATTTTCAGGTTTTTTTTTAATAATTTTCTACTTGTTATGCGTTTTTGAAGATCTAAGAAAACAGTTAAGTTTTTAAAATAATCTGCAAGCCAAGTTTCATAACGTTTTTTTTTGTTTTTAAGGCATTTTAGTGGAAAGCGATCGAAAAAAATATTGAAAAAATTTCGAAGATCTAAGAAAACAGTTAAGTTTTTAAAAAAATCTGCAAGCCAAGTTTCATAAAGTTTTTTTTTTGTTTTTAAGGCATTTTAGTGGAAAGCGATCGAAAAAAATATTGAAAAAATTTCGTTATCCGTCTCGCTTTTTTAAATTTGGACCGATAATTATTGTTTTAATATTGAGAAATAACCAGTGTTTAATCGGTTTTGTAAATCAGAAGAAAAAAAGATTTAAATTGATACTTTTTTTGTAATGAATTTTTCAAGTTGAATTTCCGACTAATTTAAAAAAAAAACGAATAAACGCGGTAACTCAAAAATGGTTCACTTTTGCATAATGCATATGGGGGTCAAAATTATCGCAAATAGTCACCCCTATCACCTCCTAACGGGAATAGGTCGACTTACCAATAACCCTGTATAACGTACTTATATAACAAGTTCTAAACAGTAGGACCCGAAGAGTAGGACAGGGTACCTAATTACTTATTCAGTTTACGAGTATCTGTGTAATCACTACACTTTGTAATAGGTACGCTTAATTTTTTGGAAATATCAATAGGTACCAATCTGATAATTGAATAAGTATATAATAATATGTTCTGCGAATAAACATTTCATTGCATTTCATTTCATTTCATTGATCATGTATAATCGTTCCGTGTTTGTACTAACATTTAATACAATACACCAAAACCGCCAAAACAGTATTTTGTAATGGCCATTTATGTTTGTTAAGACATTATTTTATCTATTACGTTTTTTTTTGCTTTTAATATAAAACTAGTATTTTGAGACAATATTACGCATCACCCAAGAATTTACAAAATCGAAACGCTTGGAGCCTGTGATTCCATAGAACTTTCGTTATCCGTGATGGCGCCATCTAGTGAAAGTACCCAATAAGACGCAGTAAGCTTGAAAGCTCACACGTATTGTATGAGTTAGATAGTGTTCATATAATTTTTATTGCATTTATTAAACTTATAAAATATACCCTTATTTTATGTAGAGAAGGATGTTTTTTAATATAATTAAGATGCGTTGAATTTCTTAACGTGTAAAAATCATTCAATCATCACGATTACTGGTTCAAATGTTTCGATCGATACCTGTGCCGCCATCTATGAGTTTATTAAAGTAATTAATTATACGTTGTTCGAGTTGGGAGGCCATGATGATACCCTTTTTAATTTGCCATTTATCTATGTATATTTATACCACAGATATAAATATACATAGATAGTGTACGTATACACCTCAATCTGTATGAAAACCAACCGTGTTACTTTTTTTCCTACTGTGACGCCACTGGAGCGAATTAGGGATGTGCTTTCCTCGATGTCCACGCAAAATCGATTCGGCGCAAAGCTGTTGGGTTGTGCGCGCTCGGTCACTGATCGGTCTTTTAGTTCTTTTAGTAAGTTCACTGAAAAAAATGGTCTGTTCATGGTCCTTTGTGCTCCTTTGACCGAATGAATGGCCGGTCGGTCATTCATTCGGATAGCTTTGCTGTTGTACGGTACGTACAAACTTATAAATGATAGTTTTGATGCTCTGAAGATAACTTTATTCGTATTAAAATAAGTTAATGATAGCGAGTACACTCAATGGCTGGTATTGGTGAACTGTCGTGCATTGACCTACATAAACGCAAGTCGGCGTAAGTTGATGATGATGCAGAATGTACGATGTTGGATCGTACATGTTCCAGGAGAGGGAAAGGAATATGTAGGGGCTGATAGGACTGCTAACGATGATTTTTGGAATTCGGTGAATGATTCTTAAATATTGTACAGGTCAACTTAAAGCAAATAAAACGTTAATAATCTTACATATTGTACAGGTCATCTTAAGGATATTAATTAAATTCATTCTTACATAGTTTGATTTTACTATACACTAAAATGTTTTTCAAATGTTGGCGAGGTCGCCTTATTAACCAAAGTCGCATAGCGCGGACTTGTGAGTTCGACGTCACTCTCGTCGGATAGATTAATGTTCGTTGTGACGGGGACCTGTCTGGAAGATTGGGAGTGCTCCCTCAGTGCGTGAGGCTGCATCCGTCCTGTTGTCTGCTGCGCTAATCGCTGCGTAAATCGTTTGTCACCTTCAACTTTGCTTCGTTAGGCAGTTTGATGAACTCGTTGCAAAAGAAAATCGAATGGTTGTTTTTGCAATATAGGCACTTGTATGCTGACGATATGTGATGTGATTTCGCAATAGGTTTGCTGTCATAGTTATTGCTGTTGTAGGTATTGCTTTTGTGATATTTATTAAAGTTGAAGTTATTTTGTTGCTGAGGTGACTTTTTCATGCTGAATGAGGTCGCATAGTGATTGCTTGGTTTCTGCATATTGCTGTCCTGCTTTCGCCGAGATGCCTCGAGTGACGTAAACTTGTTTTCTAGAAACTCGTAGAAATCTGATAACAATGGTAAATCTCGGGGCGATTTTAATGATTCAATGTAATCTTTGTGCGTTTCAGCATCCAACTTTTGCGATAGAATGTGAACAAGTAGGGGATCCCAGGTAGCGATGTCGACTCCCAGGTTTTTGACAGCATTTAAACACTCTTTGGTGCTGTCATGGATTTTCTTGATAAGTGCTGCTGTTTGCTGTTGCATTACTGGTAAGGTCATAAGTATGTTGATATGTGAGCTAAAGATCAGTTTAGTGTTGTTATACCTGTGATTTAGAATATCCCAACACACTTGATAGTTCTCTGAGCTGATGTTCAGATGCTGAATTAGTTTTTCTGCTTCACCTTTGACCTTGCTCTTTAAAAACTGCATCTTCTGTGCGTTTGATATGGAGCGATTGGTATGGATTGTTTCGCTGAACAAATCTTTGAATGATACCCATTTATGATAATCACCATTGAATACTGGTATGTCCATAGTTGGTGTAGTCTTAGTTTTGTATGATGCTGCCCACATTTTCTCATTAAGCGCCTTCTTGATATCATTATACTCTTTCTCATACCTAGTGAATATACGTTCATACTCTGGATCTTCTTCATAGAGTTCGCTATCGATGTCCCAATGCAGACAGTCGATCGCATTCCAACGCGAATCTATAAGTTTCAAAACGTCTTCATACTCCCACTTTTCTGATAGTGAACCGAAGTCGATGTTTGTAATAGTACGAGAAAACGCTTTAAAATTGCTCTTTTGTTTACGAAGTTTTTCTTCTAACTTGCTCGAAGTACCCGTGTGTTTGGCGCTACTTTCCGTCGCGCTAATTCCATCGGCCTGCGTTGCGGCGTTTGGGGCCTGATCCGCAGGGCTTGCGGTGCTCCGCTGCCGCGAGGTCGTCGCAATAGACCCAGGCGCCCAGGAACCTAGCACCGAATCGGTGTCAGGTTTCGGGGTAGATAACGCAGTGGATGGCTTTCCTTTTTCTTCTGATTTAGGAAATCCTTGCAACATTGTCGTCAATTCCAACGGAGGTGGCAATGGTTTTTCATGGGAGGATGGAGCTTCCGCATAAAGTAAATATCGTTGCAAATAAGATGATAATGCTTTACAAAAACTTTTGGTTGTTTCGTAATAATCTTGCTGAAAGTACACGTAGTTTACGTTTTGATGGTCGACCAATTGCAGGTGAATGCTATTAAACTCGTTCCAGTACGTCGATAGCATGTTCATTCTCTGGTTTATGTTAGAATAGGTCTTCCGTTCGAGCCCATCCTTTTTGAAGTTGATGAATATTTTCTCAATATTTTGCATGAGATTATACTGCTTTGAAAGTAAGTCTTCCATTATTGAATTTGTATGTAGACTTTTCTTGATCGCTGATTTAGCTCTGTGGTTATGTAGCCTCTTTAGTTATGTGCGCCTTCTCAATTCCACCGGTGAGACCCGCTTGTGGGAGGCCGGGGAACCGAATCGCTACCACACTAAGGTCCCACACAAACACAAAGCTACAATTATCTTACTTGAAAATTGCTGCTCAATCCTGTTCTGATAACTGATGCTGCTAGTTAATGAGTTTTCTGATATACTGATGAAGGTAGCCACGCCAAGTCACTAAAACTTCCACGTCGCACTGATAGCTCTGCTTGATATTGCTAGCTCAGCACCTCGCACGTCGAATTTTCGATGAAATTATCCCGAAAGATCACACGCGAGATCCGGTTCGAAGGACCATAAAGATGTACGGTACGTACAAACTTATAAATGATAGTTCTGATGCTCTGAAGATAACTTTATTCGTATTAAAATAAGTTAATGATAGCGAGTACACTCAATGGCTGGTATTGGTGAACTGTCGTGCATTGACCTACATAAACGCAAGTCGGCGTAAGTTGATGATGATGCAGAATGTACGATGTTGGATCGTACAGCTGTAATTGTCATTCACTGCTCGTCTGCTCTTGCGGTTCTTGCTCCGCGTGTCTTCTTCTTCTCGTGTCGTTTGTAGTGTGTGTGGGTGGACTGGGTGGTCGCGAGCGTGTTGCGCCCTGTCGCCCTATCATAGATAACGCAAAGACAAAGACAAAGACATTTATTGCCACGTGTCACGATTTGTATAGAAACCAAGCGTGCCGACTTTTTACCACCTACTGTGACGCTTTCGTTACCTCTGCATAATCTCAAGTAAGTTTGATGATGAGTGGGGACGCCGCCGAGGCAGGCGGGCGGTCGAGTGGCTCTCCATTCATTCCGCCCACTCAAGTAAGTTTACTGACCATCGTTAATATTTAATTGACGTGTAAAAGTGCCCGTGCGGCCTACTTACTGAATAATATTTTATCTTTTTTTAACTTTAAACAATAGTTTTAGATAAACCAGATAACCAACACATCACAAATTGATTGACATGAATGACAACGATTTTCTCACAGACGAATGATCATAAACTTAATTTTTACTTAAATAAGGAATATTTGAATTAAAATTTAAAAATAAAACCGTTCTCATTGTAAAAAACATGTATCTGATACTTTTCTTATATGTACGTATACGTATCAAAATTTAGATTATTTAGATATAACTTACTTACATAATAATAAAAAACACTGTTACACATTAAATGTGCGCATTAATTTAAAACGCGCATTAAATCCACTAACCTCACCATAGTTGTCAATGAGTTTTAGTACATCAATAGTGGGGAATGCCGTTTTTTTCAACAATCTCAACTTTTTCCCTTCAATGAAACTGGTATTTTCAAAGTGAATGGAACAAATAGTGCTATATTCAGTCGGGAACCAGTCTTTCCGTCCCGTTGCCGCAATCCATTTTTCTTTTATGATTGGATCATGTGGGAAACTAAAAAAAGTAAGTTTTTTAAGCACAATAGAAATATATAAACATACTAAACGTATAAACGTTCAAAGGATAATCATGAACACATTACATGCATAAACTTTTAAAATATTACCCTCCTTTTCTGTCGTGAAAAATTAGGACATGAGCTTGTTTTAATCAATAACTACTAAATTGGCTTTTTTAGATGGTTAAAATCATTTGTCTGTCCGATATCGATTAAAATCGATTATCGAAATATTTCGTAGAACGAACAACACTAGTTGCTAGATGTGATAGACGAATGATAAGGATAAGTTGCCTTGTACCACGAAGTCGAAGCGCGATCGCTTGTTCTGATATTCATAGTCTCTTGACACAGAACGTCAGATCGAACGCAATTCAAATGTGAATATAAGTATGTAGTTTACTTACCGTTAATCTATAGTTACTTAGGTATATTCTTGAAAGCACAGCTTGGAATAGGTACTTTGTTATTTTTAAATGAAATTACGCATACTATAATTTTAAAATAACTTACCTGTGATAGGAAATATGTCCTTGCCTTTGGGTGCTCACAATTTTTGGGCTATTGCAGTTAATTATCACGCATCGAGGCATTTTGTTAGTTTTCACGGCCGACCGGCCGCGACAACAGACGCGCGCGGACTGTCAGCAGCGACGGCCGACCTCGACGCTTGGTCGGGTGCTCGGGTATCATCGGGTCGGGGTTCGGACGCGCGAAGTAGATGCATTTGCGTTATCTATGTGTATACAATTATATCTGTGGTTTATACATTTTTCATCACACTTGCTCGTAAATGGTGTTATTCCATGCCTGTATACAGAAGGACAATGGCCTAAATTGTTCCCGCGGGAATTATGGCGAGTTTGTCATCCCTAGGGAGTAATGACTTTCTTTTTAAAATTTGCAACTCTTTCGTACATCATTTCTGACTAAGGAGGTTTAATTCTCAGCCAAAAATTAAATCGGTTTCTAATTTCATCTTTAAAAATTAGCTATAGACTAACTTACATTACACAAAACCTATACGCTTAATTAAACTTCATTATTTTTATACCTATTTCAAGTTCATATCAACATTTATCATTAATTTTAGTAATTATACTTTTTTATCAAATTGGCTAAATCTGGCTCGAATCCAGGTCGAAACTAAACGCAGTTATTATCTGTGGTAGAGGTCACAAAAAAAATATCGTTTCCATTTACGTTCCCGTTCGTCAAAAGTTATTTCTTTATATTTTGCAGAGTTAAAGTGTTTTTTCCTCGCAAATGTGATGAAAACCATTGTGTGTATCACAGGCAGTAAGGGGATTACTAACTCGAGTCATTAAAAGCACAACACTCTCGTTAGTAATTCCCTTCATACTACCCTTGATACACAATGTACAGTCAGCTGCAGAGAAAACTAACCCCCCCTGCATACAAGTTGCCTTGCAAAGGGGGTTACATTTCTCTGCAGCTGACCGTACTATTCCATGTACCCTTATACTCTGTGGTAAACAAGCCGTGTTACGTCAAACTGCTAAGCAATAATTACATTCGTATTGTCTTGACTATACTTACCTATAGGAAATTCGTTACACAGAGTTACCTAAGTACAGTTTTTATTCATTTTCAAAATTCCAACTGCCAAATATTTATTCAGTAAATTGGCCACATGAGGGCTCTTTTACCAGGGCTCGGAAAACGGTATTTTTTTCGAAACGGTTTCGTCTTAAATGCCTAAGGAACGATTTGTTTCGGTTTCGTTCGCAAATAACGTTATAGAAAACGTTTTTGAACAAGAACGAAATTTAAATATTTTTTGATCCATATAACGTTTTTAACCGTTTTTTTCCATTTGCTGGGTTCGGTAGTATCTAACATTAATAAACAAGTTCATGCTTGTCGCCGCTTTGTAGCCGACAAAGAGAATATAATCACTACGTTTTGTAGCCGAACGCCGCGCGCGGCCGCGTCCCGTGTGTTAAACCAGTTTTTGATAACGTTCTCGTTTCGTTTCGGTTCCGAACAAAATGTTGAACAAAGAACGGTTCGAAACGTTTTTAAAACGTTATTTTGAATAACGTTTCCGAGCCCTGTCTTTTACACGTCGGTAATATGGAGTGAATTTACTAGCGAGATTTATAATTTGCGTTGTAGCAAGGTTGTAGATACCAAACCAATTTACACTCATTGAATATGTCCGGAAGGATCAAAATAATATAGGTAGGAATATTTTCGATCCTTACTCAATTTTGATAGGTGTGTGTGTACCTAGTAGGTACTCGTATGTAGACACCTCGGCGTCGCCCTTCTACCGCACGACGCGGCGCGGGACGGCGTCCAGCGCGCAACCACGGCAGCGGCCGGTAGCCGCCGCTCCTTAGGATCTTTTCCCGCTCCTGGCAGTAGTGATAACTTGAGACCGCATATTCTTTATTTTGTTCTTGCACTCCAAGATATTTAACTCGGGAATATCCATCGACTTAACTATGCTACTAGCGCGTTGTGTCGCATATCCCTGTTCCTGTATTTATTCCATGGAGTCTATTTTCCAAAGACAGGGGTTGTCCCTGTACAACTAAACGAACTTGGTGGTTTATTTCTCAAAAACTGTAAATAATTCATTTAATTTTTCGCGTAAAATATTTTTTACTTTAAATTAAAAAGTACATAGGTACTTACCAGAAAATTACAAAAATAATGTTTTAAATTTGCAGATAGAGCTCTTTTGTATAACACCCCATTTGCTATAATAAAATTACTTTAATTTTTTAACCCCCCATTTAACCCCTGTTAACAGATGCGGGCAAGCAGGTTGTATAACTCTGCCAAATTTCAAGTTGATAGCATTTATAGTTGCTGAGAATACCTGCTCTGATATATGGACAGACAGACAGACAGACAACGAAGTCTCGCCATAAGGGTTCCTTTTCACCATTTTGGTACGGAACCCTAAAAACTATATCGATATGTAGTACAATATACATAATACCTATGCTCTCTTAAAAGTTTGATGTAAAAAGCAAATTTTTTTTTTTGAAAAAACCCGCGTCGGTTAAAACGTAATTAAAAAGCGGCCAAGTGCGAGTCGGACTCGCGCACGTAGGATTCCGTACCACTATACATCTAAATAAATGTTTTTCTTTATTCTTTATTACACATCTGAATGAAAGGTAAAATGCGGTTTACGATTTATAACGTATTAAAAAAAAACTAATTATTAGATCTCGTTCAAACCAATTTTCGGTGGAAGTTTGCATGGTAATGTACATCATATATTATTTTTACATTTATCATTCCCTTATTTTAGAAGTTACGGGGGGGGGGGGGGGGGGACACACATTTTTCCACTTTGGAAGCGTCTCTCGCGCAAACTATTCAGTTTAGAAAAAATATATATTAGAAACCTCAATATCATTTTTAAAGACCTATCCATAGATACCCCCTCACGTAGGGGTTTGATGAAAAATAATAATTGAGTTTCAGTTCTAAGTATGGGGAACCCCAAAAATTTATTGCTTTTTTTCTATTTTTGTATGAAAATCTTAATGCGGTTCATCGAATACATCTACTTACAAAGTTTCCATAGTATAGCTCTTATAGTTACGGAATAAAGTGGCTGTGACATACGGACGGACAGACGGACGGACAGACATGACGAATCTATAAGGGTTCCGTTTTTTGCCATTTGGCAACGGAACCCTAAAAAGGATAAAATAATTTAACAACCCCCGACTCAAAGAATTTATGTATTAGGAGATCATAAAGGTAACAAGCTTTTATAAGTAGGTATATAGAGTTGATCTCCCGCGGGGTCGGTCAATAAACAATAGAGTAAGTATCAGTTTCACAGCACTTCCCAACGAACCTAGTTGGTTCTCGAAGATAGGTTGTGGCAATAACATATTCAACTACATACAAACTTAATAAACCACCCAAAAATATCCGTCGGGGGTTGCCTTTACTATTTTATATTTCTTACTTATTTATAATATAAATAAGCAAAGCAATACAATATCTCCAGTTATTGACGTAACTATAAAACTGCAAATAAAACTAGTTCATTTAATGGCAGTCCCGACGGATAGTATATAGGATTATACACCACCCAAAAATACATTTTAACTGTTTCCCGTAGGTTTTCTTTTAGGTTGACCTGAGAGTGACGTCTTTGATGTGGCTCGTGCTAGATTCCTGACCATATGTGAGTGGTGGGTGACAGAGTGGAGATGGCGAGGGCGCGGCGGACGGCGGCACTAGGAGCACGCGGGCACGCCCGCCGCCCGCCGCCCGCCGCCGGCCGGCGCTCGCACGAATAACAGCGGCGACGACGCCGCGTCACGAGCGCATTTCGTGCATATTTCGTGGTATTATTGGTACTTGAAAGGCCTTTGAAAGGGTTAATTCCACAGTCGAGTTAGACGAGCTAGCTATGTCCGAAATAACCGACATATTTTAGGATTTATGGTTCATATGGTGGTATAAGTAATTCATAAAGGAATATTCTCTTGACTAAGTAGGGAGGTATATGTACCTATAAAATTATTCAGTCAAATTATAATTTAAAACAGTCAAAAACAATTTGGCAATTTAATTGGTAAGTAGTTATTAAGTACCAAACAATATGTATTGATTCACGCCACACTGCAGCGTGTCCTCCCTGGTGCGGCTACCGGGAGGAATCTTACACTTATTTATTATAATATTTAAATAAAATTAATCTTTAATTTTCACAAGCACTCCTGGCTCCGCAACCGCGTCCTGAGGTGAGGTGACGATAAAATATGACAAGTACGATTTAAACATGTCAGGCAGGGTTCAATCAATCAATCAATCAATCAATATATATTTATTTCGAATAACAAGATCCATAAGTGTTAGTAACGTGTCTTAAAGTTAGTGTTAGTGTTATCATAATTGTAATTTACTTATCATTCACACACGCTAGGCAAAGTCGATAAGTTATAATAATGTAAGACATTTTAAAATCAAAGGAATAAAAGTCAAAATCAGAATGTCAATGAGAAAAAAGTTAAGATTAAAACAGAATTAAAAATTAAAAATCAAGTTGAAATACAATTTTGGTATAAAATAAAATTTAAACGCAATAATAATTAAAATTAAAAAACTAGATTACAGATTTAAATCACATATACTAAACCTAAAGATGCCTAAACGTGCAGTCTGGCCCAATGCCTCATTACTGGGCAATCTAACCTACTTGCCATCACACCTAAGATGCAAACATGCTCAAACATGCTTAACTTTTTTAATGGAGCTGCCTGTACATATTGATCATAATATGTATGCTCGGTGACGGTAATTGTACCTATGCGGATCTTTGTGCGCTGCCGCTGCCCGTGTCCGAGCCGCAACACACTAAACCTTTCTACCTACAAATTCCAGGCAGTGTGTTTTTTAAATCTGAAATTTTAATTCAAATACTGTACGTACGCAGGGGGCATACTAGCATGCGACACAATGTTTTTCGTAATATCGTAATATTAGGAGCGAGGGTCTCAGATAATTGCCGCAATACCAGCCATTACCAGCACGTACGGCGCGCGCGTCCCGCGGCGCGGTTAGTGCTCGATGCGGCGCGCACACGTCACACAGGAACACGCTGCGCGCGCCACTCGCGCCGCGCGCCGCCGCCGTCGTGAGTAGAGATGCCACGAATAGTGAATTGGCCGAATACCGAATACCGAATATTCGGCAACGCTGTCGGCCGAAACGCCGAATATTCGGCGAATATTTTTCTGAGGCTGGTAACGTTTACGATGAAGAGCGCAATCGTTTGCTACCAAAAAATGCTGAAAAGCTCGTTTTTATCCATCACAACTTACCACTGATTAATTTTAAGTACTAAAATGTTGTAATTTGGAAATAAATACATAATTTTGAGTAAAATAACGTGTCTTTTTTTACATGATTTGCTATTCGGTATTCGGCCGAATAGTACGCACTACTCGGCCGAATACCGAATAGCAAAAAAGTGGCCGAATAGGCCGAATACCGAATAGTTGCCGAATATTCGTGGCATCTTTAGTCGTGAGTCGAGAGTGGTGACGTCACATGTATGTTTTAAGCTGATATAACTACATTGATCATGAAGAATGAACAAATATTAAGCGAATGAGGTCATTAATGAGGAGAGTTTAAATTTGCTGAATGAACAACATAAGGATTTTTTTAAATATCAGAGGAATTACCCGTTTCGTTGGAGCTATAGTACCTAGGAGGCTACAACGGCCTGCATCTAGCAGTATTCCCTTTCGTTCTTCACGCTAATATTAAATCACTGGCTCAACTCAAACCAATTGTGTCCCCGCTTTTGTGAATATCAAAGGCGCAAAGAATTAAAGCCCCCCTCACATTTCCATATTTGATCCGTGCAACGAGCACGGGCGCTAAACCCGCGGCGAATTGCAGTCGAGCGGCAATTAATATCGTCGCTAAACCGAATTAATGCGCGCAGACAGACGGGCGGCGACGAGACCGCGCGAGACGCGCCGCGCCCAGGCTCCTCCATTCATCGCTCCCGAACGTCCCCTATTCACTTTGTGCTCTGATACGGATGTTGGGTTACAGCTCCCTGCAAGAAGGCACGCGCGCCGCGCCGCGGGTACTGCCGGCGCTGGGCGGTGATCCTCGTAAAAGGCCCAGCCACACCCGATGCGTGCGCGTGCGCTTTCCACTGCGTTGTATAGTGAAATGTCGTACGAGAATTCATACTATACAACGCAGTGGAAAGCGCACGCGCACGTCACTTTGCACGCATCCGGTGTGGCTGGGCCTATAGTTGTGCCCACGAGCATGCGGGACCACTCTAGCTTGCCGGTTAATAATTCACAAACGAAATCACCACTAAAACGTCGTTCAGAAACAAGAAGTCTAATCAAAGCCAAGTACGAATACCACTGCGTACTGCTGTTAGCGGCTGGGCTAGTCCAAAATAAAACAAGGATCCTACCCTCGAAATCGGCGCCCTCGAGACATTCTTGCGCGTCCTGTGCGGCCAGAAATTCATATTTCCCAATAAAATTGCAAATTTTCTTTTAGACGTCTAGAGTAGTAAGTAATATGCAAATATCGGCGGGGACCGGTCGCTGGCGGCGCGGAGGTACGCGCGACGAGTATTCCAATACGATATGAATTATTCTATGATGTTGTCGCTTCGCACGGCGGATTATTTTGATATCTGCAACTAGCGGCTCCGCGAGAGACTTTATAATCTAAGGAATATTACAGTTACGATTAGGTATCTCCTGTCCCTGTGTGGTCGCCCCAGAGCCGTCGTCTCCGGCAGCATCCCCGGCGGGGGCGGGGGCGGACGCACGAGGTCCTGTATTTACGGCGTGTACGCGGCGCTGACCCAAGCCGCCGCACGCATCCGCGGGGCGACTAGTTTTCATAACAGGCCGGTATCAGATCACCCGCCGCACGCTCCGCGGATAACGCTCATTACGGCGCACAGCGTGCCGCGCCCGCCTCCTCCCCGCTCGTAATAGCGGAGGGTTCAATCTGTTTCTGTCACGCACTGGCTACATGTCTAGCCTAGCCCGTCCATCACGTTGGCCGTTACGTGGGCACATACACGAGCCAACTCCAGCGCCCTTTAATCTACGTGATAAACATCACCAAAGCACCGACCGGCCAGGTCTGTGCGCCATCAGCGAAGCCGACCCCAACCCTCCAAGACTAGTATCGCCGGCGGCGCGTGCGCCCGTGTTATCATCGCACTTTCAATAACTAGGGGATAACAATCTCTTTAGCTTTCAATGGTTTACAAATCCAACATCATTTTATTCTTCCCAGCGGTTTAATTAAGGCCTTAATAACGAGCAAGACTAACAAAACACTCAACTGCTGTTTGGATAATGTATGGCAGTATAATGTTAGTGATCATGTGTAATCATTTTATTTTAGCCACTTTCACATTTCAAAAAATAAAGTGACACTCGCAACACGAAGCAAATGTAACGACACCTCGCTTGTCGAAATCGAGCCATCCGTGCAGTCTGTAAAAGGGAACATAGTACCATATGTATACATATAACACAGGTTGAAGCATCACGGTAAGCGTTCCTCGCAAACCAGACGGAATCTGGTAGATCTACGAGTAGTGCTCGTATACGTACAAGTACGACAGTGTACGGTCAAGAAAATGTATTCGCGTACCTTTTCACACCTGTCACAATGACAGTAAGGGTCAAACATTGGATTGCACGAACAAACAAACAAACTTCCTCTCACCCCAAACGCATATACGTCTCCGTACCGTCGTGGTCGTGGGTAAAAAGGTTCGCGAATACATTTCCTTGATTGTACAGTCACCCAATAAAAAAATTGAGCATACTTACAACCTTGTCATTGTGAATGCCATTGTCATGTGTGTTATTTGATGTTCTGTTTGAAGTTTACTATGACAACGCACTAAAGTGCTTAACATGTTCGTTGCGGTACTGTACATACACTTAGAGCCAGTCGAGTCGACTGACATCCGAACATTCGATACCATCGTTATTCGACACGCCTAATGGAATGTCAATCGAACAATCGTTATCACGAGCGCGAGTGGCGGCCGCGGCCGTATGTTCCACGTTCGTGTCCTGAGCCCCCACCCCCACCCACCCTGATCAAGTAAACCCGCGCTAAACGGTTAGCACTTTTCATTAAACTAGCACGTAGGTACGCGTATGTAGGTATGTAGTCTGTTACGTCGAAATGGACATACTTTATTGGATATATACAGTGTGTTACCGGCATGAGGGCTTTCCTTGATTTAGAGTAACAATGGGCAACTCCTTAATGTACCTACATGTTTGTTTTAATTAAAACAAGAAACACTTGTTTTCTAGCAAAAAATAATTTGCAAGCAATGTACACTATGCATTAAAGTTAATAAGGGAATTCACGTGACAAAACTAAGGTACTTGTTTAAAAGCATTTTAAACAAGTACCCTTAGAATAATAACACATAGAATGATAGTTTCCTACGGCCAACCCGTCAAAAGTGTCGCACAAAATGGATTCATGTGGGCGTAATCAACGCGTACTAACACACGACAACACGCACACAAGTAAACAAATAATGTTGCTAGCGGATTACATTTCCCCCTAAACTAGGGGATTTTTTCATATAATCATTTTTGTTAAATTCGATCATTTTTTGTAGTTACTTAGTAATAATACAAACGTTTATTAACACTTATGTAATAAGAAAATGTTTTGTCTCTTTCTAATTCGCATAAAATATCATATTTTAAGTAGGTAGTTTAAGGGTCAATCAACTTTTTCTTGTAGCTCGTTGCCATGGTATCTTTAGTAAGATATTTGTCTGTGTCATTAAAATGTACAGAACATATTTTTGTCCTCCTAGACGGCTTCCACCAGCTTTCATTTCGATTAAGCCTAATTTTTTCAATCCAACGTGCGGCAATAATCGGATTAGAAGGAAATCTTGAACGAGAAAAACAATTCAATTCGTATCACAGAATATCACAAAATAGAACAAGTACTTACTATAACAATTTAGGGGGAAAATTTTCGTTATAATGGCAACATTTTCATGTAATGTCGTTAGAAAATAATTTAATATTTTAGTGAATGTTTTACGTAAAACAACAAGTCAAAACATATTACTTACACGTGGAATGTTATTTTATAGTGTTTATTTTCTTGGTCTGAAGTGTTGTGGCACCCATTAACAATACAAATCGTCATAATCAATAAAAATCCGGGAGCTGTTGACGCTGTGTGACGTGATTGCGACTGACAGGCGGCGATCGCCGAGTACACCAGAATGGTGTAGTTTAAGTCTGACGGTTTTGGTGCGCGGACTAGGTTTCTATGTGTTATTATTCTAAGCAAGTACCATAGTGCAGCAGCCGCATTTGACGTCTAATCTCTCACTTTGGTTACAAAGTGGGGAAAGAGTGTGACGGAGCCCTTCAATTCTTCGGTCAAGCGTGAGCGTGCGTTACGTTTCACTGCTCCTGCGCTTTGACATATGGATTATGGCTTGGATCATTCGATACTATTCGGCATTTTTTTTTATTGTTTTTGGATTCATTAAATTATCTTTTGGAATGATTAAGATTTGTTTTGATTTCTAAATTGTTAAAACAGTTAACGAGCGTTACCGGCAAATCTGAAACATTCAAGGAGTATTAATAACTCTCTATGTCGTGCCCCTGTACCAATGTATGCCTTGTACCAAGTAATAACGATACTTACACATAGCTCCAATACAATGATGGTAGTTAAAATCTACAAAGTTAAATTGCAGCATTACGTTAGTTAACTTCGACTTAATTATACCTGCATATAATTACTTATACAACGTATTCTCGTTAGTTAAAACAGAAGCCCTCATTCCAGTACACACTGTATATTGTATGAGATGTTTACAGACGGAAATGTAAGAAATACACCTCGACGGCAGATGGCGCTTTGTTTAGTATTTTTATTTACTTATTTCCAATAAACACAAATCCAATTTAAGAAAGTATTGTAAAATAAAACAAACGCTTGTTAGAGTAGAAGTAGCGGCTTTAGCCACCTATAAGAGTGTTTGACAATAACCTCGTTCTTCGACCGAATCGATTCGCCCATTGCGTTTTATTTTACCCTTGCGATCCCGCCCAAGGCCTTCGAGTTCATGGCTCTACAATTTGCTGAAACATTTGCTTGTTTGTTTGTAAGCTCTGTCACTCGCTCTTACCGCATTTGGCCAAAGACATTAAATGTACTTAGTAGTAATAGACGGGGCATAGCGACCAAAACCGTGATCCAAAACTTGTTACCAAACCCCCCTTACCCTTAACCCTTGTTACTTGTTACTTGGTAATAAGTAGTTTAGTCTACTTTGACACGCCCGCCTGTGATGTCGTACTTATCTGTGTCATCGAAGAAAAAACCTATTTCAATGCAAATCGTGATACGAAAAAGCCGCTGAACGTGATCTTAGTTTGTTTTCCCTACCATTTTATGTATTTATTTACTAAATCGATTTTTTAATAAAATATTTCCATAGATAGTTCTACAAAATTAGTTTGTTATAAGCGCCCTCTGTTGTCGAGTAGATAAACTATTACGTAAATAGGGAGATGTTTTGCTGTTATCGTATATTTATCGATATTTTTTTTTTAGTAAATAATAAGAGTACCTACTTTTAAACTATTACTTTTTTTTTACTTTGGGTTTTAGTGTTAAATGGCTGAAAAAAATAACTTATTTTCTTTATTTCTTTCTTACTTTGAATGAATAGTTACTTATTAAATGAATGGAAATACAATTATAATTAATCATTATACCTGCAATATTGGTAGGTAATTAAAAAGCGCGTGATAAAAGGATACAGTTCGTTCAAATGGAACATTATTATGCCGGCATCAAGTTCGCCTTTTGTATATTAAGTGTATTATTTTTTAATAAAGATTAAATAATTAAATTTATATATATTACAGTGCGATAAAAAAGTGTAGAAATTAAATAAAAATGAACTAAAAAAACCATTTTAAATTGTGGCCATGATTACGCATTTTACTTCAAAAATGTGACAGTTACGTAGAAAGTGGTGCCTTCATTTCATTTCTAATCTTTTTTGTCGCACTAAAGTGAAAGAACGGAAAACTAGTTCTACGCTGACAAAGTCGCAATTTCGAAATCAATCTTAATACGATATCGAATCTTTATCGATAGTATTACTACCTCAATATCGAATTGGTTACACCTTTTTCAAATAGCGTCACATGAGCGTCACCTCAACTACCATCCAATAGTGTTCTTATTACGCTGAAATAAGTGTTCTTATTACTTTCATGCGTATTTAGCTACTAAACGCTAGATGGCATTCCAGATTCTTATGATCAATGTTTCTCAAGACCTTTAGCTATCACAGTCCATACAGAATGCTTCTTTTTCAAGGCTAGTTAAACAATATTAAACGACCAATAACATTGTAGTTGCTGTATTATGTACCAGTGACTTTAATTTGGGCGCGGGTGCGCGGTCCGTCAGCTCGGGGCAGCTGAAATATCGCGCTGACGGACAGATAGCGCTCAATATACACGCTCACTCACATTTAGAGCTCGCGAATCTGATGCTCCGGCGCCACGAGCGCGGCGACGACGGCCGCCACGGGCGGGGTAGGGTTTTGAGTGATGCGCGCCGCTCAAGCTCTAAGTAGGTAATCGCCCGATTCCTTAATTAATGTTCTGCAATAAAGTATCGTCGAGTAGGTACTACCAACTAACCTACAGTACAGAAATATTAAAACCGGGTTTATTGTTAATACAGGCCTCACCCCGCGCCGCCGGCCAGCGACAGCCGCGGGGGCCGCGGGGCCTCGCTCGGCGGCCGGCCCGCGAGCGCGCATCCATTCCGGCGTCATTTCACGCTCAATCAACCTCCTCCTCTAAATCTATGGGAAACATTTAAGTAACTGTTAGTTACTGCTTGAACAGTCACCGAGGCAGCGGCCCAGACGCGGCTCGCGAGGTTGCGCGGTGCTGGTGGACCGCTCCGTAATAATTTCAACCTCTTATTTAAAACTTTTTGTATGCTGTTGTTTTTAGAAAAAACCCCTTCCGGTTCCGCTTGCGGCAGTGACTAGCTGGAGAAAGTGCCGCCCGGCCGCCCGGCCGTCCCCGCGGCCTCGCCCAGGCGGCCTTATACGAATACGACCGGATCGTCGCCCGAGAGGAGGAGGAGGGTTCCCGAGCTCGTACAATCAAGCTGCCTGTCGGGTCGGGATCACCGCCGAGCCGCGCCGGGTCAGACCGCCGGGGTGCGACGCGCCCAACTAATGTCAGCCCATTTTACTATTCTAGCCGCGATCATTCCTGACTCACTCGGGGTGCATGACGCGACAGAACGCCACACCTTGTATGTGCCTTGAATCCTTGATCTAGCCAGCTCAATGTCACGCCATGGCTGCCAATCTGAGAGACAATCTAGATCGCTCCTTGTCTCCTACATTATAAAACGAGTCGCTGTCACACTACACTACTGGGGACCGCGGCCATTGCGCCGGACCGCCTGCTCACGCACTAGAACTACCAACGGCACAAAACATTCTGGAACGGCCTTTTTTCAGTTACAATGCCCTGAGTTCGGAAGTCGACAAAAGTAACTTTCATAATCGACCACTTGTGACGCATTTACATGAACGTTCCCCAGACGGCACTTCTGGTTCAGAGTATAAGATACCCGAAGTATCATACATTACCAGTTCCGGCTTTTTGTGAGAACGCGGTGTGCCCGTGCCCGTAGTTACTTGTACCCACATTTTTTCTTTTTGGGTGTATCGCGTTTTTTTTGCTGCATGTACCTAGAAGGCACGTCAGCAGTATCAGCACACAGGCCGCCTGAAGTGGGATCGGCGATCCATACACATTTGCATGCTCAAAGCTGCACTACACTCTAAAGATTGCAATCCTAAGACCGCAAATGCATTGCCATTGAAATGATTATTATTTATTTATTGTATAACTGCGTACATATAAAGGTGATACAAAAAACATGTCTCTACAGTTTATCCATTTCGGACGTACTATATAAAAATAAAGTTTAGCTCAATTATTGGATGGAATGCATCTATGCCAGTAGTTTCACCCGTTTTTTATCCCCCCACCGGAACACAACAATGTGAACACTTCTGCTTGGCGGTAGGTTAAAGTAAGTATATTCAGATTTATCATAGGTTTAAGAATAGTATTTTGATATTAATTAATACTTTTTGATGATATATTATTGTATTGTATTGTATCTCCCGAAAATGGCTTCCCGGCTCCCGGCTTCTGGTGCTATTGATCGTCCGTAAAACATTAACAACTCTATAGAGGACCTTTAACCACAATAACTTCTTATAAAATGGTAGGTAGGCCAGTCCAACCGTATTCGGCTTTTAGATTAAATATTGTGGGACGCCGACTTCAGTTGGACTGACCTACCTACCATTTTACGAGAAGTATTCTTTTGCATTTTGAAGGCGTGTTTTTGTTTTTTTAAACATATTTTATTTTATACTTTTTAGTGATCCTATTTATGCTGTTATGTAGTCCAGCTTCTCAATTAATGAGAAACTTAGAACATTTCAAGCTCGCCGCAAGCAACGCCGCGGGAATGTCATAGTCATATTTAAACCATTAAATGTGCTTCGTCATAGGCGCTCAACTACCTTAATCGAGATATCTTATCGCCACCCTTCAAATAGGTACCGCTAAGGAGGTCCGGTGGCCATCTGTGGTCTTCATCATCAGTTCCACTTCACCATATAGTACTTATCAAAAGCAAATGCACTAGCGACAGTGAAAAATACCAAAATCGCTATAGGTGTGACTTTAATATTTGAGGAGTTCCCTTGATTTCTCCAAGATTCCATCATCAGATCCTGACATGGTGACAATGGAACCAACTAGAAAGTATACCCATTCAAACAACGAAAAATAATTTTAAATCGGTCCAGTGGTCTTCGAGTAATCGGGAAACATATACAAACAAAAACAATACAAAATAAATATCTCCCAATTTATGTGTTTGACTTGTAAGTAAGTTATATGTTTGACATGTATATATGTCCGTCTCAATGTCCGCTCGTAACTACCTATACAAACGGCTAAATCGATTTTAATGAATTATACGTGCCTAGATTCGTCTTAACAAGTAGAGTGTCATAGGCAGACATAGGGAAGGGATCCAGAGGGCAACATTTTATGATAGGTAGGGACTAGGGAGTTTCTATATCGATAAACTCAATTATCGATATATATATATATATATAAATATATTGATCTGAATATAAGTAGGTATGAAGTTCACAAAGTTAATTAAAAATATATATATATATATCCTATGACCTCCACAGAAAGTAATTTAGCCACCTGAAATCGATTTATCAGCCCAGACGGAAACGTTTGACGCCCGACAATTTGGAACAAATTCTGATCGTTTATTTTAACATTAGTAGATGTGACAGTAATGAAGAAAAAAATAAGATGAGTAAAGTTTCTTAAATCGTTTAAAAGAAAGAAGAAAATTTGGTCATCATTCTGTTTAGTCTTTACAATTTAACAAAATAATATTTTCACAAACATAACTTGGAGTGATCACTAGTAGATACGGAACAAGCATCGATGATACAGTTTGTCATGAAATTTTGCCCCCTGGAATCCTGTCTGGTCATAAGCTATATTAAAATTATTTTAATGTAAAATTTGGGAAATAAAAAATAAATACATAATAAGTAACATTACTTTGACGACATTATCCAAACAGCAGTTGGGTTTGTTTAAAGCTTGCTCTTCGTTAGGCTTGTCATTTGAAGTCGTAAATAAATTTTTCAACACACTTGCTCAAAACGACCTTTTTATTCCACCGATTTTTGGCTCATAAACCTAGATATTAAACACGCGTGCTTTTTCAGTATATTACGCACAAGTGCCTTTAGTTTATTAACCCAAACAATTTACATTTGTAGCCTAGTACCAAGTTGTAAGTACGAAGAAGAAGCGATATAATTTAGTCGGGTTATACCTTTTTTTTTTTCTTAGCAACAAACAGTTTTTATGCGGCAAATAACATTATCTACATATTTATTTCAATAAATTGGTGAAATCAGCTTTATTACTAAAAAATAACTCAATTTCATTAAAATCATTTACATTTTTCTGTAATTTGTATTTTAAACATGAATTATTACATTTTAAATTTGGCTGTTGGCCGATCTCGTTCGCGCCTTAGCCTTGCGCGCGCATCGGTATCGCGGCAAGAAAAAAAAACAACGCGCCAGCCGCCATTTTTCGTAAATAATTGACGGCTGTGACGAAGATAGTTTGGATTAATTATTGTGAAGTTTAATATTAACGAAAATGTCTTCTTTAAGTAAAGAAAATGAAGAGTCTTGTGTTTTTTTCGCAAGTGTGTTGAATAACGTCGTATGTAACACGTGTGCCTGTGACCATAATATACGCGGCTTTCTTGTGGCGCACTCGCTTCCGCTCGTGCGCACACAATAGCGCCTTGTACCTATGCAATGGTCAACTTAGCACACTTGTATCATAATGTACTATTATACTCAGCCCGGTATCCGGAGTTACTTTCCTATCCGAACCATTAATTTGTTTTTTTATTAAGTTGAAAATGTTTTACATTAATAAACTATTCTTATCTATTACTAATTCGTTTTTAAGTTTTCTGTTATTTCATTCGAAAAATAAAAAAAAGATGAACCTTTTTAGAACCACTGTACAGCTACTGGTTAGGTTTTTGCTGAATGGGGGTGGGTCACTTTTGGAAGAATCCTGTATGTTTTAAAATAAATAGTAAGTTGGAAAATTCTAGAAAAACTGGAAGTGCTTTTTACAACGTCTGGGGGATGTTCTAACTCACAAAAAACACTCGTTCATTCAATCGATTATTTCTAATTATTTTGCGGTAAATAGTCGTTCACTTTTCAAAACACTACCTTAGTTCAAGCATAAACACTAAAATCAACGCAAATAAAAAAACCAATTCAAGACACGATATCAATATCTTGGTATAAAATTGAATGGAATTCTCAAATAAGATGGCCCAAAAACCTATCCTCCTATTTATCCCACTGAAAAATACATGTTCAATAATTTACACTTCAGTACATTTTACTGACACTAGTAAAAAAACAACTAACCTGTTCCGTCTTGATTACAACCGGTTCGTCAACCTGAATTTCAGCTTTGTCAACCGGAATTTCAATTTCAACGCTTTTCTTTGAAGAATCGCTGTCTGAAAGAACTTCATTTCGTGGTAAGTTTAATGAGGGTATGGCATCAGGTTTTATTTTTTTTCTTATAAACATGTCTTTTGGAAAATGTAAGGAACAAATGCGGTAATCCTTTTTTTGTTCTAAAATGTCTGCACGATCCATTAGTTGAATCCATATTTTTCTTCTGTAATAAAACATATACGAGTACCTTAGTTTAAGTTACATTAACAATTTTATTTTACTAAGCTAGTAACATTTTTTTAATTGATTGAAAGTTTTAAATTAGCATCTGTCTCCCGGACCATAATCGTTAAAAAAACCGGTCATGTGCGAGTCGGACCGGCGCATCGAGGGTCCCGTATTTAAGATAATATGCTTAGCAACCGCAAAAGAAGACACTCATTTTGTTGTAACGTTAATTTTCTATATCATAAGGTCCATTTTGACTAGCCTAAATTATAATACAGATTTTCAAAGTTTTCCTGACGTGTCTCTAAAACTGTAAATAATGAACACTTTATTTTATTATTCCCGTAAAATCTATACGTTAGGATCTTTTCAGATATTTTTATTAACCCATATATGCCCAGAACTATGGTTTTAATTGTTTTCATGCTTTCTGATTTGAAAACGATCAAGACTGTTTATGCCCAGAAGTTATTTGGATGTGTTTCGTCTTCAAATCAGGGGCGAATGTGCAGATTGAGCCCTTCCATGTGACACCCCATTTGCTATAATCAAATCACTTTCACTTTTCAACCGCCCATTCTAGACCCATTTTCATTTAATCCATTCTTTAAAAAAAAAACAGATACGGGCTAACCAAGTTGTACAACTATGCTCAATTTCAAGCAGATAGCATTTGTAGTTGCTGAGAAAACCTGCTGTGACATACAGATAGACAGAATAAAAATACAAAATATAGTTCATTGCTTGTAGATTCCAGGAAAACCTATAAAAAATCCATTAATTGAAAAATCAATTTACCTAATACGTGCACTTCCGGAAAAAGTTCACTAAAACACCACTAGATAGCGCTAGTAGCTGTCAAATCGCGTGTTACTGCGAGGATTTCAAATTTGATATTTTGTATTAATTTAAAAAGAACCGTACAATTTATGGATAGGTAATGGTACGGAACCGTTCGTGGGCGAGCCCGACTCGCACTTGGCCGGTTTTTATTTATTCCTGTGCCCATACCTACCGCACTGTTTCGGATTACTTAGGTACCTACCTACATCTAGTCCACCCGTTACATACTTAAGTATTGTTTGACTTAAGATAACAACAACGTACAAAAAAGTTTTGAATAACACGTCATGAAAAATTATGACTCAACTTACCTTTGCTCGTCTTTGGGCAAACTAAAAAAACTGAGTTCTGGCTTATTTTTGTCACTTTTACTTTTACAGCCAAATAGACTGCAATAATGTTTTCCCATGGCTAATTTAGTAAGAGGCTACAATTAAAAAAATCAAATCTCGACTAGCGCTGTAAAACAAATACAAGGACCGTTCCGCGCCGCGCTGCACGGCCTAACTGAACTGACTAGACACCACAGGCGTCGCGTCTCGAGCGAGACGCAGGTGTCTACGCGCGGACTCGCGGAGCGCGCGTCGTTAGCCGGGAGTTTTATTCTACGTAACTACCTACCTATTAGTTATGTTATTATTTCTTATGCCAGTTTCGCGTCGGCAATAAAATAAAATAAATAAATAATAAATTAACGTATTGTACACACATTGCAAAACGACTATGTAACCAAAACGTCGTTTTTGCATAACGACCTACTGAACAAAACGCCTTTTTTTAGGGTTTCGTAGGAAATAAATCAATGGTTATGTTATATTGCAATGAAATATTTAAAATAACTGTCCTAGTATGTTATTCAGGTATTATTTATACCTAGTTATCAAATTAAACTGATAATTACGATTTGGCTACTTTTAAGAATTTAAATGAATTTAAACCAATTCGATATTCAGTTTTCGGCTTAGACAAAATGGTATAATATTTTGGGTTTCGTATTCACTCAAAATATTGAAGTTTCGGTCGTGTAATTTACCTACTATCCTACCTTAAATATCATGTTAAATACTATTGAAAATCCTATACCCGTGACGTACATCGTCGTATTTTAGACGGGCTGACAGCAGAAAGTCAAAAACAGGTTTCAGTTTTTCCAATTGGGTAAGGAACCCTAAAATTAAGGTAAAATGGGTAACATGATCTAAATTATTTCTGTAGTTTATAGTTAATGAAGGTGGCTTATTTTAAAGTGGTTATTATTTTAGTTTTAGTAACATGACAAATAATGGACATGTAATTTACAAATATTTTATTCATTTATTTATACTAATTTTTCAACTGTCGCTAAGGGCAAAATGCAATAACAAAACGCGAGCAGCAAACGTCTTTTTCATTCATCAAGACATAAAATGACTTCTTCACACTCTATATTAATAATCTGTGCTCACTACACTTCACTCACTGTGACATTTCAGACTTCAGACTTTCGGAGTTTTAACGCTTAACCTCAAAAAGAGCTGTGCTGTATCTGATATTGTATTTTAGAGTGAATTTAATTGCGGGTTTGGTGTGTAAATTGGCTACCACAGCAAGTGCGCCGTACCGGAAGCGGTGCGGATGAAGCAGAGCTACTACTACCTGCAACTGGACCTGTGAGTACCGCTCGTGCCGCGGGTTGCATAGCATCACCGCTCCAGCTCTGTGCCTCCTCGTGCCCTTCTGCACCGAGGGACGCGCTGTTACTCCTGCTTCTATGGGACGCTGAACAACCTAGATCCCGCACGGTTAAAACACACTTGTCAGTTTCTGTTGATGCGAATAACGTAAACATTGTGCAATAGGCAAGGGCAGACAACGTATGTCTTGAACACACAGTTCTAGTGCAATAGCACTCCAAACAACCATCGGGTTTGCACTCTCTCTCATATGCTACTACAAGTGAAGAACTGACTTTACCTGAAATACTTAAGACGGTCTGCAATTCTGCACAGTATGTACTCATCATGTGATGAAGTAAAAATACTATGCAAGAGTCATGAATATAATTGGTACATTACTGCATATCCGATCAGTCCTAAAAACAAAATATTCAAAAACAATGTTTAGTGTGAGAATTGAAAAGTATAGTGTCCCCAGCAATTGGACTGAACGTTTGAATGATGGTTTTGTTAACGAGTACACTGCATGTTTCCAGGATCGGTATCTCCTCTGCGCTCGAGGTGCGGCAGGCAGTGCAGGCTGCGTGCGCGTCCGTGTTTGGCGAGGCCGGTGCTGCGTTGCCGTTGGACGTGCTAAGCACGCACCACACGCCCTCAGGTCTGTACATTGCCTACTAATATCTATATATCTATATACACATTCAGATTGGTCAGTATGGGCAAGTATGTAACTGTAACACATACAAAGATCTGTTCTTAGGAACCATGTCATCGATTTTATTGTCAGGGAAAAGTTCATACATCAATTTAAAAAATCACATACACAGTTTAGGAATCAAAACCGGTTGTATTGAAAAATAGAACTTACATTATTTCTGCTTGGATATTGATTGACTGCAGTAAATGTTACTATAAAACATGATATGTAAAATGAGTAAAAAGGATTGTATTTCATATTCTAGTATATGCAATTTAATTAAGTAGAGTGTAAAATGACACCCAACATCAACTCGATTAACATATGTATGTTAATCGAGGTTTAGTACCAAGAGTACAGGTCTACAGCTTATGTTGGTTGTGAGATTGACCTCTAATATTTATGTTAGTAATATTCATGTTTAGGTAACAGTATTGCATTCCAATTTGGCTAGCTATATGAGCTTATATTTTTTATTTTATCTTTATTTGTACGATATCTAAAATAAATTGCATTTAATTCATTGTGCTCTTTAAATAAATTCAAATTGAAAATTTGGAAAGATTGAAGTTTCTTAATAAATAACAATAATAGTGAGAGACACAATCAGGGAACAGCTGACATCAATTCAGTTCTACATCTACTGCATTGGCCTGTTACTGTGAAAGGATGTGGTTTGTGAGAAATTTAGACAAGCCTGTTGATTTTGATATTTAATTGAATTTCCTATTGAAAATCTAGTCTGACATTAGATATAAAGATGTAAATAAAAGAAGGCCATGTAAACTCCTCTTAGTGAGTAAAGTTAAAAAATATGCACCAACCTATCCTTAGTATTTGTTACACAATCTACTTGTAAAATCTGTCGCACCAGAGCAGTCGTAGAAAGGATTTTTAAAGGCCGATTAAGATAGAATGAGCCCCGTGCCAACCCGGGACTGGGCTGGGCGAGTGAGCTCACGGCGCAAGGCGTGGCCTGGTGTGGTTGCAGGCGCGCGCGCGCTGGCGCGGGTCCCGGCGGCGGCGCTGCGGCGCGCGGGCGCGGCGCTGGCGCTGGGCGCGCCCGGGCTGCGCGTGGCGCGCCGCGCCGCCTCGCTGGCCGCGCTGCTGTGACGACGCTCGCGCCTGTTGCAGCATGGCGGTGTCGCGCTACGTGACGGGCCCGGGCGGCAAGGACGTCGTGCTGGTGGCGGGCGCGGACGCGCTGAGCGCGCCGGCGCGCGTGTCGCTGCCCGAGCCCGCGCCGGCGCCCGGCCTCGTGCTGCCCGACGGGTCCATCAACTGGGGCTGCCCCTGCCTCGGCGGCATGGCCACCGGGCCCTGCGCGCAGCCCTTCCGGGACGCCTTCTCCTGCTTCCACTACAGGTTGGTGTCGAGCCTCCTGACTCCGGGCGTGAGGCTGTTAAATGGCTGCAATAAAATCACGGTTCAGGGCGACTTTGTCTACAGTCCTATTTCGTCGCCTTCCTAACTCGTTCACAATGCCATGTCGTCAGCATGTAATTCCTAAATTGCCACCTTCCTAACTCGGCCTTATTTTTATATCGTCAATTTCCTATCTTGTCCACATTCCTATATTGTCCAAAGTGCTTAGTCGTCCACATTCCTATATCGTCCACAGCGCAAACTGAAGTGAGCCACATAATATTGAAGAAGTTGACCACACAATAGAAATGTGAACGAGTTAGCACTGTGGACTATATAGGAATGTGGACGAGTTAGAAAGGTGACGAATTAGGATAGTAGACAAGTTACAATTATTAAAATAGTCCAACATGAACCCTGTAAGGCACAGCAATTTACATGTTTATTTATTTACACAAACTTAAGCTATGTACTTATGATTAATACTTAAAATCTAAAAATTCATGCAATGTGTAAAAGCTATTAGAAAATCCTTAATTTTTTTATAAAATATTTTATCTTCTTCCATCAGTCTAATGGTGGTGATGAGGCCCTGAAGCCCTGAACTAACCATTTTCATGTTAGTAAATGTCCTTAAAAGCTTGTTCCTTTGTTTTAAGTTATGTGGATTAAGGTGTCTATCTCTTGATCGGTCAAATGAGTTAGGGTTCTTTCTAATACATTTACAAGTTTCAAATATATAAGTAGATGTCAATGTTAAAATTTTCAACCGAACAAAATGTGGTTTACAACTTTCTGTTTCTTTTAAATTAACTAATATTCTTATGCATCTTTTTTGCAATGTAAACAGATTTTTAGCACACGTGCTATTACCCCATAATATTATTCCGTAGCTCAGGCGAGAATGAGCATACGCATAATAGGCACAAATAGATGTTTTTAAATCTGTACATTTTTTCAACTGCTTTAGAGCGTATACAATTGGGAGAGCGTTCCTGACACTTTTTCAATATGGGCTTCCAAGTTAAGTTAGAGTCGATTTCTATTCCTAGCAGTGCACACGATTTTACAATTGGTAGCTCGTTGTTTCCATAAAAATAATTTACATCTAAAGGTGATTTTATTTGAATTAATTTCGTTCTCGAAACATTTAACATTAGGCTATGATCTTTTAGCCAGTCTAGTACATCGTCAAGGGTTGTGTTAATTGCTTGCCCTAGATCAGTGCTACTACAGCTGTGAAAGACAACAGTGATGTCATCTGCAAAAAGCATACATTTTTGGGATATATTCTTGGGTAAATCATTTATATAAATAAAAAATAATAAACAACCTAAGACACTACCCTGCGGAATTGAGTTTTTCATGTCTAGTGCTTGGGATCTAACCGTAACTAATTGATTGTGATTGCTAGCGTGGTGCTCTACGTCTACGAACTGAATTCGATTGTCTAGGTACGACGTAATCCATTTGTGTGCCATATAGTTATATTATTAGGTAGATATTAATAAATATTAATAAGTAATAAATATTAGTAGGTAGGTGGTATAAACACTACACGCGTAGGTATCTCAGGAACTAAGCTAAGCTCTCAGAAAACGGTCCCCCAAATCTAAATAACCGGGTTCCGTATTTAACCCAGTATTTAAATATTGTTCGAATCAAAGCCATTTCCAAATTTTGCGCCATCTGTCGTCAAGTAGCTAAGTTACTTTCGTTAACTGTCAGTTAAATGTTAATGTATCATGTATTGCTTTGATTCATATGGAAGTTATGTGATGTACTTACCTATAGCGCCAGAATGCAATTGAACTTTCATTAAAATGCTCAGTGGCTCAAGCAGCACTCGTTCCCTTAAAACATGCTTTAATCCCATATCAAAAATGAGTACAGCGCGCGCCATCTACCGCCGGGGACATTAATCGACAATCATGTCGTTTTGATTTGAAGTTTGTTTATTTTGGTCTGAGCGTGTTCTATCCGCTTTTAATTTTAGTTATTTTGGAGGATTGCGACCCGACGCTTTAAACTTTTCTCTAAAAAAATAGCTTTCGGCGATTACGTTTCTCATCCCCTAAATCAAGTCCGATTAAAATAATATTCAAAAATGTAAAAACGGACTAGGTCAGAAATGTAAACGCATATAATTCTAAAAGTTTACCTTCACAATGCTCACCGACGGTCAGTCGTTACACTTTAAGAGTCGTCAACTCTATTATGATCTGTTTGATTGTTGGTTAAACCCTCCTTATATCGGCCTGGCCGCGTCTTCGGGCGCGGCGAGCGGCAGGAACTAATCGGCTCCCCGCTGTGTTCCCGCCGCTCCGCGCCGGGCGCCGCGTGCCCGCGCGTGAGCCGCGTGTACTGTGTTGCAGCGAGGCGGACCCGAAGGGCAGTGACTGCTACGACAAGTTCAGCGACATGCAGGCCTGCATGGCCGACTTCCCCGAGCTCTACGCCAAGGACGACGACGAGGAGCCGCCTGTGTTTGGGACGGATGAGCCCGCGCCGGACGCCGGGCCCGCGGCGGGCGACGGGGCCGCGCCCGGGCCCGCGCAGCCCTAGCGCTCCGACCCGCCCGGGAGCGTCATGGACTTTTGTGTTCCGAAGTGTTAGTTTAGTTTGGTTATGTTCGTTTGGGTGTAGCAATAAATGTTTTATTAGCTTCTACGTTTTATTTTCCGTAGACCGTTCCTTTTCAGTGTCTGAACGAGCGGCAAACCAAGCCCGCGCCGCGACAACTATGGCACGGATGTAGTGTATAACCCACGCAGCACACTGAAGCCGCACAATGGGCGGCGTCGGCATTCCTGTATCGCTTTAGCATTCTAAGCTTTTATAAACGTTTATACAGCTACGGTAATGAAGACACGCTAACCTAGTTTGGTAGTGACCCTGCCTACGAAGCTAGCCGTCTTGGGTTCGATTTCCGGTATGGGCAAATATTTGTGTGATGACCGCGAGTATTTTTTCCGAGTCTAATGAAATAAAATATATTTATGGCATGAAAAGCACACGTCAAAACTACATTAAAAATAAAAGTAAAAAGTAAAATCAGTCTTGAAGGTTTTCTATGTATTTAAGTATGTATTTCTCTCTAATAATAGTATAGTCAAATTAGCAAAAAACATGGAAATAATTCGTGGTCATTCTGTGTACTTATTCGTGGTTTTTGAAATCGTTAGAGGGCTTTACTAGATGGTTTCTGCGGGTTCGCACCTGTTCTATTGTGTACGGAACGGAAGCCCTTTAAATATTAGGTGTGCAATTTAAAGAAGCGTAATTTTGGATACTCAACTTAAACTTGTCTGTCGCAAATTTAGCCATGCGTAAAGACCCCTTCGGTACATAACAATTCTTAATTAAAAAGGTGTGCGATTAATGAAACTTAAATTATTTGTTTTTCGTAGACTGCGGCCGGAGGATAATTCAGTCAGTTGGTGCAAACTTACATTAAGGTTTCTAAAGCATTTATAAACGCCCAGTTCAGTTCGGGCTATTCCCAGTAGTCCGCACCCCGTAGTTCGCACTGCGAACTACTGGGAATAGCCCTTCAGTTCGCACCCCTGGGCAAATTATGGAACATTCATTTTTCACTATTGTATAGATAGTAGGTACTTCGGGGCAAATTAAGGCAGTCGTGAAACATTTAAACATTAGGTACTTTATAACAATAATAATCGCAGCGTACTCCAGACGACTGCGGGTGGCACTCGCAGGTGCATGATCCCGGTAAGAATGCCTTTTCTTTTTTTCTTTTTTTTGTAGGTTGCGAATATAAAGCAAATTAAATGAATACGATTGTGACGATTTTTAATAGTTCGAAAAGTTTCTCGGTGTGCAAAAACCGTTAAACGTGGATGATAACTACTGCTTCCCGGGGCTCGGCCCTGGAGCTAGTTTGATATTATACCTACTCACATAATTTTATTAATTGCTTCCTCAATTATCCTGTTCAGCGTAGTCCTTTTTTTTTTCACTTTATACTTTTCTACTGATTTTGCCTCTGTGTGCGTTGAATAAATATTTCATATCTATTCAATTCTTATTAGCACCGAGTTCTATATAGGTAGGTATTGTTTGGATAAAAATGTATGCTGAATGTCAATGCACCGAGTATACCGTATATATATGGATGCTCCGTCCGCGCAGAAAAATAAAACATGGGCTATGTTACTCAGGGCTTGTATTCTTTTATCTGTGCTCAGGGATAATGTACCATTCTAAAGGTGACGGAAGTTTTGAAATCGGTCCGTAGTTTTTGAGTTTATTCGTCACAAACGTACAAATATACAAATTTTCTTTATAATATCAGTGCAGATATATGTAGGTATGTTTGGAATCGTCGTTTCAAGTGTTATTTTGAATCGCCACGACGGGGTTTGACGATTATTTAATTCAGACTGACATTAGTAACTCTTTAATCCGCCATTTTGTTTTTGTTTGTTAAATTAATGTACCCAGTGCCACATGCGGCGTTAACACGAATCTAACGACACCTCGCTTGTCGAAATCCGGCCATCAGTTCAGCCTCTACCAGAGAACAAAGAACCATACGTATACACACATATACATACGTATACGTACCTATACAGGTCGAAAAAAGTTTGTGAATCAGTCAGTGATGAAAAACCCGATTGTTAGACATTAATATCTCAATAACAGTTTGATCTGTATTTATGAAATTTGGGGTTTTGGTTGACCTGTGGGAACTTAATAAATGACCTAAATTACTAGTGTTTATGTTAAATAGATTTTAGATAGATTAAATAGACATGGCTCCTGTAATACGACCCGCCGCCGTACGTCAAGTTCCTGTCTATTTTTCAAACTCATTTTTTCTTTTCTTTTCTTCGTGATCTTAAATATAGGGGGGGCCATTTGCAACGTTAAAAGATGGCGGATATGTAATTAATTTTAGTTTTGTATTTTCGTTTATTTAGGTGTTCAAAGTTCTTTTCTGTTAGTCATTTTCCCTTTTTATGCCTTTGTGTTGCATAGTGTAGTGATAGAAGACTTGGATTTATTTCGTGTATCTGGCATCTTTCTTCTCATTTCAAGTGCACTCGCAGTGGTGCAGAGGTTAAAACTATCTTGACCTCTGTTCTACAAATCACCGTACAACGTTGCCCCCAAATTTCCTAGAGAAGGTTGGATTGTATTTTATTGCTATACTGATTTATACTTGACACTGGCGAAATCACTTCGTGGAAACGCCATATCCCCGCGGTAGCAGCTGTTGAAGTCACCGCGGGGCAAAGAAGAAGAAGAGGAAGATCTTAAATATAAATGAAACGTTTGCTTGTGGTGGCATCTGTTGCACTAGGATGAAATTTAACTTTAATTCGTATTGTAAAACTTTAATCCTAAGTTGATAATGAGTACAGCTGGCTACATCTGTCGTCATAATTGTAGCTAAAAAATAAATAACATTCGAGAACAATCATGTCAATGTAATTCATTCATATGGAAGTTTTGCTATGTATCACGCCAAAATGAAACTGAACTTTAACTCGTATTGTAGCCGACTACTTAATTCTCATATTGAAAATTGCGCCATCTATCGTCAAGTTGCTAAACTATATGTGTTAATAATCATATAAATGTATTGATCAGAAATTTTGTAATGTATCGCGCAAGAAATAAATTTGACTATTAATCGTATGGGTATTTTATATATAGATAATCGTAATCGGTACCGCTAACAGCACTGGGTCCCGTAAATGTGTACTAATTCGGTATCGGAAATGTGTACAGCTTGCGCGACCTGTCGTCAAGTAGCCAAATTAAATTTGTTAACTATCATGTTTTGATTCATAATGGAAAAAATGCAATATTAAATCGTACCGTAGATGGTTCTGGCTGCACTTGTTTTTATAAATAATACTCGAATTCCATATCGGAAATGAGTACCTACAGCTTACTTCATCTGTCGTCAAGTAGCTAAATGACAAATAACATTTAATAACAATCATATTTTGATTCATATGAAATTTTGCAATTGTGTCAAAATGAAATTGTACTTTAATTCGTATTGTAGATGACGTTAGTCGCACTCGTTCCTGTAAAAATACTTAAAATATCATGGAAAATGAGTACAGCTTGCGCCATCTGTCGTCAAGTACCTAAACTACATTCGTAAACAATCATGTTGCATTGATTCATATGGTAATTTTGCTCTATCGCGCATGAAATAAATTTGATCTTTAATTATATTTTAGGTAGCGCTGCTAGCCACAGTCGTTCCCGTAAACAATACTTTAATTCCATATCGGAAATGAGTACAGCTTGCTCCATCTGTCGTCAGGTAGCTAAATTTGTTAACAATCATGTGGTTTAGATTTGTATGGTAAAAAAAAAAAAAAAAAAAAAAAATAAAAAAAAAAAAAAAAAAAAACAATTTATCGCGCCAGAATTATATTAAAGATGAATTCGTTCCGTAGCTGCATTCGTTTACATAAAAATATTTGAATTCCAAATCGAAAATGAGTACAGCTTACTCCATCTGGCGTCAAATAGCTAGCTAATTTTTTTTTTTTTTTTTTTTTTTTTTTTTTTTTTTTTTTTTTTTTTTTTATTTACTTGAAAACCTGCACATTGGAATAGCTGAACGTGTAAGAGGGTAAGTAATTGCATATAAGATCTTAAAGGATCCAAGTGTAAGATAAGTCTGTAACATAAGATAAGATAAGATCAAAAATATCTATTCAATAGAGGAACGAGAAATATCTGTACGACAATTCGGTCAGAAATATGTGAGCATTTAGAGAGTCAAAAAGATGTAGACATTTACGTGAACATAAATAAATGTACAATATCAGACAAATGTATGTAGGCAAATAGGAGGCCATAAATACATATGTATACACGCAACTATCAGATACATGAGAACAAAACCCAAGCCCGAAATATTTATATAGTCAAGGACATAAATATGTATATGGCCATCGCGTCAAATATATGTACCTATACACGGAATGAATGATGAAAGTAATTTAAAGTCAAAGTCAAATATCATTATTCTTCAATTTAGGCATGTAATAATGTACCTATGATTGTCAAAAAGCATTACCACCATTAGTAATCTGTTTTATTTGTTGAACAATAAGTAGAGGTATCAAAAATAATCTTCGGTGTGCACAGGCCCCTAATCGTTCTAGAAAATATATTAAAGTACGCAAACAGCAAGGCACAATCCCGGATTGCGTACCCTGCTGCAGTTTGGTAGATCAAGTACATGAAAAGTAAAATAATATTATATAGACCCATCTACCATGAAAGAACCTGCGTGCCATGCGATAAGTAAGTAAGACTAATCCAAACGAGTTTCTTCCAACCTTATGGGTATAATGGAATTCTCACAACCTCAGGCAAACTGGACCCCATGGAGATACGCCCATATCATGTTCTCCCCGCACCTCCATGTCAAGATAGGGACTGCTTCCTGTGAAAGAACTTTATCTCCTTGTGATGGCTGTACATAATACATGGGTGCCTTGGTCTGCAGCTACCAACGAAACAAACAAACAATAAAATTTTAAAGTTTCAAAGCTTATTTCAAAATTAAAGTCTTATTTCAAACCTTATTGCACACAGCTCTTGCGTTGCATTCAATCACAGAATTTGCCGCTAGATGGCGTGAACTGTCGATTACATCGCGCAATCGTTTGTCTCCCTTGAATTGTATAAGGTTTCTTGTTGGAAGGGTGATTACCTTCGGTAGGTTAGGTTAGGTTAGGTTAGGTTAGGTTAGGTTAGGTTAGGTTAGGTTAGGTTAGGTTAGGTTAGGTTAGGTTAGGTTAGGTTAGGTTAGGTTAGGTTAGGTTAGGTTAGGTTAGGTTAGGTTAGGTTAGGTTAGGTTAGGTTAGGTTAGGTTAGGTTAGGTTAGGTTAGGTTAGGTTAGGTTAGGTTAGGTTAGGTTAGGTTAGGTTAGGTTAGGTTGAGGTCAAATCTTGGGTGTTAAGTGGACGATTTGCGGGTGATTTGGTGTCAAAAACTTACATTTTTTTCTCATTTCATTTCATATTTCGATCTTATCTTATCTTTTGTAGTTTCCTTATTTTTTTAAGTTTTCGTTTTGCGGTTGGTTTTTTGTTCATTGGTTTTTATCGTATCTTCTTCGTCAAATATAAAATTGTTGCCGATATCGTATCGAGCCCTTTTCAGGGCTGGAACATACCGGCAATCCCCGTCTTGACCGTACGGTTGGTCCCGTTACTTCCCTTTCGAAAGATTGGGAATTAGCGACCTCCGGGTTTTCGGGTTTTTTGGCGTTGACTTTCTGTACATATTTTCCTTTGTTTACATTTTTTCGTTTTAGTTTTGACGGTGTTGCCAGCTGCCTTAATTGCCCAGTTTTTGGGTTGGGGTAGCGGCAACGGTCCCGCTAACTATAGCGTTGGTTTGGTTTTATTTTGTAGTGTGAGTCGCGAGATCCTTTATTTTTAAAATTTCGAGTATTTTACTCGAAATTGGCAAAATAAAGGTCTCAATTTTGAGTTTGTGTAAATTATTTTATTAGGTTACGGTTATTGTATCATAGTATTATTTTTATTAGCGGTAGTGTATATAATTGTGTATATTTTCTTGAAGGACTCATAATTTTCCGACTGAAAAGTCGGAAGTTATTAGCCTTTAAGCGTAGTGGGGGGTAGAGGGTTTTTACGGTTACAAACTTAAGCTTTTGTAAATTTTTTGTAAATTCGGTATTTTTGTAACCTTTTAACTTTTATTTGTTTTTGTTTTTTAGTAGGATAGGTCTTGTTTTATTCTATTTTTAAGTGTTTTTCCCGCTATCCTGCGACCCCGGGAAGTGGGTTAAAACTGCGAGGAGAAAAATAGTTTGGTTGCTATTTTTTTCCATCAGGCGCCAAACTCATTTTTGTATAGGAAAGTCTAAATTCGACTCGCACTTGACCGTTTTTATTTCGATTTTCGAAATAACTTCGGTCCTGCTGGTCGAATTTAGACCAACTTTGGTAGGCTGGTGTAAGGGGCCACTATGGCCTCGGACACCGAGAAATGGGGGGATCCACCGGAGGGGGAGGGAGAAAACTTCAGCTCTGGCTGTGAGTCGGATGACTCGCTAGTAGCTTTGAGGGTCCCTGCCTCCAAACGGAACCACGACGATGATGAGGAGGGTGATTTGAGGCCCGCTTTCGGGCCCAAAATCAGCTCCTCACTTAGGGGTAAGCCCAAGGGGGCGTACGCGGGGTTGGCTGCGGCAAGGGCCAAACTCAAAGACGTTGACCCTTATCGCTTTGAGGATGAAGCGGATGCTGCCGTTGCCGCAGCATATCGGAAGGATTTCCCCGAGCTCCGTCCCAGAGGGGAAAATCAGGGGAAAAGGAAGGAGAAGGTGCGCTCGCGCTCGCGATCGCCGACCTCCCCTACCAGAAATAGCCCATCGGAGTTCTTGCGCCTCACAGACCCGATCGAGGCAACCCGAGAAGCGGCCAGAGACATCCTGGAGGGTGCCAGGCGCTCCGGACACCTAAAGGGAGACATATGGGGCATCATGAATCGGGCGTGCAGAGTCATCCTCGATTCCATGGACGATGTGCAGGCCGCCAAGTCGGAGAGCGAGGAGATCCGCATCCTCAAGGCGGACAACAAGAGGATGCGGGAGCAACTCGCTCAATGCTTGGGGGAGCTGAAGGCGCTCCGAACCGCCTTCTCGGAGCGGGAGATTCCGGTAGCTCCGGCCTCGCTGCCGGATCCGCCCGTGCAGTTTTCTGCTGCGGATCTGGCGGAGGCAATCGGGGTTCTCAAAAAGGACCTGTTCACCTCTTTGGGCGGCATGATTAATGCCCGCATCGAGGAGGTGAACAGGCGCCTGCCGCCGGAACCTATTCTCCGCCCCCCGCTGGCGGCTGACAGGAGAGCAGGGGGACCAGCACTGACAGCCCCCTCCAAGATGAGTACGACTGTGCCAGCCCCCCTCAGGGTGAGGACCACGCAGTCTGAGGCAGGAGCAAGACTGGGGGACGGGAGGCCGCAAAAGGCCAAACCTACCAAAAAGGTAGCGGCCCCCTCCCGCCAAGCCCCAGTCCCGTCCCCACGAGCCGCCTCGACAGACGCTCGGTCGTCGGCTGAAGGAGCAGGGCCTTCCGCTAAAACGCCGCGTCCACCCCAGGAAACCTGGGTGGACGTGGTGAGGAAGGCAAAGGGGAAGGGGAAGGCGAAGGCCCAGCCCGCCCCCTCGTCCAAAGCGCCCCAGGCGCCCCAAACGAGTAAGAAGGCGGTGCCTAAATTGAAGGCACTGGCCGTTCCGAAGACGGCGGCGGTGGTGGTTTCTCTGAAGAAGGAAGCCACCACCACCACCACGCTGCAGGCCACCATGGCCAGGGCCATCAATGCCCTGAGCCTGGAAGCTGTTGGCCTGCAGCATGTAAAAGTAAGGTCCTCGATGACGGGGAACCGAATAATCGAGGTCCCCGGAGAGGACCAGGAGAACGCGGCCGACAATCTCGCAGACAAACTGCGAGAGATTGTCGGCGACGTGGCTGACGTGAGCCGCGTCACCAAGAAGGTCGGGCTCCAAATCGCCGGCTTGGACGAGTCGGCGACTAAGGAGTCCGTGGCGCTGGCTGTCGCCTCCGCGGGAGCCTGTGATGAGGCCCAAATCAAGGTAGGGGGCATTCGCCCCCTGTATGACGGCACTGGATCTGTCCTGATCCAGTGCCCAGTGCGGGTGGCCAAAGCCCTCCTGGCACAAGGGCGGGTCAGGATCGGCTGGGCCTCCGCCAGGGTCAATAGAATCGGACCAACACCCCTGCGGTGCTATAAATGCATGGGTGTTGGTCACACACGAGAGACGTGCCCCTCCAGCGTTGACCGGTCCAACGCTTGCTACCGATGCAGCAGGGAGGGGCACATGGCTAAGGAGTGCTGGGAGGAGAAAGCGTGGTGCGTGGTGTGCGCCCATGCTAAACTCCCGGCTGATCACTCCATGGGGGGGGACAGTTGTTTCCCCCCTCACACTAGAGGCAAGGACCTGAGGACGCGACCCCCCCGTCGTCCTCAGCCTCCCCCCCAGGTAGAAGAAGCCGCCGGCCGGCAAGAAGAGGACAACCGCATGGACCTCTAAATGTCAGCACACCGACATCTAGAGGTCCTGCAGGTGAACGCCAACCACTCCGCCAGAGCTCAAGATCTGCTAATGCAGACCATGGCGGAGTGGGAAATTGGCGTTGCGGTTGTAGCGGAGCCATATTTCGTCCCTCCCCTACCTAATTGGATAGGGGCTTCGGACGAAATGGTTGCCATCGTGGTGCCGGCGGTTGGGGACTTCCCCCCCCTGTCGAGAATCGAGGGTGGCCCGGGGTTCGTGGCGGCCAGGTGGGGGAGCGACACCGTTTTAGTAGCGGTGTATTTCTCCCCCAATAGGCCGCTGCGTGCATTCGAGCAGTTCCTGGGGGTCCTGGGGGGGGTGGTCAGGAGGGCTGCCCCGAGACAGGTGATGGTCCTGGGGGACCTCAATGCCAAGAGCTCGGCATGGGGTTCCCCCATCACGGACCCGCGCGGGGCGGCTCTCACCGACTGGGTGGTGGCAACGGGACTGGAAATCCTGAACCAGGGCGACGCAAACACATGCGTGCGGCGGCAGGGGGGTTCGGTCGTGGACATAACGTTCGCGACCACTGCCATTGCCGTGCGCGTGGAAGAATGGCGCGTCCTGGAGGACGTGGAGACCCTCTCCGATCATTTGTACATCAGGATGAGGGTCTCTGCAGGAGGGGTCCAGCCACCGCCCATCCCGGGGAGGAGGGCAAACGGGGGCAGAGGGTTTCCAAAATGGTCCCTGTCTCAATTGGACAGGGCCATGGCGGACGAGGCGGCGATGGTGGAGGCCTGGTGCACTGCCCCACCCGCCGCCCTCGGTGTCGAGGAAAGGGCGGTCCAATTCCGCATCGCACTGCAGGCGGTGTGCGATGCGGCCATGCCCCGGACCAAGCGCCTCTTCGCCCGCAAGAGGGTGTACTGGTGGTCCGCAGAAATTGCGGGCCTGCGTACCACCAGCAACGCTGCCCGCCGGGCCTACCAGCACTGTAGGCGCCGGCGGCACACTACCGAAGAAGAAGAGGGCCTCCACCGCACCCTCAAAGAGGCAAAGGGGGCCCTAAACACGGCTATTGCCAAGGCCAAGGATGAGGCGTATGTCTCATTCTTGGCCACCCTCGATAGAGACCCGTGGGGACGGCCCTACAGGGTGGTGCGTAACAAGATGCGCACCGCCCCTCCAATGGAGTCCCTTGAGCCCGCTCTACTGCAGAGGGTCGTCGAGGGGCTGTTCCCTCCAGCCCCCTCGATCACTCCCCCGGCAATGACCGAGACCCGGGAGGAACGGGAGGACGAACCCGTCGTCGCTCCTGTGAGCGATGACGAGTTCGAGCGGGTGCTGGATCGACTCCGGGGCTGCAAAAAAGCCCCGGGTCCAGACGGAGTCCCAGGCCGCGTCCTCCCGGTAGCTTTGAAGCACCTCGGGAACCGCCTCAGGCAGATCATGGACGACTGCCTGAGGGAGGGAAGGTTCCCGAGGATATGGAAGGAGGGGAGGCTGTGCCTCCTCCGTAAAGAGGGTCGACCCCCCGACTGCCCGTCCGCATACCGCCCCATCGTGCTGCTGGACGAGGCCGGGAAAATGTTCGAACGCATCCTGGCCTCCCGAATCCTGCAGCACCTGGAGACCGCCGGCCCGAACGTCTCGGAAAGACAGTTCGGGTTCCGGGAGGGGCGGTCAACGCTCGACGCGTTGAAGTCCCTCAGGGACTTCTGCGAGTACGCGTCGGGCAGGGGTGAGGGTGTCGTCGCGGTGTCGTTGGACATCGCGAACGCATTCGGCACCCTCCCCTACGAGGTTATTAGTGAGGCACTTCGGTATCACGAAGTGCCTCACTATCTAAGGCGGGTCATAGAGCACTACCTTACCGAGAGGGTAGTGCTCTATGAGGGTAAGGAGGGTCGACGAGGGGAGAGGGGAATGGCCTGTGGCGTGCCCCAGGGTTCCGTACTCGGTCCACTTCTTTGGAACCTGGGGTACGATTGGGCCATTAGGGGGGAGCTGCTTCCGCGCACACTCACCATCTGTTATGCGGACGACACGATGGTGGCTGCGCGCGGAAGCGACATGAGGGAGACCTCAAGGAGGGCGGAGGTGGCGGCCGAGCTGGCGATCCATCGCATTGAGCGGCTCGGCCTAAAGGTGGCCCTCTCGAAGACGGAGAGTATAGTCTTCGGAGGGCGAGGGTGGCGGCTGCCGGCGGGCGCGGCGCTTACCCTCGGAGGAGAAGCGGTCCAGATAAAGCCCCACATCAAATATCTGGGGCTGGTACTGGACCGCAAATGGGACTTCGGGGAGCACTTCACCAGACTTGCTCCCCGAATCGTGGGCGCCGCCTCGGCGCTGGGCCGGCTACTGCCCAATGTGGGTGGGCCGGGCTCCTTATGCCGGCGTCTATACGCCGGCGTAACAAGGAGCATGGCCCTCTACGGGGCCCCAATCTGGGCGGACAAGCTGTCCGCCCGAAACAAGGCCCTGCTGCGGAGGCCGCAGAGGGTTGTGGCCCTCCGTATAGTGAGGGCCTACGTAACTGTGGCCCACGCGGCGGCCTGCCTCCTCGCCTGCACCCCGCCCTGGGAACTGGACGCAGAGGTGCAGGCGGAGACCTATAGGGTTAGGTCTAGGGCCCGGGCAAGGGGTGAACGCCCGGACCCTGAGGAGGTAGAGGAGACGCGCCGAATGACGGAGCGTCGACTGCGGGACCGCTGGAAATCCGACCTGGAGGACTCTCCCTATGGTACCCGTACTATAGGGGCGATCCTCCCGTCGGTGGACCTTTGGTTAGAGAGGGCAGTCGGCGCAACGTCGTTCCGGCTTGTGCAGGTGATGACCGGACATGGGTGTTTCGGCCATTACCTGCACAAAATTGGGAGGGAGCCTACCCCGCAGTGCCATGAGTGCGGGGATCCGGACGACACGGCTCAGCACACCTTCGAGGTGTGCAGCCGTTGGAGTTCGGAGCGCGGTGCCATGGCACTCGCTATTCAGCGGGAGGACCTCTCGCTCTACAGCATTGTTGCGGCAATGCTCTGCAGCGAGAGGTCTTGGGAGGCTGTGGCCTCCTTCTGCGAAACGATCATGTCGCAGAAGGAGGCCGCGGAGCGGGAGCGCGAGGAGTCTCCTCTGGCGCATCCGCTCCGGCGCAGACGGCAGGGGTTGAGGCGGCGGCGATTTGCTGCGCGCCTTAACCCTTAGTGGCTGCGGGCGGGGGATGGGAGTCCCCCGCCTGCCGTAGGCAAGCCACTCAGCGGTCTGGGAGGGGGGCCACGCGTGCTCGGCCCCTCTCCCCTTTTGGCGCGGGAAGCCCCAGCAATGGCTGGGGCCGCCGGTAGACGTCGTGGGGAATGCCTTCCGCGGGTTCCACGGCGTCCAACCAAACCGGTATGAGGGTACGCCAAGGTGTTTTTTAGTGGGTAACACTCCCCTACTCCTTCTCGCTCGGAGAAGGGGAGGGGACGTGAGTCCCACATACCCCCCCGCCACTCCCATGGCGGGGGAAATGCGTAACGCATTTTTCACCTTGCCAAAAAAAAAAAAAAAAAAAAAAAAAAAAAAAGGTTAGGTTAGGTTAGGTTAGGTTAGGTTAGGTTAGGTTAGGTTAGGTTAGGTTAGGTTAGGTTAGGTTAGGTTAGGTTAGGTTAGGTTAGGTTAGGTTAGGTTAGGTTAGGTTAGGTTAGGTTAGGTTAGGTTGGGGTGCAGGCCGGATTCCTCCACGTTGGCTTGGGTGTTGCAGTCTCTCTTGATCTCGATCCGGAGAGAACGCAGCATCTGGGCTGGTGCACCCTGGGCATTGGCTGAGACTTTTCCCACTTGGGAATTCTTTCGGCCCATGGCTAATATCCGGCAAGGGGGGGAGGGGAGGTGACAGGGGCTTCTTGAAGGGTTGCGGTTGTGTGGAGAGCACTTCTGCCCCGGAAAGTTTCCTTCTGTCACCTAGGGGGGGGATGGTGACGAGCCGCTTTTCCTCGGAAAAGTGGTTTTGTCACCATCCCGCCTCTTTTGAGGGCGGCGACAGAGGTTGTTGGAAGGGGCGGTGGCGTGTGCCTACGAGGCCGCTTCCGTCCTGGACAGCTTCTCTCTGTTGCCTTTTTGACGGTAGGTGACTGGGGAGGCTTGAAGGGTCAGTTGCGTGTGCCTGCGAGGCCGTTTCTGTTCCTGGAAAGCTAAAACAGTTGCCTGGAGGGGGCCGTGACAGAGGTGGTTGAAAGGGGCGGTTGCGTGTGCCTTCGAGGCCGTTTCCAAACCGGACAGCTGCTTTCTGTCACTTTGGTGGTTGGTGACTGGGTTTACCGGAAGACATGGCACGCAACGGGGCGTAACCCACTCCGAAGGTGCTCCCATGTCACCCGAGGGTCCTTCTACGTGTCCTTCGGAATCCCGGGGGGCACTGTAGTTATTGGTGGGACAGCTGTGGTGGGGTGTGTTTGAAGGGTATGGGACCAAACCTCGCGTTTGGGTATCCGGAAAGCACCATCCACCACAGGCAGACCGTTGAAGGGAAGGCGAACTCAGTGAACTTCGGTTTGCTGCTCGCCCGAACTTCTTGTTAAGCCAGTGGGTAGGGGGCTCACATTGCACGGCTAAACCGGTCTGGGGAGACGGTCGCGGGCTGTTCACAGCCGTCTCCTCCTCTGGCGGGGGTTTGAGGGGCTCTTCGGAGCAAGCTGGGAGGTGCGTCAGTGGTCTATGCTTTTAGCGGTACCGCGGTGCCTCACTACCGGCCAGGAGGTTTAAACGCCGGAGTGGTTTTAGACGGTAGTTCTTTTGAGAGTCCGTCATACCTCCCATTGCACAGCCTTCCCCGGGCAGGGAGGATGCGTAAATGCATTTCCACTTCGTCAACAAAAAAAAAAAAAAAAAAAAAAAAAAGGTTAGGTTAGGTTAGGTTAGGTTAGGTTAGGTTAGGTTAGGTTAGGTTAGGTTAGGTTAGGTTAGGTTAGGTTAGGTTAGGTTAGGTTAGGTTAGGTTAGGTTAGGTTAGGTTAGGTTAGGTTAGGTTAGGTTAGGTTAGGTTAGGTTAGGTTAGGTTAGGTTAGGTTAGGTTAGGTTAGGTTAGGTTAGGTTAGGTTAGGTTAGGTTAGGTTTACGATTGGGCCATCAGGGGGGAGTTGCTCCCACGGACGGCCACCATCTGCTACGCAGATGACACCATGGTGGCCGTGCGTGGGACCGACATGAGGGAGGTGCTGTGCCGGGCGGAAGCGGCGGCTGAGCTGACCATTTACCGGATTGGTCGGCTCGGCCTGAGGGTGGCGCTCCCGAAGACTGAGGCGATAGTCTTCGGGGGCCGGGGGTGGAGGCTGCCGGCGGGTTTGGCGCTCACCCTGGGGGGGGAGTCGGTCCCGATCAAGCCCCACATAAAATATTTGGGGCTTGTTCTGGACCGACGATGGAATTTCGGGGAGCATTTTTCGCAATTGGCTCCCCGAATTGTGGGCGCCGCGTCGGCACTGAGCCGGCTGCTGCCGAACGTGGGTGGGCCGGGCTCCTTGTGCCGCCGGCTGTATGCCGGCGTTACAAGGAGCATGGCTCTGTACGGGGCCCCCATCTGGGCGGACAAGCTGTCCGCCCGGAACAGGGCCCTGCTACAGAGGCCACAGCGGGTGGTGGCCCTCCGTATTGTGAGGGCCTACATGACGGTGGCCCACGCCGCGGCCTGCCTCCTCGCCTGCACCCCGCCCTGGGAGTTGGACGCAGAGGTGCAGGCGGAGACCTACGCAGTTAGGTCCAGGGCCCGGGCGAGAGGAGAACGCCCGGACCCTGAGGAGGTGGAGGAGACGCGCCGGATGACGGAGCGCCGACTGCGGGACAGGTGGAAAGCGGACCTGGAGGACTCCCCCTATGGGACTCGGACCATAGGGGCGGTCCTCGGGTCGTTTGACACCTGGTTGGGGAGGGCAGTCGGCGCTACGTCGTACCGGCTTGTGCAGGTATTGACCGGACACGGATGCTTCGGTCATTACCTGCACAAAATTGGGAGGGAGCCCGGCCCGCAGTGCCATGAGTGCGGCGATCCGGACGACACGGCTCAGCACACTCTCGAGGTGTGCAGCCGGTGGAGTGCGGAGCGCCGCACTATGGCGCTAGCCATCGGTCGACGGGACCTCTCCCTGCACAGCGTTGTGTCTGCAATGCTGTGCAGCGACAGGTCCTGGAGGGCTGTGGCCTCCTTCTGCGAGTGTGTCATCTCGCAGAAGGAGGCCTCGGAGCGTGAGCGCGAGGATTCTCCTCTCGCGCATCCGCTCCGGCGTAGACGGCGGGGGTTGAGGCGGCGGCGTTTTGCCGCCCGCCTCAACCCTTAGTGACTGCGGGTGGGGGATGGGAGTCCCTCGCCCGCCGTAGGCTAGTCACTTGGCGGTCTGGGAGAGGGGCCAGGCGTGCTCGGCCTCTCTCTCCTTCGGCGCGGGTAGCCCCGGCAGGTGGCCGGGGCTGCCGGAAGGCGTCGTGGGCAGAGCTTCGGCGGTTCCACGGCGCCTTGCCTAACCGGCAGGAGGGTACGCCAGGGTGGTTTTTAGTGGGTTGCGCTCCCTTTCCCCCTCTCATTCGGAGGGGGGGCGGGGGGGTGAGTCCCACATATCCCCTCACTACTCCCATGGTGAGGGGAATGCATAAAGCATTTTCCACCCTGTCAAAAAAAAAAAAAAAAAAAAAAAAAAAAGGTTAGGTTAGGTTAGGTTAGGTTAGGTTAGGTTAGGTTAGGTTAGGTTAGGTTAGGTTAGGTTGGGGTGCAGGCCGGATTCCTCCACGTTGGCTTGGGTGTTGCAGTCTCTCTTGATCTCGATCCGGAGAGAACGCAGCATCTGGGCTGGTGCACCCTGGGCATTGGCTGAGACTTTTCCCTTTTGGGAATTCTTTCGGTCCATGGCTAATATCCGGCACGGGGGGGGAGGGGGGAAGGTGACAGGGGTTTCTTGAAGGGTTGCGGTTGTGTACCGGCACTTCTGCCCCGGAAAGTTTCCTTCTGTCACCTGGGGGGGGATGGTGACGAGCAGCTTTTCTTCGGAAAAGTGGCCTCGTCACCATAGGGAGGCGGCGACAGAGGTCGTTGGAAGGGGCGGTTGCTTTGGACCGTTTCCGCCCTGGACAGCTTCCTTCTGTGGCCCATTGACGGTTGGTGACTGGGGTAGCTTGAAGGGTCAGTTGCGTGTGCCTTCGAGGCCGTTTCTGTTCCTGGAAAGCTTAACCAGTTACCTGGAGGGGGCCGTGACAGAGGTGGTTGAAAGGGGCGGTTGCGTGTGCCTTTGAGGCCGTTTCCAAACCGGACAGCTGCTTTCTGTCACTTTGGTGGTTGGTGACTGGGCTTACCGAAAGACTGGGGCATGTTAACTCCGCTCTGCAACGGAGCACGAAGGTTCCGCTCTGCACCGGAGCATGACCCTGCTCAAGACGTACTCCCATGTCACCCGAGGGTCCTTCTACGTGTCTTTCGGAATCCCGGGGGGCACTGTAGTTATTGGTGGGACAGCTGTGGTGGGGTGTGTTTGAAGGGTATGGGGACCGACCCTAGAGGTTGGGTATCCGGAAAGCACCATCCACCACAGGCAGACCGTGTAGGGCCAGTGGGTTGGGGGCCCACATTGCACGGCTTTACCGGTCTGGGGAGATGGTCGTGGGCTGCTGACCGCAGCCGTCTCCTCCTTTGGCGGAGAAGGTGGGGCTCTTCGGAGCAGGCCAGGAGGCGTGTCAGTGGGCAAAGCTTAATTGCGGTTCCGCGGCGCCTCGCGACTGGCCAGGGGGGTAAACGCCGGAGTGGTTTTAGACGGTAGTTCTTTTGAGAGTCCGTCATACCTCCCATTGCACAGCCTTCCCCGGGCAGGGAGGATGCGTAAATGCATTTCCACTCCGTCATCAAAAAAAAAAAAAAAAAAAAAAAAAGGTTAGGTTAGGTTAGGTTAGGTTAGGTTGGGGTGCGGGCCGGATTCCTCCACGTTGGCTTGGTTGTTGCGATCTCTCTTGATCTCGATCCGGAGAGAACGCAGCATCTGGGCTGGTGCACCCTGGGCATCGGTTGAGACTTTTCCCCTCTGGGGAATTCTCTCAGCCCATGGCAAATATCCGGCAGGGGAGTGGGGGGGAGGTGACAAGTGACTTTCCGTTAGAAAAGTCGCTTTGTCACCGACACACTGGGGGGGAAATGGGTAGGTTAAGTTAGGCTAGGCTAGGGGGTGGGCACCGAGCCAGTGGCGGTATATCCACTTTTGGGCCAGCGCGGGCCTGGGGAATTAAATACTCCCCGAAAGTGCGCAATATTGGTGGAAGGTTGCTCCCGACTACTCTCCTTGGAGAGTAGTTAGTGGAGTGCAACTGCAGAATGAGGATGGGTGGCCTTTGGTGCAGGGCCTAAAACGCACGCAATGATGATGGATAGTGGCTTAAAAAAAAAACTACCCCAGGAGGGTACCCTTACGGGAGAACCCCTCCCCGTGTCTGCGGACACGGGCTGCCCCTCGTATTCTGGGGGGGGCAAAGGCCATGTCGTAGGTCAGCGCAATGGCGCTGACCTCCGTAAACACGACCCATGCGAGCTACTTAAGGACACCGATGACGATTCACATAATGACGACCTGGGCGAGAACAAGGTACCACGGCCTTTTGTGCAGGGCCTTAAACGCACAATGAAGACGGATGGAATGAGTGGCTCAAAAAAAAGACTACCCCAGGAGGGTACCCTAACGGGAGAACCCCTCCCCGTGTCTGCGGACACGGGCTGCCCCTCGTATTCTGGGGGGGGCAAAGGCCATGTCGTAGGTCAGCGCAATGGCGCTGACCTCCGTGAACACGACCCATGCGAGCTACTTAAGGACACCGATGACGATTCATATAATGACGACCTGGGCGAGAACAAGGTACCACGGCCTTTTGTGCAGGGCCTTAAACGCACAATGAAGACGGATGGAATGAGTGGCTCAAAAAATAGACTACCCCAGGAGGGTACCCTAACGGGAGAACCCCTCCCCGTGTCTGCGGACACGGGCTGCCCCTCGTATTCTGGGGGGGGCAAAAGCCACTTCGTAGGCCAGCGCAACGGCGCTGACCTTCGTAAACACGACCAGGGCACACCACAACAGGACACCGAGATGGACAAAGCAATGGAGGCGGCGAGGCTGAATGAGGCGGAGCTGGTGGAGGTGATCAGTTCGGAGGCAGGTGATGTCTCCGACTCATCTCTTCCGCTAGTTGTCCAGTATGTCCAGACCAGCACCCCCAATACCAGCAAGGTCACTGATGAGGACGGGCTGAAAAATGATGCCCCGAATACTCAAAGTAGACCTTCTGGTACAAGGTCTACAAAAAGGCCACACGCCGGGGAGGACGAGGTGTTACCGAAGCCGAAAGTGAACACCGCTAGGAGAGGGAAGCGCTCCGGTACGAGGGGAGCGTGCTCGGGGGTGGTGCTTCGGTACCATGATCTGGGTGGGTCTGAGGCGGAGGCGGACGCGGCTGCCAAGTACCGTGCAACTGGTGATTCGCCGCCGCCTCAGACTCGAAGGAAGAAGCTCCTCAAAAAGCCCAAGGGGGCTTACTCTGGGCTGGCCGCAGCCAGGTTGAGGGCGAAGCTTTACCAGCTGGAGCCCCAATTTGAGGAGGTATGTGATGCCGATCCTGCGGCCAGTTACACGAGGGACCTTCCCGAACTCCGCCCCAGGGGGGGAAAGGGGGGGAAAAAGGGAAAAGCGGAGGGGGACCGGCGATCTCGCTCCGGCTCACGCTCTCGCTCGGGGTCGCGCTCCCCTGAGCTGATGGATGGACTAGAGGGTCAGCAGAAGGCTGACCCGATAGATGCCACCCGCATGGCGGCGAGGGACATCCTGGAGGCGACCAGGATATCCGGCAACATCAAGGGGGAGGTCCAAGGCCGGATGAACCGGGCCTGCCGCGCCATCTTGGGGCTGATGGACGAGGTAGAGGCCTCCAGAACCGAGAGCGAGGAGATCCGCATCCTTAAGGCGGACAACAAAAGGATGCGGGAGCAACTCGCTCTGAACTCGGCGGAGCTGAAGGCGCTCCGCATCGCCTTCAGCGAGCGGCAGATCCCGGCCGCCCCCCCTGTCGCTGCTGCCCTGCAGTTCGGGACCGCCGAGCTGACCGAGGCGATTGAAAGCATGAAGAGGGACCTGTTTCTTAGCCTGGGCAAGATGATAAGCGACAGGATGGAGGAGGTCAACAGGCGCCTCCCGGCGGAGCCCATCCTTCGCCCCCCGCTGGCACACGACAAGCGGGCTGCCAAGCCTGCCGTGTCGGCCCCCCCTCAGCGACAGGGGGCAGGTATTGCCCCGCCACCCCCGGCCCCGGTGGACCTCGAGCCGAAAGCCAGAGCCAGGCTAGGTGATGGGCGGGCCAACAAGAAGGCGGTGGCCCCAGCTCCCACTCCGGCCATCAAAAAAGCCGCCAAGGCCGCCAAGGCTGCCCCGGCCACGGAAGAGGGACCCGGCTCCTCGAGCCATATGCCACCTGCGCCCACACAAATGTCGTGGTCGCAGGTGGTTCGGAAGAAGGGTAAGGGCGCGGCCAAGCCCCCCCCTCCACCCCCTAAAGGGACCGGTAAGGCGGCGCACCGGCCGAGACCCGCCAAGTTGTCGGTCCCCAAGACGGCGGCGGTGGTGATCTCCCTAAAGAAGGGAGCCACCACCACCCTGCAGGCCACCATGGCTAAGGCCATTAATGGCCTTAGCCTGAGCGAGGTGGGCCTGCAGCACGTGCGGGTCAGGACCTCGATGACGGGCTCCCGGGTCATCGAGGTCCCCGGGGAGAAGGGCCACGAGGTGGCGGATACCCTTGCAGCCAAGCTGCAAGGGTTGGTGGGGGACGTGGCGGACGTCAGCCGCCCCGTCAAGATGGCCGGCGTCCAGATTTCCGGTCTGGATGAGTCGGCCACCAAGGAGACGGTGGCGCAGGCTGTTGCCGCGGCTGGGGCTTGCCAGCCTGAGCAGGTCAAGGTGGGGGCCGTCCGCGCCCTTTACGATGGCACTGGATCGGTCTTGATCCAGTGCCCCGTGCAGGCTGCGGTGACCCTTACCAAAGCCGGGAGGATCCTGGTGGGTTGGGCCTCCGCCAGGGTCACGGCGGTGGGGCCGACACCAATGCGGTGCTTCCGCTGCTATGGTGTCGGCCATTCGCGGGAGCTGTGCCCCTCCAAAGCTGACCGGAGCAATTTCTGCTTCCGGTGCAGCAAAGAGGGGCACAAAATGGCGGAGTGCTGGGAGAAGGCTTGGTGCGCCGTATGCCACCAGGCCAAACTCCCGGCAAACCACATGCTGGGGGGGAGGAAATGTTTCCCCCCCGCAACAAAAGGTCGACACCTGAGGCCGCAGCGTCCCCGCCCCCCCGTTGCTAATGAAAGTGGCCCCGCAGCGACCGCCGCCGGCCAGGCCCCCGAGGAGACCTGCATGGAGCTCTAAATGCCAGCACACCATTTAGAGCTCCTGCAGGCCAACGTCAACCACTGCGCCAGAGCACAAGACCTGCTCATGCAGGCAATGGCGGAGTGGTCGATTGACGTTGCGGTGGTCGCGGAACCCTACTTCGTCCCTCCCCTACCCAATTGGGTAGGGTCGACGGACGAGTGGGTTGCCGTGGCGGTGCCGGCGATCGGCGGCGGACCCCCTCTCGAGAGGATCGAGGGCGGCCCGGGGTATGTGGCGGCCGGATGGGGGAGCGACACCGTACTTGTTGCGGTGTACTTCTCCCCCAATAGGCCGCTGGCCGCCTTTGAGGCTTTCCTGGGGGTCCTGAGGGGGGTCATGGAGAGGGCGGCCCCGCGCCATGTCATGGTCCTGGGGGACCTCAACGCCAAGAGTGCGGCGTGGGGATCCCCCATAACGGACGTGCGCGGGGAGGTGCTGACGGATTGGGTGGCGGCGGCGGGCCTGGTGGTCCTGAACCAGGGCAGCGCCAACACTTGCGTGCGGCGGCAGGGGGGGGTCCATCGTGGACATCACGTTCGCGACCCCTGCCATTGCCGCGCGCCTCGCAGACTGGCGCGTCCTGGAGGACGTGGAGACCCTCTCCGATCACCTGTATATCAGGTTGAGGGTCTCCACAAGACCGGGCCAGCCGCCACCCAGTCCTCGGGGGGGGCGGGGAGGGGGGACGGAGGAGTTCCCCAAGTGGTCCCTGTCCCAACTGGACAGGGCCAAGGCGGACGAGGCGGCGATGGTGGAGGCTTGGTGTGCTGCCCCACCCGCCGCCTTGGGAGTGGAGGAGAGGGCGCGCCGGTTCCGCTCCGCACTGCAGGCCGTGTGCGGAGCGGCCATGCCCCGGGCGAAACGGCTCTTCGCCCGGAGGAAGGTCTACTGGTGGTCCGCCGAAATTGCGGCAGTGCGGACCACCAGTAACAGTGCCCGCCGCGCCTACCAACACTGTAGGCGCAGGCGGCACACTGCGGAGGAGGAGGAGAGGCTCTACGGGGCCCTCAAAGAAGCCAAGGGGGCCCTAACCCTGTCGATAGCAAAGGCCAAGGATGAGGCACACGCCTCATTCTTGGCCACGCTGGACAGGGATCCGTGGGGGCGGCCGTACAGGGTGGTGCGCAACAAAATGCGCACTGCCCCCCCCATGGACTCTCTAGAGCCTCCCCTCCTGAGGAGGGTCATCGAGGGGCTGTTTCCGGCAGCTCCCTCGATAACTCCCCCGGTGATGACCGAGCCACCGGGGGACTTGGAGGACCCACTCGAGCTCGCCATCGCATCGGTAAGCGATGACGAGTTCGAGAGGGCGGTGGATCGGCTCCGGGGCTGCAAGAAAGCCCCGGGGCCCGACGGAGTACCGGGCCGGGTACTCCCCATCGCCCTAAAACACCTCGGGGACCGACTCAGGCAGTTGATGGACGACTGCCTGAGGGAGGGACGGTTCCCGAGGGTGTGGAAGGAGGGGAGGCTCTGCCTCCTCCGGAAAGAGGGTCGACCCCCGGACTGTCCCTCCGCCTATCGCCCCATAGTGCTGCTGGATGAGGCCGGGAAGATGATGGAGAGAATCCTGGCCTCCAGGATCCAGCAGCATCTGGAGACTGCCGGCCCGAACGTCTCTGATAGACAGTTCGGGTTCAGAGAGGGGCGGTCTACGCTCGACGCGCTGAAGTCCCTTAGGGACTTCTGTGAGTACGCGTCGAGCAGAGGGGAGGGTGTCGTCGCGGTGTCCCTTGACATCGCAAACGCGTTTGGCACTCTCCCCTATGGGGTGATAAGGGAGGCACTTATTTACCACCAAGTGCCTCCCTACCTGCGGCGGGTCATAGAGCACTACCTGACCGAGAGGGTAGTGCTCTATGAGCAGAGGGACGGTCGACGGGGGTCGACGGCGATGGCCTGCGGCGTACCCCAAGGTTCCGTGCTCGGTCCGCTCTTATGGAACCTGGGGTACGATTGGGCCATCAGGGGGGAGTTGCTCCCACGGACGGCCACCATCTGCTACGCAGATGACACCATGGTGGCCGTGCGTGGGACCGACATGAGGGAGGTGCTGTGCCGGGCGGAAGCGGCGGCTGAGCTGACCATTTACCGGATTGGTCGGCTCGGCCTGAGGGTGGCGCTCCCGAAGACTGAGGCGATAGTCTTCGGGGGCCGGGGGTGGAGGCTGCCGGCGGGTTTGGCGCTCACCCTGGGGGGGGAGTCGGTCCCGATCAAGCCCCACGTAAAATATTTGGGGCTTGTTCTGGACCGACGATGGAATTTCGGGGAGCATTTTTCGCAATTGGCTCCCCGAATTGTGGGCGCCGCGTCGGCACTGAGCCGGCTGCTGCCGAACGTGGGTGGGCCGGGCTCCTTGTGCCGCCGGCTGTATGCCGGCGTTACAAGGAGCATGGCTCTGTACGGGGCCCCCATCTGGGCGGACAAGCTGTCCGCCCGGAACAGGGCCCTGCTACAGAGGCCACAGCGGGTGGTGGCCCTCCGTATTGTGAGGGCCTACATGACGGTGGCCCACGCCGCGGCCTGCCTCCTCGCCTGCACCCCGCCCTGGGAGTTGGACGCAGAGGTGCAGGCGGAGACCTACGCAGTTAGGTCCAGGGCCCGGGCGAGAGGAGAACGCCCGGACCCTGAGGAGGTGGAGGAGACGCGCCGGATGACGGAGCGCCGACTGCGGGACAGGTGGAAAGCGGACCTGGAGGACTCCCCCTATGGGACTCGGACCATAGGGGCGGTCCTCGGGTCGTTTGACACCTGGTTGGGGAGGGCAGTCGGCGCTACGTCGTACCGGCTTGTGCAGGTATTGACCGGACACGGATGCTTCGGTCATTACCTGCACAAAATTGGGAGGGAGCCCGGCCCGCAGTGCCATGAGTGCGGCGATCCGGACGACACGGCTCAGCACACTCTCGCGGTGTGCAGCCGGTGGAGTGCGGAGCGCCGCACTATGGCGCTAGCCATCGGTCGACGGGACCTCTCCCTGCACAGCGTTGTGTCTGCAATGCTGTGCAGCGACAGGTCCTGGAGGGCTGTGGCCTCCTTCTGCGAGTGTGTCATCTCGCAGAAGGAGGCCTCGGAGCGTGAGCGCGAGGATTCTCCTCTCGCGCATCCGCTCCGGCGTAGACGGCGGGGGTTGAGGCGGCGGCGTTTTGCCGCCCGCCTCAACCCTTAGTGACTGCGGGTGGGGGATGGGAGTCCCTCGCCCGCCGTAGGCTAGTCACTTGGCGGTCTGGGAGAGGGGCCAGGCGTGCTCGGCCTCTCTCTCCTTCGGCGCGGGTAGCCCCGGCAGGTGGCCGGGGCTGCCGGAAGGCGTCGTGGGCAGAGCTTCGGCGGTTCCACGGCGCCTTGCCTAACCGGCAGGAGGGTACGCCAGGGTGGTTTTTAGTGGGTTGCGCTCCCTTTCCCCCTCTCATTCGGAGGGGGGGCGGGGGGGTGAGTCCCACATATCCCCTCACTACTCCCATGGTGAGGGGAATGCATAAAGCATTTTCCACCCTGTCAAAAAAAAAAAAAAAAAAAAAAAAAAAAGGTTAGGTTAGGTTAGGTTAGGTTAGGTTGGGGTGCAGGCCGGATTCCTCCACGTTGGCTTGGGTGTTGCAGTCTCTCTTGATCTCGATCCGGAGAGAACGCAGCATCTGGGCTGGTGCACCCTGGGCATTGGCTGAGACTTTTCCCCCTTGGGAATTCTTTCGGTCCATGGCTAATATCCGGCACGGGGGGGGGGGGGGGGAAGGTGTCAGGGGTTTCTTGAAGGGTTGCGGTTGTGTACCGGCACTTCTGCCCCGGAAAGTTTCCTTCTGTCACCTGGGGGGGGATAGTGACGAGCAGCTTTTCTTCGGAAAAGTGGTTTCGTCACCATAGGGAGGCGGCGACAGAGGTCGTTGGAAGGGGCGGTTGCTTTGGACCGTTTCCGCCCTGGACAGCTTCCTTCTGTGGCCCATTGACGGTTGGTGACTGGGGTAGCTTGAAGGGTCAGTTGCGTGTGCCTTCGAGGCCGTTTCTGTTCCTGGAAAGCTTAACCAGTTACCTGGAGGGGGCCGTGACAGAGGTAGTTGAAAGGGGCGGTTGCGTGTGCCTTCGAGGCCGTTTCCAAACCGGACAGCTGCTTTCTGTCACTTTGGTGGTTGGTGACTGGGCTTACCGAAAGACCGGGGCATGTCTCCGCTCTGCAACGGAGCACGAAGGTTCCGCTCTGCAACGGAGCATGACCCTGCTCTGGACGTACTCCCATGTCACCCGAGGGTCCTTCTACGTGTCCTTCGGAATCCCGGGGGGCACTGTAGTTATTGGTGGGACAGCTGTGGTGGGGTGTGTTTGAAGGGTATGGGGACCGACCCTTAGAGGTTGGGTATCCGGAAAGCACCATCCACCACAGGCAGACCGTGTAGGGCCAGTGGGTTGGGGGCCCACATTGCACGGCTTTACCGGTCTGGGGAGATGGTCGTGGGCTGCCGACTGCAGCCGTCTCCTCCTTTGGCGGAGAAGGTGGGGCTCTTCGGAGCAGGCCAGGAGGCGTGTCAGTGGGCAAAGCTTAATTGCGGTTCCGCGGCGCCTCGCGACTGGCCAGGGGGGTAAACGCCGGAGTGGTTTTAGACGGTAGTTCTTTTGAGAGTCCGTCATACCTCCCATTGCACAGCCTTCCCCGGGCAGGGAGGATGCGTAAATGCATTTCCACTCCGTCATCAAAAAAAAAAAAAAAAAAAAAAAAAGGTTAGGTTAGGTTAGGTTAGGTTAGGTTGGGTTAGGTTAGGTTAGGTTAGGTTAGGTTAGGTTAGGTTAGGTTAGGTTAGGTTAGGTTAGGTTAGGTTAGGTTAGGTTAGGTTAGGTTAGGTTAGGTTAGGTTAGGTTAGGTTGGGGTGCGGGCCGGATTCCTCCACGTTGGCTTGGTTGTTGCGATCTCTCTTGATCTCGATCCGGAGAGAACGCAGCATCTGGGCTGGTGCACCCTGGGCATCGGTTGAGACTTTTCCCCTCTGGGGAATTCTCTCAGCCCATGGCAAATATCCGGCAGGGGAGTGGGGGGGAGGTGACAAGTGACTTTCCGTTAGAAAAGTCGCTTTGTCACCGACACACTGGGGGGGAAATGGGTAGGTTAAGTTAGGCTAGGCTAGGGGGTGGGCACCGAGCCAGTGGCGGTATATCCACTTTTGGGCCAGCGCGGGCCTGGGGAATTAAATACTCCCCGAAAGTGCGCAATATTGGTGGAAGGTTGCTCCCGACTACTCTCCTTGGAGAGTAGTTAGTGGAGTGCAACTGCAGAATGAGGATGGGTGGCCTTTGGTGCAGGGCCTAAAACGCACGCAATGATGATGGATAGTGGCTTAAAAAAAAAACTACCCCAGGAGGGTACCCTTACGGGAGAACCCCTCCCCGTGTCTGCGGACACGGGCTGCCCCTCGTATTCTGGGGGGGGCAAAGGCCATGTCGTAGGTCAGCGCAATGGCGCTGACCTCCGTAAACACGACCCATGCGAGCTACTTAAGGACACCGATGACGATTCACATAATGACGACCTGGGCGAGAACAAGGTACCACGGCCTTTTGTGCAGGGCCTTAAACGCACAATGAAGACGGATGGAATGAGTGGCTCAAAAAAAAGACTACCCCAGGAGGGTACCCTAACGGGAGAACCCCTCCCCGTGTCTGCGGACACGGGCTGCCCCTCGTATTCTGGGGGGGGCAAAGGCCATGTCGTAGGTCAGCGCAATGGCGCTGACCTCCGTGAACACGACCCATGCGAGCTACTTAAGGACACCGATGACGATTCATATAATGACGACCTGGGCGAGAACAAGGTACCACGGCCTTTTGTGCAGGGCCTTAAACGCACAATGAAGACGGATGGAATGAGTGGCTCAAAAAATAGACTACCCCAGGAGGGTACCCTAACGGGAGAACCCCTCCCCGTGTCTGCGGACACGGGCTGCCCCTCGTATTCTGGGGGGGGCAAAAGCCACTTCGTAGGCCAGCGCAACGGCGCTGACCTTCGTAAACACGACCAGGGCACACCACAACAGGACACCGAGATGGACAAAGCAATGGAGGCGGCGAGGCTGAATGAGGCGGAGCTGGTGGAGGTGATCAGTTCGGAGGCAGGTGATGTCTCCGACTCATCTCTTCCGCTAGTTGTCCAGTATGTCCAGACCAGCACCCCCAATACCAGCAAGGTCACTGATGAGGACGGGCTGAAAAATGATGCCCCGAATACTCAAAGTAGACCTTCTGGTACAAGGTCTACAAAAAGGCCACACGCCGGGGAGGACGAGGTGTTACCGAAGCCGAAAGTGAACACCGCTAGGAGAGGGAAGCGCTCCGGTACGAGGGGAGCGTGCTCGGGGGTGGTGCTTCGGTACCATGATCTGGGTGGGTCTGAGGCGGAGGCGGACGCGGCTGCCAAGTACCGTGCAACTGGTGATTCGCCGCCGCCTCAGACTCGAAGGAAGAAGCTCCTCAAAAAGCCCAAGGGGGCTTACTCTGGGCTGGCCGCAGCCAGGTTGAGGGCGAAGCTTTACCAGCTGGAGCCCCAATTTGAGGAGGTATGTGATGCCGATCCTGCGGCCAGTTACACGAGGGACCTTCCCGAACTCCGCCCCAGGGGGGGAAAGGGGGGGAAAAAGGGAAAAGCGGAGGGGGACCGGCGATCTCGCTCCGGCTCACGCTCTCGCTCGGGGTCGCGCTCCCCTGAGCTGATGGATGGACTAGAGGGTCAGCAGAAGGCTGACCCGATAGATGCCACCCGCATGGCGGCGAGGGACATCCTGGAGGCGACCAGGATATCCGGCAACATCAAGGGGGAGGTCCAAGGCCGGATGAACCGGGCCTGCCGCGCCATCTTGGGGCTGATGGACGAGGTAGAGGCCTCCAGAACCGAGAGCGAGGAGATCCGCATCCTTAAGGCGGACAACAAAAGGATGCGGGAGCAACTCGCTCTGAACTCGGCGGAGCTGAAGGCGCTCCGCATCGCCTTCAGCGAGCGGCAGATCCCGGCCGCCCCCCCTGTCGCTGCTGCCCTGCAGTTCGGGACCGCCGAGCTGACCGAGGCGATTGAAAGCATGAAGAGGGACCTGTTTCTTAGCCTGGGCAAGATGATAAGCGACAGGATGGAGGAGGTCAGCAGGCGCCTCCCGGCGGAGCCCATCCTTCGCCCCCCGCTGGCACACGACAAGCGGGCTGCCAAGCCTGCCGTGTCGGCCCCCCCTCAGCGACAGGGGGCAGGTATTGCCCCGCCACCCCCGGCCCCGGTGGACCTCGAGCCGAAAGCCAGAGCCAGGCTAGGTGATGGGCGGGCCAACAAGAAGGCGGTGGCCCCAGCTCCCACTCCGGCCATCAAAAAAGCCGCCAAGGCCGCCAAGGCTGCCCCGGCCACGGAAGAGGGACCCGGCTCCTCGAGCCATATGCCACCTGCGCCCACACAAATGTCGTGGTCGCAGGTGGTTCGGAAGAAGGGTAAGGGCGCGGCCAAGCCCCCCCCTCCACCCCCTAAAGGGACCGGTAAGGCGGCGCACCGGCCGAGACCCGCCAAGTTGTCGGTCCCCAAGACGGCGGCGGTGGTGATCTCCCTAAAGAAGGGAGCCACCACCACCCTGCAGGCCACCATGGCTAAGGCCATTAATGGCCTTAGCCTGAGCGAGGTGGGCCTGCAGCACGTGCGGGTCAGGACCTCGATGACGGGCTCCCGGGTCATCGAGGTCCCCGGGGAGAAGGGCCACGAGGTGGCGGATACCCTTGCAGCCAAGCTGCAAGGGTTGGTGGGGGACGTGGCGGACGTCAGCCGCCCCGTCAAGATGGCCGGCGTCCAGATTTCCGGTCTGGATGAGTCGGCCACCAAGGAGACGGTGGCGCAGGCTGTTGCCGCGGCTGGGGCTTGCCAGCCTGAGCAGGTCAAGGTGGGGGCCGTCCGCGCCCTTTACGATGGCACTGGATCGGTCTTGATCCAGTGCCCCGTGCAGGCTGCGGTGACCCTTACCAAAGCCGGGAGGATCCTGGTGGGTTGGGCCTCCGCCAGGGTCACGGCGGTGGGGCCGACACCAATGCGGTGCTTCCGCTGCTATGGTGTCGGCCATTCGCGGGAGCTGTGCCCCTCCAAAGTTGACCGGAGCAATTTCTGCTTCCGGTGCAGCAAAGAGGGGCACAAAATGGCGGAGTGCTGGGAGAAGGCTTGGTGCGCCGTATGCCACCAGGCCAAACTCCCGGCAAACCACATGCTGGGGGGGAGGAAATGTTTCCCCCCCGCAACAAAAGGTCGACACCTGAGGCCGCAGCGTCCCCGCCCCCCCGTTGCTAATGAAAGTGGCCCCGCAGCGACCGCCGCCGGCCAGGCCCCCGAGGAGACCTGCATGGAGCTCTAAATGCCAGCACACCATTTAGAGCTCCTGCAGGCCAACGTCAACCACTGCGCCAGAGCACAAGACCTGCTCATGCAGGCAATGGCGGAGTGGTCGATTGACGTTGCGGTGGTCGCGGAACCCTACTTCGTCCCTCCCCTACCCAATTGGGTAGGGTCGACGGACGAGTGGGTTGCCGTGGCGGTGCCGGCGATCGGCGGCGGACCCCCTCTCGAGAGGATCGAGGGCGGCCCGGGGTATGTGGCGGCCGGATGGGGGAGCGACACCGTACTTGTTGCGGTGTACTTCTCCCCCAATAGGCCGCTGGCCGCCTTTGAGGCTTTCCTGGGGGTCCTGAGGGGGGTCGTGGAGAGGGCGGCCCCGCGCCATGTCATGGTCCTGGGGGACCTCAACGCCAAGAGTGCGGCGTGGGGATCCCCCATAACGGACGTGCGCGGGGAGGTGCTGACGGATTGGGTGGCGGCGGCGGGCCTGGTGGTCCTGAACCAGGGCAGCGCCAACACTTGCGTGCGGCGGCAGGGGGGGTCCATCGTGGACATCACGTTCGCGACCCCTGCCATTGCCGCGCGCCTCGCAGACTGGCGCGTCCTGGAGGACGTGGAGACCCTCTCCGATCACCTGTATATCAGGTTGAGGGTCTCCACAAGACCGGGCCAGCCGCCACCCAGTCCTCGGGGGGGGCGGGGAGGGGGGACGGAGGAGTTCCCCAAGTGGTCCCTGTCCCAACTGGACAGGGCCAAGGCGGACGAGGCGGCGATGGTGGAGGCTTGGTGTGCTGCCCCACCCGCCGCCTTGGGAGTGGAGGAGAGGGCGCGCCGGTTCCGCTCCGCACTGCAGGCCGTGTGCGGAGCGGCCATGCCCCGGGCGAAACGGCTCTTCGCCCGGAGGAAGGTCTACTGGTGGTCCGCCGAAATTGCGGCAGTGCGGACCACCAGTAACAGTGCCCGCCGCGCCTACCAACACTGTAGGCGCAGGCGGCACACTGCGGAGGAGGAGGAGAGGCTCTACGGGGCCCTCAAAGAAGCCAAGGGGGCCCTAACCCTGTCGATAGCAAAGGCCAAGGATGAGGCACACGCCTCATTCTTGGCCACGCTGGACAGGGATCCGTGGGGGCGGCCGTACAGGGTGGTGCGCAACAAAATGCGCACTGCCCCCCCCATGGACTCTCTAGAGCCTCCCCTCCTGAGGAGGGTCATCGAGGGGCTGTTTCCGGCAGCTCCCTCGATAACTCCCCCGGTGATGACCGAGCCACCGGGGGACTTGGAGGACCCACTCGAGCTCGCCATCGCATCGGTAAGCGATGACGAGTTCGAGAGGGCGGTGGATCGGCTCCGGGGCTGCAAGAAAGCCCCGGGGCCCGACGGAGTACCGGGCCGGGTACTCCCCATCGCCCTAAAACACCTCGGGGACCGACTCAGGCAGTTGATGGACGACTGCCTGAGGGAGGGACGGTTCCCGAGGGTGTGGAAGGAGGGGAGGCTCTGCCTCCTCCGGAAAGAGGGTCGACCCCCGGACTGTCCCTCCGCCTATCGCCCCATAGTGCTGCTGGATGAGGCCGGGAAGATGATGGAGAGAATCCTGGCCTCCAGGATCCAGCAGCATCTGGAGACTGCCGGCCCGAACGTCTCTGATAGACAGTTCGGGTTCAGAGAGGGGCGGTCTACGCTCGACGCGCTGAAGTCCCTTAGGGACTTCTGTGAGTACGCGTCGAGCAGAGGGGAGGGTGTCGTCGCGGTGTCCCTTGACATCGCAAACGCGTTTGGCACTCTCCCCTATGGGGTGATAAGGGAGGCACTTATTTACCACCAAGTGCCTCCCTACCTGCGGCGGGTCATAGAGCACTACCTGACCGAGAGGGTAGTGCTCTATGAGCAGAGGGACGGTCGACGGGGGTCGACGGCGATGGCCTGCGGCGTACCCCAAGGTTCCGTGCTCGGTCCGCTCTTATGGAACCTGGGGTACGATTGGGCCATCAGGGGGGAGTTGCTCCCACGGACGGCCACCATCTGCTACGCAGATGACACCATGGTGGCCGTGCGTGGGACCGACATGAGGGAGGTGCTGTGCCGGGCGGAAGCGGCGGCTGAGCTGACCATTTACCGGATTGGTCGGCTCGGCCTGAGGGTGGCGCTCCCGAAGACTGAGGCGATAGTCTTCGGGGGCCGGGGGTGGAGGCTGCCGGCGGGTTTGGCGCTCACCCTGGGGGGGGAGTCGGTCCCGATCAAGCCCCACATAAAATATTTGGGGCTTGTTCTGGACCGACGATGGAATTTCGGGGAGCATTTTTCGCAATTGGCTCCCCGAATTGTGGGCGCCGCGTCGGCACTGAGCCGGCTGCTGCCGAACGTGGGTGGGCCGGGCTCCTTGTGCCGCCGGCTGTATGCCGGCGTTACAAGGAGCATGGCTCTGTACGGGGCCCCCATCTGGGCGGACAAGCTGTCCGCCCGGAACAGGGCCCTGCTACAGAGGCCACAGCGGGTGGTGGCCCTCCGTATTGTGAGGGCCTACATGACGGTGGCCCACGCCGCGGCCTGCCTCCTCGCCTGCACCCCGCCCTGGGAGTTGGACGCAGAGGTGCAGGCGGAGACCTACGCAGTTAGGTCCAGGGCCCGGGCGAGAGGAGAACGCCCGGACCCTGAGGAGGTGGAGGAGACGCGCCGGATGACGGAGCGCCGACTGCGGGACAGGTGGAAAGCGGACCTGGAGGACTCCCCCTATGGGACTCGGACCATAGGGGCGGTCCTCGGGTCGTTTGACACCTGGTTGGGGAGGGCAGTCGGCGCTACGTCGTACCGGCTTGTGCAGGTATTGACCGGACACGGATGCTTCGGTCATTACCTGCACAAAATTGGGAGGGAGCCCGGCCCGCAGTGCCATGAGTGCGGCGATCCGGACGACACGGCTCAGCACACTCTCGAGGTGTGCAGCCGGTGGAGTGCGGAGCGCCGCACTATGGCGCTAGCCATCGGTCGACGGGACCTCTCCCTGCACAGCGTTGTGTCTGCAATGCTGTGCAGCGACAGGTCCTGGAGGGCTGTGGCCTCCTTCTGCGAGTGTGTCATCTCGCAGAAGGAGGCCTCGGAGCGTGAGCGCGAGGATTCTCCTCTCGCGCATCCGCTCCGGCGTAGACGGCGGGGGTTGAGGCGGCGGCGTTTTGCCGCCCGCCTCAACCCTTAGTGACTGCGGGTGGGGGATGGGAGTCCCTCGCCCGCCGTAGGCTAGTCACTTGGCGGTCTGGGAGAGGGGCCAGGCGTGCTCGGCCTCTCTCTCCTTCGGCGCGGGTAGCCCCGGCAGGTGGCCGGGGCTGCCGGAAGGCGTCGTGGGCAGAGCTTCGGCGGTTCCACGGCGCCTTGCCTAACCGGCAGGAGGGTACGCCAGGGTGGTTTTTAGTGGGTTGCGCTCCCTTTCCCCCTCTCATTCGGAGGGGGGGCGGGGGGGTGAGTCCCACATATCCCCTCACTACTCCCATGGTGAGGGGAATGCATAAAGCATTTTCCACCCTGTCAAAAAAAAAAAAAAAAAAAAAAAGGTTAGGTTAGGTTAGGTTAGGTTAGGTTAGGTTAGGTTAGGTTAGGTTAGGTTAGGTTAGGTTAGGTTAGGTTAGGTTAGGTTAGGTTGCGGCCCCGCGCCATACAATGGTCCTGGGGGACCTCAACGCCAAGAGTGCGGCGTGGGGATCCCCCATAACGGACGTGCGCGGGGAGGTGCTGACGGATTGGGTGGCGGCGGCGGGCCTGGTGGTCCTGAACCTGGGCAGCGCCAACACGTGCGTGCGGCGGCAGGGGGGGTCCATCGTGGACATCACGTTCGCGACCCCTGCAATTGCCGCACGCCTCACAGACTGGCGCGTCCTGGAGGACGTGGAGACCCTCTCCGACCACCTGTATATCAGGTTGAGGGTCTCCACAAGACCGGGCCAGCCGCCACCCAGTCCTCGGGGGGGGCGGGGAGGGGGGAATGAGGAGTTCCCCAAGTGGTCCCTGTCCCAATTGGACAGGGCCAAGGCGGACGAGGCGGCGATGGTGGAGGCTTGGTGTGCTGCCCCACCCGCCGCCTTGGGAGTGGAGGAGAGGGCGCGCCGGTTCCGCTCCGCACTGCAGGCCGTGTGCGGAGCGGCCATGCCCCGGGCGAAACGGCTCTTCGCCCGGAGGAAGGTCTACTGGTGGTCCGCCGAAATTGCGGCAGTGCGGACCACCAGTAACAGTGCCCGCCGCGCCTACCAACATTGCAGGCGCAGGCGGCACACTGCGGAGGAGGAGGAGAGGCTCTACGGGGCCCTCAAAGAAGCCAAGGGGGCCCTAACCCTGTCCATAGCAAAGGCCAAGGATGAGGCACACGCCTCATTCTTGGCCACGCTGGACAGGGATCCGTGGGGGCGGCCGTACAGGGTGGTGCGCAACAAAATGCGCACTGCCCCCCCCATGGACTCCCTAGAGCCTCCCCTCCTGAGGAGGGTCATCGAGGGGCTGTTTCCGGCAGCTCCCTCGATAACTCCCCCGGTGATGACCGAGCCACCGGGGGACTTGGAGGACCCACTCGAACTCGCTATCGCACCGGTAAGCGATGACGAGTTCGAGAGGGCGGTGGACCGGCTCCGGGGCTGCAAGAAAGCCCCGGGGCCCGACGGAGTACCGGGCCGGGTACTCCCCATCGCCCTAAAACACCTCGGGGACCGACTCAGGCAGTTGATGGACGACTGCCTGAGGGAGGGACGATTCCCGAGGGTGTGGAAGGAGGGGAGGCTCTGCCTCCTCCGGAAAGAGGGTCGACCCCCGGATTGTCCCTCCGCCTATCGCCCCATAGTGCTGCTGGATGAGGCCGGGAAGATGATGGAGAGAATCCTGGCCTCCAGGATCCAGCAGCATCTAGAGACCGCCGGCCCGAACGTCTCTGATAGACAGTTCGGGTTCAGAGAGGGGCGGTCTACGCTCGACGCGCTGAAGTCCCTTAGGGACTTCTGTGAGTACGCGTCGAGCAGAGGGGAGGGTGTCGTCGCGGTGTCTCTTGACATCGCAAACGCGTTTGGCACTCTCCCCTATGGGGTGATAAGGGAGGCACTAATATACCACCAAGTGCCTCCCTACCTGCGGCGGGTCATAGAGCACTACCTGACCGAGAGGGTAGTGCTCTATGAGCAGAGGGACGGTCGACGGGGGTCGACGGCGATGGCCTGTGGCGTACCCCAGGGTTCCGTGCTCGGTCCGCTCTTATGGAACCTGGGGTACGATTGGGCCATCAGGGGGGAGTTGCTCCCACGGACGGCCACCATCTGCTACGCAGATGACACCATGGTGGCCGTGCGTGGGACCGACATGAGGGAGGTGCTGTGCCGGGCGGAAGCGGCGGCCGAGCTGACCATTTACCGGATTGGTCGGCTCGGCCTGAGGGTGGCGCTCCCGAAGACTGAGGCGATAGTCTTCGGGGGCCGGGGGTGGAGGCTGCCGGCGGGCTTGGCGCTCACCCTGGGGGGGGAGTCGGTCCCGATCAAGCCCCACATAAAATATTTGGGGCTTGTTCTGGACCGACGTTGGAATTTCGGGGAGCATTTTACGCAACTGGCTCCCCGAGTTGTGGGCGCCGCGTCGGCACTGAGCCGGCTGCTGCCGAACGTGGGTGGGCCGGGCTCCTTGTGCCGCCGGCTGTATGCCGGCGTTACAAGGAGCATGGCTCTGTACGGGGCCCCCATCTGGGCGGACAAGCTGTCCGCCCGGAACAGGGCCCTGCTGCAGAGGCCACAGCGGGTGGTGGCCCTCCGAATTGTGAGGGCCTACATGACGGTGGCCCACGCCGCGGCCTGCCTCCTCGCCTGCACCCCGCCCTGGGAGTTGGACGCAGAGGTGCAGGCGGAGACCTACGCAGTTAGGTCCAGGGCCCGGGCGAGAGGAGAACGCCCGGACCCTGAGGAGGTGGAGGAGACGCGCCGGATGACGGAGCGCCGACTGCGGGACAGGTGGAAAGCGAACCTGGAGGACTCCCCCTATGGGACTCGGACCATAGGGGCGATCCTCGGGTCGTTTGACACCTGGTTGGGGAGGGCAGTCGGCGCTACGTCGTACCGGCTTGTGCAGGTATTGACCGGACACGGATGCTTCGGTCATTACCTGCACAAAATTGGGAGGGAGCCCGGCCCGCAGTGCCATGAGTGCGGCGATCCGGACGATACGGCTCAGCACACTCTCGAGGTGTGCAACCGGTGGAGTGCGGAGCGCCGCACTATGGCGCTAGCCATCGGTCGACGGGACCTCTCCCTGCACAGCGTTGTGTCTGCAATGCTGTGCAGCGACAGGTCCTGGAGGGCTGTGGCCTCCTTCTGCGAGTGTGTCATCTCGCAGAAGGAGGCCTCGGAGCGTGAGCGCGAGGATTCTCCTCTCGCGCATCCGCTCCGGCGTAGACGGCGGGGGGTGAGGCGGCGGCGTTTTGCCGCCCGCCTCAACCCTTAGTGACTGCGGGTGGGGGATGGGAGTCCCCCGCCCGCCGTAGGCTAGTCACTTGGCGGTCTGGGAGAGGGGCCAGGCGTGCTCGGCCTCTCTCTCCTTCGGCGCGGGTAGCCCCGGCAGACGGCCGGGGCTGCCGGAAGGCGTCGTGGGCAGAGCTTCGGCGGTTCCACGGCGCCTTGCCAAACCGGCAGGAGGGTACGCCAGGGTGGTTTTTAGTGGGTTGCGCTCCCTTTCCCCCTCTCATTCTGAGGGGGGGGCGGGGGGTGAGTCCCACATATCCCCTCACTACTCCCATGGTGAGGAGAATGCATAAAGCATTTTCCACCCTGTCAAAAAAAAAAAAAAAAAAAAAAAAAAAAAAAAAAAAAAAAAAAAAAGGTTAGGTTAGGTTAGGTTAGGTTAGGTTAGGTTAGGTTAGGTTAGGTTAGGTTAGGTTAGGTTAGGTTAGGTTAGGTTAGGTTAGGTTAGGTTAGGTTGGGGTGCTGGCCGGATTCCTCCACGTTGGCTTGGGTGTTGCAGTCTCTCTTGATCTCGATCCGGAGAGAACGCAGCATCTGGGCTGGTGCACCCTGGGCATCGGCTGAAACTTTCTCCTTTAGGGGGACTCTTTCGGCCCATGGCAAATATCCGGCGGGGGGGGGCGGTGACGAGTGACTTTTCGTCTGAAAAGCCGCTTTGTCACCGCCATAATGGGGGGGAATGGGGTTGCAGCCACAGCCCACTCTCCAAGGAGAGTGGACTGTGGATGCAACAGTATTGGGGGTTGTCCTCGAAAGAGGTACAACGGGGCCCGACGATGTGCCAGGTGCATTCGGTTTAGCCGACGTCGAGCCTAACTCGTTTCCCGTCTGGAGTGTCGTGGATCACGTCTCGCGGCTCCGACGGGCCGAGGACCTTGCCTTAACCGGCTGGGTCGAGGGGAGTAAACCTCATAAAAAATCCCTCAATCCTAAGCGGCGCCGCACCGCGAGGGGATGCATGGCTGAGAGGTGGTCAGCTATTAGTGCGTTGCCCCGTCAGAGTACCTGCCGACCCTCTGACGGGAGATGCTAGGCTTGTCCAGGTGCACGGGCACCTCCTGGATCGACCTTTATATCCCTACTACTCGTGGGAACAAATATGGAAGAATCTATAACCCTGCCAAACGGCCCTTCTGAGGGCCAACCTGAAAACGGCCCTTCTCAGGGCCAAAACACAAACGGCTCTTTTCAGAGCCTACCAGGAGATGAGAGGACGCGGGCGCTTACCCCGGTGGTCCGTTTGGAGCGCATGGCGCTGAGGCCACGGTCGGCGAGCCCTAGGGTTGCAGTGCCAGTGGCGGAGGAGGCGATAAAGAAAAGCATGAATCAGACGACAACTCAGTCTGACACCGACACTGGTACGCTAGAAACAGTGCGTTCCGTGCCGGGTTTGAGTGGATTGGGCGACTCAGACTCAGCCATGAGTTGCAGCTCAGCGGAGACGGGTGGAGGCAAATTCTGGCGAAAGAGGAAGCCGACTCTTTCCGACTCATCGGATTCAGATGGGACCTCCAAAGGCAAAAAGAGGGGTCGCGGTCGCCCCCCCACCACGGGGAAGTATGTAGGCCTGGCTTTGGCAAAAGATAAGCTTAACCGTGCCAAAAAAGAGGAGCTGAGGCTCAGGGCGGAGGAGGAGGTTGCTGGCCTGGCGAGGTCGCTGTCGACCCGCAATCAGCCCGGTTGTACTATGCCAGTGGTCGGTCAGTACAGTACTGAGGACGAGCTGACGGCAGCTGCTGTACACGAGAGGGTACAGGGCAGCCTTAAGACTATTGCGCTCGTTGCCAATAAGTCGAACAACCTAAAAGGCACCTTCATAAAAGCCCTTAACGAAGCCATCGCGTCCATTAAAGGCGCATTTGAGGAACTAAACCAGCGCACTTCCTCGGAGGAGACACGGCGGCTACAGGCGCAAAATGACCGCCTCAGAGCTGAGCTGACAGACCTCCGCTCTGAAATGGGTCAGATGAGGGCAGAATTTCAGGACCAACTGAAACAGAAATCCCCGGTCTCAGCACATCAAGAGAAGACGCAGCCTGCCAGCAGCTCCCGCAAAGTGGCCCCTCAGCCTCTGAACGCTGAGGAGTTGGTGCGGGCCATGACAGTACAAATGGGGTTGATGCTGGATGCCAGGCTGGGAGCCCTAGAGCTTGAAGGCAGGCTGTTGCCAGCCCAAATAATGCGGCCTCCACTGGCTGCTGACCGGCAACGATCGCCTGTGCAGGGGGCTTCTCAGAGCCAGGACCCAGCGCTCGCTCCCAAGCCGGCTCCCAAGCCGGCTCCCAGGTCGACTGGCAAGCCTCTAAAACGAGGTCCACCAAATCTAACGGTGGAGCCTCGAAAAGGGGATAAGGGAAAGGGGAAGGGGAAAGGCAAGGGCAAGAAGAGTGTGCCCCGTGAAGCCATTGCGTCGATTCCCCATATCTCGACTCCAGATCCTCGGCCACTGCCTCCGGCTCCCACGTCCGAGGACTTTACCACTGTGGAGCGACGTAAGAAGAAAAAGGTGGCAAACCTTTCGTCGGCTTCCCAGCCACAGCCGCAGAGGCAGAAATCCACCAAGACCAGAGCACGCAAACTCCGTCCCCCTCGCTCGGAAGTCGTAGTCCTGACGCTGAAGCCGGAGGCCGTTGAAAAGGGCGTGACATACGCGCAAGTGATGTCCAGGGCGAAGGAGAGTATGAATCTTGAACGCCATGGCATCGAATCCATAAAATTCAGGCGAGCGGCAACCGGGGCAAGAGTTCTCGAGGTGCCAGAAACAGACAGTGGTGAGAAGGCTGACTCACTGGCCAAAGAGCTGGCTGCTAAGCTTGGGGAGGATATTGTCTTGGTGTCTAGGCCAACGAAGTGTGTGGAGCTGCGCCTCACAGAACTCGACGACTCCGTGACACCAGGCGAAGTAGTTGCTGCCGTCGCCAAGGCCGGTGGTTGTGGCGATAGCCAGATAAAGGCAGGAGAAGTGCGTGTTGATGCATCCGGCCTCGGTACTATCTGGCTTCGCTGCCCGGCTGCGGCAGCAAAAAAGGTGATGGAAGCCGACCGCGGAAGACTAAAGGTTGGATGGGTCCGCGCCGCCGTGAAGCTTCTCGATCAGCGTCCCTTGCTTTGCTATAAGTGCCTTGAAAAGGGTCACGTAAAGGCACAATGCACCAACGACACAGATCGAAGTGACACATGCTACCGGTGTGGCCAACCAGGTCACAGAGCGGCTGGCTGCTCGCAGGCGCCACACTGCTCCGTGTGTGCGGACTCGGGGAAGAAGGCCGACCATAAATTGGGCTCCAAGGCGTGCCAAGCACCAGGCCCAAAGGCAGTGAAGAAGAAGGTAAGAACGGGCCCCCAGGCCCCACCCCAGCCTAGTCAGCCATCCACCAGCAGGTCGGAAGCGCACGAGAGGGAGGATCTAATGGCCATTGAATAAAATGGCCATTCGAGCAATTCAGGCGAACCTCAACCACTGTGCCAGGGCTCAGGACCTGCTACTTCAGTCTATGGCAGAGTGGATGATAGGCGTTGCGGTGGTGGCAGAACCGTACTCGATCCCTCTCCGGGATGACTGGGTAGGAGATGTGGACGGCTCTGTAGCACTAGTTGTGCGGACAGCGACGGGCGGCTCACCGTTTTCTAGCCCGATTAAAGGGAAGGGGTACGTGGCGGCGCTCTGTGGCGATACATGGTACGTAGCTGTATATTTCTCGCCAAACAGATGTCTGGCTGACTTTGAGCGGTTCCTGGACGAAGTAGGGGCTCAAGTCGGTCAGCTTCTCCCGCGCCCTGTAATCGTTGCCGGGGACTTTAATGCCAAATCCACGGCTTGGGGCTCCCCGGCGACGGACGCGCGAGGTGCCATACTGGAAGAGTGGGCAGTGGTGGTAGGCCTGACTATCGCTAACCAGGGAACGGCAGACACGTGCGTGCGGCAACAGGGTGGCTCTATCGTGGATATCACGTTCACGAGCGCCTCCCTGGCGCGCCGTGTCCAGGGCTGGGAGGTCATGGTGAGGGTGGAGACGCTGTCGGATCACCGTTATATCCGGTTCGACGTCTCCGCACCCTCACTATCCCCGGATGGCCCAAGCCGGATTGGCCCGGTCGGGAGCGGCCCAAGATGGGCGCTTACCAAACTCGACCGGGAACTTTTGAAGGAGGCAGCCATAGTACAGGCTTGGTTGCCTGTGCCGGAGGGAGCGGTGGCGGTTGAGGCCGAAGCGTCCTGGTTCCGGGAGGCCATGACGCGCATATGCGACGCAGCAATGCCCCGGGCCAAGGCTCTGCCGCCACGGCGAAGCGTGTACTGGTGGTCCGCCGAGCTTGCGCAGTTGCGCAAGGACTGTATAGTCGCGCGGCGCCAGCATATGCGACAGAGGAGGCGCAGGCGGCAAGACGCAGCCGAGGAGAGCCGCTTGTACGAGGCACTAAAGGCGTGCAAATGGGTCTTCTCCGTGGCCATAGGGGAGGCAATTGAGGCAAGTCGGGCCGAATTTCTGGAGACCCTCAATGCCGACCCGTGGGGAAGACCATACAAGCTCGTCCGGAGTAAGCTGCGCCCCTGGGCACCCCCGCTGACTCAAACGCTCGAACCAGAGTTCGTAGGCCGCGTGGTAGCGACGCTTTTCCCGGCAAGGGGACCCCATCAGCCACCTTCTATGGCACCGTCAGCGGTGAGACTCGAGGAGGAGGAGAACATCCCAGCTGTAACTACAGCTGAGCTGGGCGTGGCGGTAGACCGGCTCCGTGTCAGGAACACGGCCCCCGGGCCTGACGGCATTCCGGGCCGTGCTTGGGTCCTCGCCATGGAAGCTCTCGAACCGAGGCTGCTACGATTCTTGACCGCGTGCCTAGAGCAGGGTTGCTTCCCGAAGGAGTGGAAGTCCGGAAAGCTGGTGCTGATTCGGAAGGAGGGGCGCCCGGTGGACTCTGCGTCTGGCTACCGGCCGATAGTCCTGCTCGATGAGGTGGGCAAGCTCTTTGAGCGGGTGATTGCAGCTCGCATCATCAAGCACATGGAGCGCGAGGGGCCGGATCTGGAGGACTGCCAGTTTGGCTTTCGCAGGGGCCGCTCAACGGTCGACGCAATTAGTCGAGTTAAGGAGACCGCGACGGAGGCAGTGTCCCGGGGTGAGGTCGTCTTGGCAGTATCTTTAGATATTGCCAACGCCTTTAACACCCTGCCCTGGGACACTATAAAGGAGGCACTGCGATACCACCAGGTACCTCTCCACCTTTACCGCATCATACAAGCCTACCTCAGTGATAGATATATCACGTGGCCAGGACGTCAGGGCTGGGGGAGGAGTATGATGGCCTGTGGAGTCCCGCAGGGGTCGGTCCTAGGTCCACTCCTGTGGAATATTGGCTATAACTGGGTCCTACGGGGGGCAAACTTGCGTGGAGTCGAAGTCGTATGCTACGCCGATGACACGCTCGTGATGGCCCGGGGACCCAGTTTCCGTGACGCAGCCATACTGGCGACAGCAGGAGTCGCCCATTCTGTGGCTAAAATTCGACGGCTGGGCCTCGAGGTGGCTCTAACGAAGTGCGAGGCCATCTGCTTCTACGGTCCACGGAGGGCGCCTCCAGCTGGAGCACATATTGTGGTGGGAGGAGTCCCGATTGCTGTCAAGCCGACGCTGCTCTACCTTGGCGTCGTACTTGACAGCAAATGGAATTTTAGAGCTCATTTTGAGCGTTTGGCACCCAGATTGCTGCGCGCTGCGGGAGCCTTTGGGCGTATACTCCCAAATCTGGGGGGGCCCAAGGTTTCATGTCGCCGCCTTTACACAGGGGTGTTGCGATCGATGGCGCTTTACGGTGCCCCAATATGGGCGGATGCCCTCAGCAGTCACAATATCGCTCAACTGCGGCGACCGCAGAGAGCGATGGCTCTGAGGGTAATCCGAGGGTACCGGACGGTCAGTGCAGAGGCCGCGTGCGTGATGGCTGGGTCGCGGCCCTGGGACCTGGACGCGAAGGCCCTTGCGGCCTTGTACCAGTGGTGCAGGGACGCGCGAGATCGGGGCCACCTGCTGGCACCTCGTGAGATGGAAGGGCGGCGTACGCAGCTCCTAGAGGAGGCTTTAGATGTCTGGGTGCATCGGCTGGAACGGCCGAGGGCTGGCTCGCGCACCATAGAAGCTCTTCGCCCGGTCCTTCGTGACTGGGTGGAAAGGCGCTCTGGGGTGCTGACCTTTCGGCTGACGCAAGTGCTGTCGGGACACGGCTGTTTCGGCAGTTACTTGCACAAAGTCGCGAAAAGGGAGCCGACACCGGAGTGCCACGAGTGCGGAGCTAGCGTAGACTCGGCCCAGCACACTCTGGCCGAGTGCCCGGCTTGGGGCGAGGAGCGGCAAGAGCTGGTTGCCCAGCTAGGACAAGACCTGTCGCTCCCGGCTGTGGTCCAGGCAATGTTGGGCGGAGAAGCGGCCTGGGAGACGGTGCTCACATTTTGTGAACAGGTCATGAAGGACAAAGAGGCGGCAGAGCGTGAGCGAGAAGTCTGGGCCGAGGCTGATCAGATGCGCCGCCGCCGAATAGGTCGCAGGCGAGCCGCCCATGAGCGGAACCTGCCACCTTAACGGGAGCCAGCGGGCGGTGAACACGGGGACGTTCCTGCCCATGCTTGTTGGCTCCCTGAGATGGATGGAAGCGCGACCTCGTGTCCCGGAAGCGCTTCCACAGAGGAGGATCCCTAATTAGGATAGCCGGCTTGCGGGGTCGCGGAAGTATGTTGCCCGTAACCCCGCAACAAACTAGCGGCAAGAGGACACCATGGGGTTTAGTGGGTAGTGGGGCTGCGTTTCAGCCCCGAGCCCCACATAACCGTCCGGGCTCATCCCCGACCCGGCGGTATGCGTAAATGCATTCCCCATGACAAACAAAAAAAAAAAAAAAGGTTAGGTTAGGTTAGGTTAGGTTAGGTTAGGTTGGGGTGCGGGCCGGATTCCTCCACGTTGGCTTGGTTGTTGCGATCTCTCTTGATCTCGATCCGGAGAGAACGCAGCATCTGGGCTGGTGCACCCTGGGCATCGGTTGAGACTTTTCCCCTCTGGGGAATTCTCTCAGCCCATGGCAAATATCCGGCAGGGGAGTGGGGGGGAGGTGACAAGTGACTTTCCGTTAGAAAAGTCGCTTTGTCACCGACACACTGGGGGGGAAATGGGTAGGTTAAGTTAGGCTAGGCTAGGGGGTGGGCACCGAGCCAGTGGCGGTATATCCACTTTTGGGCCAGCGCGGGCCTGGGGAATTAAATACTCCCCGAAAGTGCGCAATATTGGTGGAAGGTTGCTCCCGACTACTCTCCTTGGAGAGTAGTTAGTGGAGTGCAACTGCAGAATGAGGATGGGTGGCCTTTGGTGCAGGGCCTAAAACGCACGCAATGATGATGGATAGTGGCTTAAAAAAAAAACTACCCCAGGAGGGTACCCTTACGGGAGAACCCCTCCCCGTGTCTGCGGACACGGGCTGCCCCTCGTATTCTGGGGGGGGCAAAGGCCATGTCGTAGGTCAGCGCAATGGCGCTGACCTCCGTAAACACGACCCATGCGAGCTACTTAAGGACACCGATGACGATTCACATAATGACGACCTGGGCGAGAACAAGGTACCACGGCCTTTTGTGCAGGGCCTTAAACGCACAATGAAGACGGATGGAATGAGTGGCTCAAAAAAAAGACTACCCCAGGAGGGTACCCTAACGGGAGAACCCCTCCCCGTGTCTGCGGACACGGGCTGCCCCTCGTATTCTGGGGGGGGCAAAGGCCATGTCGTAGGTCAGCGCAATGGCGCTGACCTCCGTGAACACGACCCATGCGAGCTACTTAAGGACACCGATGACGATTCATATAATGACGACCTGGGCGAGAACAAGGTACCACGGCCTTTTGTGCAGGGCCTTAAACGCACAATGAAGACGGATGGAATGAGTGGCTCAAAAAATAGACTACCCCAGGAGGGTACCCTAACGGGAGAACCCCTCCCCGTGTCTGCGGACACGGGCTGCCCCTCGTATTCTGGGGGGGGCAAAAGCCACTTCGTAGGCCAGCGCAACGGCGCTGACCTTCGTAAACACGACCAGGGCACACCACAACAGGACACCGAGATGGACAAAGCAATGGAGGCGGCGAGGCTGAATGAGGCGGAGCTGGTGGAGGTGATCAGTTCGGAGGCAGGTGATGTCTCCGACTCATCTCTTCCGCTAGTTGTCCAGTATGTCCAGACCAGCACCCCCAATACCAGCAAGGTCACTGATGAGGACGGGCTGAAAAATGATGCCCCGAATACTCAAAGTAGACCTTCTGGTACAAGGTCTACAAAAAGGCCACACGCCGGGGAGGACGAGGTGTTACCGAAGCCGAAAGTGAACACCGCTAGGAGAGGGAAGCGCTCCGGTACGAGGGGAGCGTGCTCGGGGGTGGTGCTTCGGTACCATGATCTGGGTGGGTCTGAGGCGGAGGCGGACGCGGCTGCCAAGTACCGTGCAACTGGTGATTCGCCGCCGCCTCAGACTCGAAGGAAGAAGCTCCTCAAAAAGCCCAAGGGGGCTTACTCTGGGCTGGCCGCAGCCAGGTTGAGGGCGAAGCTTTACCAGCTGGAGCCCCAATTTGAGGAGGTATGTGATGCCGATCCTGCGGCCAGTTACACGAGGGACCTTCCCGAACTCCGCCCCAGGGGGGGAAAGGGGGGGAAAAAGGGAAAAGCGGAGGGGGACCGGCGATCTCGCTCCGGCTCACGCTCTCGCTCGGGGTCGCGCTCCCCTGAGCTGATGGATGGACTAGAGGGTCAGCAGAAGGCTGACCCGATAGATGCCACCCGCATGGCGGCGAGGGACATCCTGGAGGCGACCAGGATATCCGGCAACATCAAGGGGGAGGTCCAAGGCCGGATGAACCGGGCCTGCCGCGCCATCTTGGGGCTGATGGACGAGGTAGAGGCCTCCAGAACCGAGAGCGAGGAGATCCGCATCCTTAAGGCGGACAACAAAAGGATGCGGGAGCAACTCGCTCTGAACTCGGCGGAGCTGAAGGCGCTCCGCATCGCCTTCAGCGAGCGGCAGATCCCGGCCGCCCCCCCTGTCGCTGCTGCCCTGCAGTTCGGGACCGCCGAGCTGACCGAGGCGATTGAAAGCATGAAGAGGGACCTGTTTCTTAGCCTGGGCAAGATGATAAGCGACAGGATGGAGGAGGTCAACAGGCGCCTCCCGGCGGAGCCCATCCTTCGCCCCCCGCTGGCACACGACAAGCGGGCTGCCAAGCCTGCCGTGTCGGCCCCCCCTCAGCGACAGGGGGCAGGTATTGCCCCGCCACCCCCGGCCCCGGTGGACCTCGAGCCGAAAGCCAGAGCCAGGCTAGGTGATGGGCGGGCCAACAAGAAGGCGGTGGCCCCAGCTCCCACTCCGGCCATCAAAAAAGCCGCCAAGGCCGCCAAGGCTGCCCCGGCCACGGAAGAGGGACCCGGCTCCTCGAGCCATATGCCACCTGCGCCCACACAAATGTCGTGGTCGCAGGTGGTTCGGAAGAAGGGTAAGGGCGCGGCCAAGCCCCCCCCTCCACCCCCTAAAGGGACCGGTAAGGCGGCGCACCGGCCGAGACCCGCCAAGTTGTCGGTCCCCAAGACGGCGGCGGTGGTGATCTCCCTAAAGAAGGGAGCCACCACCACCCTGCAGGCCACCATGGCTAAGGCCATTAATGGCCTTAGCCTGAGCGAGGTGGGCCTGCAGCACGTGCGGGTCAGGACCTCGATGACGGGCTCCCGGGTCATCGAGGTCCCCGGGGAGAAGGGCCACGAGGTGGCGGATACCCTTGCAGCCAAGCTGCAAGGGTTGGTGGGGGACGTGGCGGACGTCAGCCGCCCCGTCAAGATGGCCGGCGTCCAGATTTCCGGTCTGGATGAGTCGGCCACCAAGGAGACGGTGGCGCAGGCTGTTGCCGCGGCTGGGGCTTGCCAGCCTGAGCAGGTCAAGGTGGGGGCCGTCCGCGCCCTTTACGATGGCACTGGATCGGTCTTGATCCAGTGCCCCGTGCAGGCTGCGGTGACCCTTACCAAAGCCGGGAGGATCCTGGTGGGTTGGGCCTCCGCCAGGGTCACGGCGGTGGGGCCGACACCAATGCGGTGCTTCCGCTGCTATGGTGTCGGCCATTCGCGGGAGCTGTGCCCCTCCAAAGTTGACCGGAGCAATTTCTGCTTCCGGTGCAGCAAAGAGGGGCACAAAATGGCGGAGTGCTGGGAGAAGGCTTGGTGCGCCGTATGCCACCAGGCCAAACTCCCGGCAAACCACATGCTGGGGGGGAGGAAATGTTTCCCCCCCGCAACAAAAGGTCGACACCTGAGGCCGCAGCGTCCCCGCCCCCCCGTTGCTAATGAAAGTGGCCCCGCAGCGACCGCCGCCGGCCAGGCCCCCGAGGAGACCTGCATGGAGCTCTAAATGCCAGCACACCATTTAGAGCTCCTGCAGGCCAACGTCAACCACTGCGCCAGAGCACAAGACCTGCTCATGCAGGCAATGGCGGAGTGGTCGATTGACGTTGCGGTGGTCGCGGAACCCTACTTCGTCCCTCCCCTACCCAATTGGGTAGGGTCGACGGACGAGTGGGTTGCCGTGGCGGTGCCGGCGATCGGCGGCGGACCCCCTCTCGAGAGGATCGAGGGCGGCCCGGGGTATGTGGCGGCCGGATGGGGGAGCGACACCGTACTTGTTGCGGTGTACTTCTCCCCCAATAGGCCGCTGGCCGCCTTTGAGGCTTTCCTGGGGGTCCTGAGGGGGGTCGTGGAGAGGGCGGCCCCGCGCCATGTCATGGTCCTGGGGGACCTCAACGCCAAGAGTGCGGCGTGGGGATCCCCCATAACGGACGTGCGCGGGGAGGTGCTGACGGATTGGGTGGCGGCGGCGGGCCTGGTGGTCCTGAACCAGGGCAGCGCCAACACTTGCGTGCGGCGGCAGGGGGGGTCCATCGTGGACATCACGTTCGCGACCCCTGCCATTGCCGCGCGCCTCGCAGACTGGCGCGTCCTGGAGGACGTGGAGACCCTCTCCGATCACCTGTATATCAGGTTGAGGGTCTCCACAAGACCGGGCCAGCCGCCACCCAGTCCTCGGGGGGGGCGGGGAGGGGGGACGGAGGAGTTCCCCAAGTGGTCCCTGTCCCAACTGGACAGGGCCAAGGCGGACGAGGCGGCGATGGTGGAGGCTTGGTGTGCTGCCCCACCCGCCGCCTTGGGAGTGGAGGAGAGGGCGCGCCGGTTCCGCTCCGCACTGCAGGCCGTGTGCGGAGCGGCCATGCCCCGGGCGAAACGGCTCTTCGCCCGGAGGAAGGTCTACTGGTGGTCCGCCGAAATTGCGGCAGTGCGGACCACCAGTAACAGTGCCCGCCGCGCCTACCAACACTGTAGGCGCAGGCGGCACACTGCGGAGGAGGAGGAGAGGCTCTACGGGGCCCTCAAAGAAGCCAAGGGGGCCCTAACCCTGTCGATAGCAAAGGCCAAGGATGAGGCACACGCCTCATTCTTGGCCACGCTGGACAGGGATCCGTGGGGGCGGCCGTACAGGGTGGTGCGCAACAAAATGCGCACTGCCCCCCCCATGGACTCTCTAGAGCCTCCCCTCCTGAGGAGGGTCATCGAGGGGCTGTTTCCGGCAGCTCCCTCGATAACTCCCCCGGTGATGACCGAGCCACCGGGGGACTTGGAGGACCCACTCGAGCTCGCCATCGCATCGGTAAGCGATGACGAGTTCGAGAGGGCGGTGGATCGGCTCCGGGGCTGCAAGAAAGCCCCGGGGCCCGACGGAGTACCGGGCCGGGTACTCCCCATCGCCCTAAAACACCTCGGGGACCGACTCAGGCAGTTGATGGACGACTGCCTGAGGGAGGGACGGTTCCCGAGGGTGTGGAAGGAGGGGAGGCTCTGCCTCCTCCGGAAAGAGGGTCGACCCCCGGACTGTCCCTCCGCCTATCGCCCCATAGTGCTGCTGGATGAGGCCGGGAAGATGATGGAGAGAATCCTGGCCTCCAGGATCCAGCAGCATCTGGAGACTGCCGGCCCGAACGTCTCTGATAGACAGTTCGGGTTCAGAGAGGGGCGGTCTACGCTCGACGCGCTGAAGTCCCTTAGGGACTTCTGTGAGTACGCGTCGAGCAGAGGGGAGGGTGTCGTCGCGGTGTCCCTTGACATCGCAAACGCGTTTGGCACTCTCCCCTATGGGGTGATAAGGGAGGCACTTATTTACCACCAAGTGCCTCCCTACCTGCGGCGGGTCATAGAGCACTACCTGACCGAGAGGGTAGTGCTCTATGAGCAGAGGGACGGTCGACGGGGGTCGACGGCGATGGCCTGCGGCGTACCCCAAGGTTCCGTGCTCGGTCCGCTCTTATGGAACCTGGGGTACGATTGGGCCATCAGGGGGGAGTTGCTCCCACGGACGGCCACCATCTGCTACGCAGATGACACCATGGTGGCCGTGCGTGGGACCGACATGAGGGAGGTGCTGTGCCGGGCGGAAGCGGCGGCTGAGCTGACCATTTACCGGATTGGTCGGCTCGGCCTGAGGGTGGCGCTCCCGAAGACTGAGGCGATAGTCTTCGGGGGCCGGGGGTGGAGGCTGCCGGCGGGTTTGGCGCTCACCCTGGGGGGGGAGTCGGTCCCGATCAAGCCCCACATAAAATATTTGGGGCTTGATCGGGACCGACGATGGAATTTCGGGGAGCATTTTTCACAATTGGCTCCCCGAATTGTGGGCGCCGCGTCGGCACTGAGCCGGCTGCTGCCGAACGTGGGTGGGCCGGGCTCCTTGTGCCGCCGGCTGTATGCCGGCGTTACAAGGAGCATGGCTCTGTACGGGGCCCCCATCTGGGCGGACAAGCTGTCCGCCCGGAACAGGGCCCTGCTACAGAGGCCACAGCGGGTGGTGGCCCTCCGTATTGTGAGGGCCTACATGACGGTGGCCCACGCCGCGGCCTGCCTCCTCGCCTGCACCCCGCCCTGGGAGTTGGACGCAGAGGTGCAGGCGGAGACCTACGCAGTTAGGTCCAGGGCCCGGGCGAGAGGAGAACGCCCGGACCCTGAGGAGGTGGAGGAGACGCGCCGGATGACGGAGCGCCGACTGCGGGACAGGTGGAAAGCGGACCTGGAGGACTCCCCCTATGGGACTCGGACCATAGGGGCGGTCCTCGGGTCGTTTGACACCTGGTTGGGGAGGGCAGTCGGCGCTACGTCGTACCGGCTTGTGCAGGTATTGACCGGACACGGATGCTTCGGTCATTACCTGCACAAAATTGGGAGGGAGCCCGGCCCGCAGTGCCATGAGTGCGGCGATCCGGACGACACGGCTCAGCACACTCTCGAGGTGTGCAGCCGGTGGAGTGCGGAGCGCCGCACTATGGCGCTAGCCATCGGTCGACGGGACCTCTCCCTGCACAGCGTTGTGTCTGCAATGCTGTGCAGCGACAGGTCCTGGAGGGCTGTGGCCTCCTTCTGCGAGTGTGTCATCTCGCAGAAGGAGGCCTCGGAGCGTGAGCGCGAGGATTCTCCTCTCGCGCATCCGCTCCGGCGTAGACGGCGGGGGTTGAGGCGGCGGCGTTTTGCCGCCCGCCTCAACCCTTAGTGACTGCGGGTGGGGGATGGGAGTCCCTCGCCCGCCGTAGGCTAGTCACTTGGCGGTCTGGGAGAGGGGCCAGGCGTGCTCGGCCTCTCTCTCCTTCGGCGCGGGTAGCCCCGGCAGGTGGCCGGGGCTGCCGGAAGGCGTCGTGGGCAGAGCTTCGGCGGTTCCACGGCGCCTTGCCTAACCGGCAGGAGGGTACGCCAGGGTGGTTTTTAGTGGGTTGCGCTCCCTTTCCCCCTCTCATTCGGAGGGGGGGCGGGGGGGTGAGTCCCACATATCCCCTCACTACTCCCATGGTGAGGGGAATGCATAAAGCATTTTCCACCCTGTCAAAAAAAAAAAAAAAAAAAAAAAAAGGTTAGGTTAGGTTAGGTTAGGTTAGGTTAGGTTAGGTTAGGTTAGGTTAGGTTAGGTTGGGGTGCAGGCCGGATTCCTCCACGTTGGCTTGGGTGTTGCAGTCTCTCTTGATCTCGATCCGGAGAGAACGCAGCATCTGGGCTGGTGCACCCTGGGCATTGGCTGAGACTTTTCCCCCTTGGGAATTCTTTCGGCCCATGGCTAATATCCGGCACGGGGGGGGGGGGGGAAGGTGACAGGGGTTTCTTGAAGGGTTGCGGTTGTGTACCGGCACTTCTGCCCCGGAAAGTTTCCTTCTGTCACCTGGGGGGGGATGGTGACGAGCAGCTTTTCTTCGGAAAAGTGGCCTCGTCACCATAGGGAGGCGGCGACAGAGGTCGTTGGAAGGGGCGGTTGCTGGGCCGCTTCCGCCCTGGACAGCTTCTTTCTGTGGCCCATTGACGGTTGGTGACTGGGGTAGCTTGAAGGGTCAGTTGCGTGTGCCTTCGAGGCCGTTTCTGTTCCTGGAAAGCTTAACCAGTTACCTGGAGGGGGCCGTGACAGAGGTGGTTGAAAGGGGCGGTTGCGTGTGCCTTTGAGGCCGTTTCCAAACCGGACAGCTGCTTTCTGTCACTTTGGTGGTTGGTGACTGGGCTTACCGAAAGACTGGGGCATGTTAACTCCGCTCTGCAACGGAGCACGAAGGTTCCGCTCTGCACCGGAGCATGACCCTGCTCAAGACGTACTCCCATGTCACCCGAGGGTCCTTCTACGTGTCTTTCGGAATCCCGGGGGGCACTGTAGTTATTGGTGGGACAGCTGTGGTGGGGTGTGTTTGAAGGGTATGGGGACCGACCCTAGAGGTTGGGTATCCGGAAAGCACCATCCACCACAGGCAGACCGTGTAGGGCCAGTGGGTTGGGGGCCCACATTGCACGGCTTTACCGGTCTGGGGAGATGGTCGTGGGCTGCTGACCGCAGCCGTCTCCTCCTTTGGCGGAGAAGGTGGGGCTCTTCGGAGCAGGCCAGGAGGCGTGTCAGTGGGCAAAGCTTAATTGCGGTTCCGCGGCGCCTCGCGACTGGCCAGGGGGGTAAACGCCGGAGTGGTTTTAGACGGTAGTTCTTTTGAGAGTCCGTCATACCTCCCATTGCACAGCCTTCCCCGGGCAGGGAGGATGCGTAAATGCATTTCCACTCCGTCATCAAAAAAAAAAAAAAAAAAAAAAGGTTAGGTTAGGTTAGGTTAGGTTAGGTTAGGTTAGGTTAGGTTAGGTTAGGTTAGGTTAGGTTAGGTTAGGTTAGGTTAGGTTAGGTTAGGTTAGGTTAGGTTAGGTTAGGTTAGGTTAGGTTAGGTTGGGGTGCAGGCCGGATTCCTCCACGTTGGCTTGGGTGTTGCAGTCTCTCTTGATCTCGATCCGGAGAGAACGCAGCATCTGGGCTGGTGCACCCTGGGCATTGGCTGAGACTTTTCCCCCTTGGGAATTCTTTCGGCCCATGGCTAATATCCGGCACGGGGGGGGGGGGGGGAAGGTGACAGGGGTTTATTGAAGGGTTGCGGTTGTGTACCGGCACTTCTGCCCCGGAAAGTTTCCATATGTAACCGGGGGGGGGATGGTGACGAGCAGCTTTTCTTCGGAAAAGTGGCCTCGTCACCATAGGGAGGCGGCGACAGAGGTCGTTGGAAGGGGCGGTTGCTGGGCCGCTTCCGCCCTGGACAGCTTCCTTCTGTGGCCCATTGACGGTTGGTGACTGGGGTAGCTTGAAGGGTCAGTTGCGTGTGCCTTCGAGGCCGTTTCTGTTCCTGGAAAGCTTAACCAGTTACCTGGAGGGGGCCGTGACAGAGGTAGTTGAAAGGGGCGGTTGCGTGTGCCTTTGAGGCCGTTTCCAAACCGGACAGCTGCTTTCTGTCACTTTGGTGGTTGGTGACTGGGCTTACCGAAAGACTGGGGCATGTTAACTCCGCTCTGCAACGGAGCACGAAGGTTCCGCTCTGCACCGGAGCATGACCCTGCTCAAGACGTACTCCCATGTCACCCGAGGGTCCTTCTACGTGTCTTTCGGAATCCCGGGGGGCACTGTAGTTATTGGTGGGACAGCTGTGGTGGGGTGTGTTTGAAGGGTATGGGGACCGACCCTTAGAGGTTGGGTATCCGGAAAGCACCATCCACCACAGGCAGACCGTGTAGGGCCAGTGGGTTGGGGGCCCACATTGCACGGCTTTACCGGTCTGGGGAGATGGTCGTGGGCTGCCGACCGCAGCCGTCTCCTCCTTTGGCGGAGAAGGTGGGGCTCTTCGGAGCAGGCCAGGAGGCGTGTCAGTGGGCAAAGCTTAATTGCGGTTCCGCGGCGCCTCGCGACTGGCCAGGGGGGTAAACGCCGGAGTGGTTTTAGACGGTAGTTCTTTTGAGAGTCCGTCATACCTCCCATTGCACAGCCTTCCCCGGGCAGGGAGGATGCGTAAATGCATTTCCACTCCGTCATCAAAAAAAAAAAAAAAAAAAGGTTAGGTTAGGTTAGGTTAGGTTGGGGTGCAGGCCGGATTCCTCCACGTTGGCTTGGGTGTTGCAGTCTCTCTTGATCTCGATCCGGAGAGAACGCAGCATCTGGGCTGGTGCACCCTGGGCATTGGCTGAGACTTTTCCCCCTTGGGAATTCTTTCGGCCCATGGCTAATATCCGGCACGGGGGGGGGGGGGAAGGTGACAGGGGTTTCTTGAAGGGTTGCGGTTGTGTACCGGCACTTCTGCCCCGGAAAGTTTCCTTCTGTCACCTGGGGGGGGATGGTGACGAGCAGCTTTTCTTCGGAAAAGTGGCCTCGTCACCATAGGGAGGCGGCGACAGAGGTCGTTGGAAGGGGCGGTTGCTGGGCCGCTTCCGCCCTGGACAGCTTCCTTCTGTGGCCCATTGACGGTTGGTGACTGGGGTAGCTTGAAGGGTCAGTTGCGTGTGCCTTCGAGGCCGTTTCTGTTCCTGGAAAGCTTAACCAGTTACCTGGAGGGGGCCGTGACAGAGGTGGTTGAAAGGGGCGGTTGCGTGTGCCTTTGAGGCCGTTTCCAAACCGGACAGCTGCTTTCTGTCACTTTGGTGGTTGGTGACTGGGCTTACCGAAAGACTGGGGCATGTTAACTCCGCTCTGCAACGGAGCACGAAGGTTCCGCTCTGCACCGGAGCATGACCCTGCTCAAGACGTACTCCCATGTCACCCGAGGGTCCTTCTACGTGTCTTTCGGAATCCCGGGGGGCACTGTAGTTATTGGTGGGACAGCTGTGGTGGGGTGTGTTTGAAGGGTATGGGGACCGACCCTAGAGGTTGGGTATCCGGAAAGCACCATCCACCACAGGCAGACCGTGTAGGGCCAGTGGGTTGGGGGCCCACATTGCACGGCTTTACCGGTCTGGGGAGATGGTCGTGGGCTGCTGACCGCAGCCGTCTCCTCCTTTGGCGGAGAAGGTGGGGCTCTTCGGAGCAGGCCAGGAGGCGTGTCAGTGGGCAAAGCTTAATTGCGGTTCCGCGGCGCCTCGCGACTGGCCAGGGGGGTAAACGCCGGAGTGGTTTTAGACGGTAGTTCTTTTGAGAGTCCGTCATACCTCCCATTGCACAGCCTTCCCCGGGCAGGGAGGATGCGTAAATGCATTTCCACTCCGTCATCAAAAAAAAAAAAAAAAAAAAAAAAAAAAAAAAAGGTTAGGTTAGGTTAGGTTAGGTTAGGTTAGGTTAGGTTAGGTTAGGTTAGGTTAGGTTAGGTTGGGGTGCAGGCCGGATTCCTCCACGTTGGCTTGGGTGTTGCAGTCTCTCTTGATCTCGATCCGGAGAGAACGCAGCATCTGGGCTGGTGCACCCTGGGCATTGGCTGAGACTTTTCCCTTTTGGGAATTCTTTCGGTCCATGGCTAATATCCGGCACGGGGGGGGAGGGGGGAAGGTGACAGGGGTTTCTTGAAGGGTTGCGGTTGTGTACCGGCACTTCTGCCCCGGAAAGTTTCCTTCTGTCACCTGGGGGGGGATGGTGACGAGCAGCTTTTCTTCGGAAAAGTGGCCTCGTCACCATAGGGAGGCGGCGACAGAGGTCGTTGGAAGGGGCGGTTGCTTTGGACCGTTTCCGCCCTGGACAGCTTCCTTCTGTGGCCCATTGACGGTTGGTGACTGGGGTAGCTTGAAGGGTCAGTTGCGTGTGCCTTCGAGGCCGTTTCTGTTCCTGGAAAGCTTAACCAGTTACCTGGAGGGGGCCGTGACAGAGGTGGTTGAAAGGGGCGGTTGCGTGTGCCTTTGAGGCCGTTTCCAAACCGGACAGCTGCTTTCTGTCACTTTGGTGGTTGGTGACTGGGCTTACCGAAAGACTGGGGCATGTTAACTCCGCTCTGCAACGGAGCACGAAGGTTCCGCTCTGCACCGGAGCATGACCCTGCTCAAGACGTACTCCCATGTCACCCGAGGGTCCTTCTACGTGTCTTTCGGAATCCCGGGGGGCACTGTAGTTATTGGTGGGACAGCTGTGGTGGGGTGTGTTTGAAGGGTATGGGGACCGACCCTAGAGGTTGGGTATCCGGAAAGCACCATCCACCACAGGCAGACCGTGTAGGGCCAGTGGGTTGGGGGCCCACATTGCACGGCTTTACCGGTCTGGGGAGATGGTCGTGGGCTGCTGACCGCAGCCGTCTCCTCCTTTGGCGGAGAAGGTGGGGCTCTTCGGAGCAGGCCAGGAGGCGTGTCAGTGGGCAAAGCTTAATTGCGGTTCCGCGGCGCCTCGCGACTGGCCAGGGGGGTAAACGCCGGAGTGGTTTTAGACGGTAGTTCTTTTGAGAGTCCGTCATACCTCCCATTGCACAGCCTTCCCCGGGCAGGGAGGATGCGTAAATGCATTTCCACTCCGTCATCAAAAAAAAAAAAAAAAAAAGGTTAGGTTAGGTTAGGTTAGGTTAGGTTAGGTTAGGTTGGGGTGCAGGCCGGATTACTCCACGTTGGCTTGGGTGTTGCAGTCTCTCTTGATCTCGATCCGGAGAGAACGCAGCATCTGGGCTGGTGCACCCTGGGCATTGGCTGAGACTTTTCCCCCTTGGGAATTCTTTCGGCCCATGGCTAATATCCGGCACGGGGGGGGGGGGGGGAAGGTGACAGGGGTTTCTTGAAGGGTTGCGGTTGTGTACCGGCACTTCTGCCCCGGAAAGTTTCCTTCTGTCACCTGGGGGGGGATGGTGACGAGCAGCTTTTCTTCGGAAAAGTGGCCTCGTCACCATAGGGAGGCGGCGACAGAGGTCGTTGGAAGGGGCGGTTGCTGGGCCGCTTCCGCCCTGGACAGCTTCCTTCTGTGGCCCATTGACGGTTGGTGACTGGGGTAGCTTGAAGGGTCAGTTGCGTGTGCCTTCGAGGCCGTTTCTGTTCCTGGAAAGCTTAACCAGTTACCTGGAGGGGGCCGTGACAGAGGTGGTTGAAAGGGGCGGTTGCGTGTGCCTTTGAGGCCGTTTCCAAACCGGACAGCTGCTTTCTGTCACTTTGGTGGTTGGTGACTGGGCTTACCGAAAGACTGGGGCATGTTAACTCCGCTCTGCAACGGAGCACGAAGGTTCCGCTCTGCACCGGAGCATGACCCTGCTCAAGACGTACTCCCATGTCACCCGAGGGTCCTTCTACGTGTCTTTCGGAATCCCGGGGGGCACTGTAGTTATTGGTGGGACAGCTGTGGTGGGGTGTGTTTGAAGGGTATGGGGACTGACCCTAGAGGTTGGGTATCCGGAAAGCACCATCCACCACAGGCAGACCGTGTAGGGCCAGTGGGTTGGGGGCCCACATTGCACGGCTTTACCGGTCTGGGGAGATGGTCGTGGGCTGCTGACCGCAGCCGTCTCCTCCTTTGGCGGAGAAGGTGGGGCTCTCCGGAGCAGGCCAGGAGGCGTGTCAGTGGGCAAAGCTTAATTGCGGTTCCGCGGCGCCTCGCGACTGGCCAGGGGGGTAAACGCCGGAGTGGTTTTAGACGGTAGTTCTTTTGAGAGTCCGTCATACCTCCCATTGCACAGCCTTCCCCGGGCAGGGAGGATGCGTAAATGCATTTCCACTCCGTCATCAAAAAAAAAAAAAAAAAAAAAAAGGTTAGGTTAGGTTAGGTTAGGTTAGGTTAGGTTTTGGGAGGGAGCCCGGCCCGCAGTGCCATGAGTGCGGCGATCCGGACGATACGGCTCAGCACACTCTCGAGGTGTGCAACCGGTGGAGTGCGGAGCGCCGCACTATGGCGCTAGCCATCGGTCGACGGGACCTCTCCCTGCACAGCGTTGTGTCTGCAATGCTGTGCAGCGACAGGTCCTGGAGGGCTGTGGCCTCCTTCTGCGAGTGTGTCATCTCGCAGAAGGAGGCCTCGGAGCGTGAGCGCGAGGATTCTCCTCTCGCGCATCCGCTCCGGCGTAGACGGCGGGGGGTGAGGCGGCGGCGTTTTGCCGCCCGCCTCAACCCTTAGTGACTGCGGGTGGGGGATGGGAGTCCCCCGCCCGCCGTAGGCTAGTCACTTGGCGGTCTGGGAGAGGGGCCAGGCGTGCTCGGCCTCTCTCTCCTTCGGCGCGGGTAGCCCCGGCAGACGGCCGGGGCTGCCGGAAGGCGTCGTGGGCAGAGCTTCGGCGGTTCCACGGCGCCTTGCCAAACCGGCAGGAGGGTACGCCAGGGTGGTTTTTAGTGGGTTGCGCTCCCTTTCCCCCTCTCATTCTGAGGGGGGGGGCGGGGGGTGAGTCCCACATATCCCCTCACTACTCCCATGGTGAGGGGAATGCATAAAGCATTTTCCACCCTGTCAAAAAAAAAAAAAAAAAGGTTAGGTTAGGTTAGGTTAGGTTAGGTTAGGTTAGGTTAGGTTAGGTTAGGTTAGGTTAGGTTAGGTTAGGTTAGGTTAGGTTAGGTTAGGTTAGGTTAGGTTAGTGCCCGGCTTGGGGCGAGGAGCGGCAAGAGCTGGTTGCCCAGCTAGGACAAGACCTGTCGCTCCCGGCTGTGGTCCAGGCAATGTTGGGCGGAGAAGCGGCCTGGGAGACGGTGCTCACATTTTGTGAACAGGTCATGAAGGACAAAGAGGCGGCAGAGCGTGAGCGAGAAGTCTGGGCCGAGGCTGATCAGATGCGCCGCCGCCGAATAGGTCGCAGGCGAGCCGCCCATGAGCGGAACCTGCCACCTTAACGGGAGCCAGCGGGCGGTGAACACGGGGACGTTCCTGCCCATGCTTGTTGGCTCCCTGAGATGGATGGAAGCGTGACCTCGTGTCCCGGAAGCGCTTCCACAGAGGAGGATCCCTAATTAGGATAGCCGGCTTGGGGGGTCGCGGAAGTATGTTGCCCGTAACCCCGCAACAAACTAGCGGCAAGAGGACACCATGGGGTTTAGTGGGTAGTGGGGCTGCGTTTCAGCCCCGAGCCCCACATAACCGTCCGGGCTCATCCCCGACCCGGCGGTATGCGTAAATGCATTCCCCATGACAAAAAAAAAAAAAAAAAAAAAAAAAAAAAAAGGTTAGGTTAGGTTAGGTTAGGTTAGGTTAGGTTAGGTTGACACCTGGTTGGGGAGGGCAGTCGGCGCTACGTCGTACCGGCTTGTGCAGGTATTGACCGGACACGGATGCTTCGGTCATTACCTGCACAAAATTGGGAGGGAGCCCGGCCCGCAGTGCCATGAGTGCGGCGATCCGGACGACACGGCTCAGCACACTCTCGAGGTGTGCAGCCGGTGGAGTGCGGAGCGCCGCACTATGGCGCTAGCCATCGGTCGACGGGACCTCTCCCTGCACAGCGTTGTGTCTGCAATGCTGTGCAGCGACAGGTCCTGGAGGGCTGTGGCCTCCTTCTGCGAGTGTGTCATCTCGCAGAAGGAGGCCTCGGAGCGTGAGCGCGAGGATTCTCCTCTCGCGCATCCGCTCCGGCGTAGACGGCGGGGGTTGAGGCGGCGGCGTTTTGCCGCCCGCCTCAACCCTTAGTGACTGCGGGTGGGGGATGGGAGTCCCTCGCCCGCCGTAGGCTAGTCACTTGGCGGTCTGGGAGAGGGGCCAGGCGTGCTCGGCCTCTCTCTCCTTCGGCGCGGGTAGCCCCGGCAGGTGGCCGGGGCTGCCGGAAGGCGTCGTGGGCAGAGCTTCGGCGGTTCCACGGCGCCTTGCCTAACCGGCAGGAGGGTACGCCAGGGTGGTTTTTAGTGGGTTGCGCTCCCTTTCCCCCTCTCATTCGGAGGGGGGGCGGGGGGGTGAGTCCCACATATCCCCTCACTACTCCCATGGTGAGGGGAATGCATAAAGCATTTTCCACCCTGTCAAAAAAAAAAAAAAAAAAAAAAAAAGGTTAGGTTAGGTTAGGTTAGGTTAGGTTAGGTTAGGTTAGGTTAGGTTAGGTTAGGTTGGGGTGCAGGCCGGATTCCTCCACGTTGGCTTGGGTGTTGCAGTCTCTCTTGATCTCGATCCGGAGAGAACGCAGCATCTGGGCTGGTGCACCCTGGGCATTGGCTGAGACTTTTCCCCCTTGGGAATTCTTTCGGCCCATGGCTAATATCCGGCACGGGGGGGGGGGGGGAAGGTGACAGGGGTTTCTTGAAGGGTTGCGGTTGTGTACCGGCACTTCTGCCCCGGAAAGTTTCCTTCTGTCACCTGGGGGGGGATGGTGACGAGCAGCTTTTCTTCGGAAAAGTGGCCTCGTCACCATAGGGAGGCGGCGACAGAGGTCGTTGGAAGGGGCGGTTGCTGGGCCGCTTCCGCCCTGGACAGCTTCTTTCTGTGGCCCATTGACGGTTGGTGACTGGGGTAGCTTGAAGGGTCAGTTGCGTGTGCCTTCGAGGCCGTTTCTGTTCCTGGAAAGCTTAACCAGTTACCTGGAGGGGGCCGTGACAGAGGTGGTTGAAAGGGGCGGTTGCGTGTGCCTTTGAGGCCGTTTCCAAACCGGACAGCTGCTTTCTGTCACTTTGGTGGTTGGTGACTGGGCTTACCGAAAGACTGGGGCATGTTAACTCCGCTCTGCAACGGAGCACGAAGGTTCCGCTCTGCACCGGAGCATGACCCTGCTCAAGACGTACTCCCATGTCACCCGAGGGTCCTTCTACGTGTCTTTCGGAATCCCGGGGGGCACTGTAGTTATTGGTGGGACAGCTGTGGTGGGGTGTGTTTGAAGGGTATGGGGACCGACCCTAGAGGTTGGGTATCCGGAAAGCACCATCCACCACAGGCAGACCGTGTAGGGCCAGTGGGTTGGGGGCCCACATTGCACGGCTTTACCGGTCTGGGGAGATGGTCGTGGGCTGCTGACCGCAGCCGTCTCCTCCTTTGGCGGAGAAGGTGGGGCTCTTCGGAGCAGGCCAGGAGGCGTGTCAGTGGGCAAAGCTTAATTGCGGTTCCGCGGCGCCTCGCGACTGGCCAGGGGGGTAAACGCCGGAGTGGTTTTAGACGGTAGTTCTTTTGAGAGTCCGTCATACCTCCCATTGCACAGCCTTCCCCGGGCAGGGAGGATGCGTAAATGCATTTCCACTCCGTCATCAAAAAAAAAAAAAAAAAAAAAAGGTTAGGTTAGGTTAGGTTAGGTTAGGTTAGGTTAGGTTAGGTTAGGTTAGGTTAGGTTAGGTTAGGTTAGGTTAGGTTAGGTTAGGTTAGGTTAGGTTAGGTTAGGTTAGGTTAGGTTAGGTTAGGTTGGGGTGCAGGCCGGATTCCTCCACGTTGGCTTGGGTGTTGCAGTCTCTCTTGATCTCGATCCGGAGAGAACGCAGCATCTGGGCTGGTGCACCCTGGGCATTGGCTGAGACTTTTCCCCCTTGGGAATTCTTTCGGCCCATGGCTAATATCCGGCACGGGGGGGGGGGGGGAAGGTGACAGGGGTTTCTTGAAGGGTTGCGGTTGTGTACCGGCACTTCTGCCCCGGAAAGTTTCCATCTGTCACCTGGGGGGGGATGGTGACGAGCAGCTTTTCTTCGGAAAAGTGGCCTCGTCACCATAGGGAGGCGGCGACAGAGGTCGTTGGAAGGGGCGGTTGCTGGGCCGCTTCCGCCCTGGACAGCTTCCTTCTGTGGCCCATTGACGGTTGGTGACTGGGGTAGCTTGAAGGGTCAGTTGCGTGTGCCTTCGAGGCCGTTTCTGTTCCTGGAAAGCTTAACCAGTTACCTGGAGGGGGCCGTGACAGAGGTAGTTGAAAGGGGCGGTTGCGTGTGCCTTTGAGGCCGTTTCCAAACCGGACAGCTGCTTTCTGTCACTTTGGTGGTTGGTGACTGGGCTTACCGAAAGACTGGGGCATGTTAACTCCGCTCTGCAACGGAGCACGAAGGTTCCGCTCTGCACCGGAGCATGACCCTGCTCAAGACGTACTCCCATGTCACCCGAGGGTCCTTCTACGTGTCTTTCGGAATCCCGGGGGGCACTGTAGTTATTGGTGGGACAGCTGTGGTGGGGTGTGTTTGAAGGGTATGGGGACCGACCCTTAGAGGTTGGGTATCCGGAAAGCACCATCCACCACAGGCAGACCGTGTAGGGCCAGTGGGTTGGGGGCCCACATTGCACGGCTTTACCGGTCTGGGGAGATGGTCGTGGGCTGCCGACCGCAGCCGTCTCCTCCTTTGGCGGAGAAGGTGGGGCTCTTCGGAGCAGGCCAGGAGGCGTGTCAGTGGGCAAAGCTTAATTGCGGTTCCGCGGCGCCTCGCGACTGGCCAGGGGGGTAAACGCCGGAGTGGTTTTAGACGGTAGTTCTTTTGAGAGTCCGTCATACCTCCCATTGCACAGCCTTCCCCGGGCAGGGAGGATGCGTAAATGCATTTCCACTCCGTCATCAAAAAAAAAAAAAAAAAAAGGTTAGGTTAGGTTAGGTTAGGTTGGGGTGCAGGCCGGATTCCTCCACGTTGGCTTGGGTGTTGCAGTCTCTCTTGATCTCGATCCGGAGAGAACGCAGCATCTGGGCTGGTGCACCCTGGGCATTGGCTGAGACTTTTCCCCCTTGGGAATTCTTTCGGCCCATGGCTAATATCCGGCACGGGGGGGGGGGGGAAGGTGACAGGGGTTTCTTGAAGGGTTGCGGTTGTGTACCGGCACTTCTGCCCCGGAAAGTTTCCTTCTGTCACCTGGGGGGGGATGGTGACGAGCAGCTTTTCTTCGGAAAAGTGGCCTCGTCACCATAGGGAGGCGGCGACAGAGGTCGTTGGAAGGGGCGGTTGCTGGGCCGCTTCCGCCCTGGACAGCTTCCTTCTGTGGCCCATTGACGGTTGGTGACTGGGGTAGCTTGAAGGGTCAGTTGCGTGTGCCTTCGAGGCCGTTTCTGTTCCTGGAAAGCTTAACCAGTTACCTGGAGGGGGCCGTGACAGAGGTGGTTGAAAGGGGCGGTTGCGTGTGCCTTTGAGGCCGTTTCCAAACCGGACAGCTGCTTTCTGTCACTTTGGTGGTTGGTGACTGGGCTTACCGAAAGACTGGGGCATGTTAACTCCGCTCTGCAACGGAGCACGAAGGTTCCGCTCTGCACCGGAGCATGACCCTGCTCAAGACGTACTCCCATGTCACCCGAGGGTCCTTCTACGTGTCTTTCGGAATCCCGGGGGGCACTGTAGTTATTGGTGGGACAGCTGTGGTGGGGTGTGTTTGAAGGGTATGGGGACCGACCCTAGAGGTTGGGTATCCGGAAAGCACCATCCACCACAGGCAGACCGTGTAGGGCCAGTGGGTTGGGGGCCCACATTGCACGGCTTTACCGGTCTGGGGAGATGGTCGTGGGCTGCTGACCGCAGCCGTCTCCTCCTTTGGCGGAGAAGGTGGGGCTCTTCGGAGCAGGCCAGGAGGCGTGTCAGTGGGCAAAGCTTAATTGCGGTTCCGCGGCGCCTCGCGACTGGCCAGGGGGGTAAACGCCGGAGTGGTTTTAGACGGTAGTTCTTTTGAGAGTCCGTCATACCTCCCATTGCACAGCCTTCCCCGGGCAGGGAGGATGCGTAAATGCATTTCCACTCCGTCATCAAAAAAAAAAAAAAAAAAAAAAAAAAAAAAAAGGTTAGGTTAGGTTAGGTTAGGTTAGGTTAGGTTAGGTTAGGTTAGGTTAGGTTAGGTTAGGTTGGGGTGCAGGCCGGATTCCTCCACGTTGGCTTGGGTGTTGCAGTCTCTCTTGATCTCGATCCGGAGAGAACGCAGCATCTGGGCTGGTGCACCCTGGGCATTGGCTGAGACTTTTCCCTTTTGGGAATTCTTTCGGTCCATGGCTAATATCCGGCACGGGGGGGGAGGGGGGAAGGTGACAGGGGTTTCTTGAAGGGTTGCGGTTGTGTACCGGCACTTCTGCCCCGGAAAGTTTCCTTCTGTCACCTGGGGGGGGGATGGTGACGAGCAGCTTTTCTTCGGAAAAGTGGCCTCGTCACCATAGGGAGGCGGCGACAGAGGTCGTTGGAAGGGGCGGTTGCTTTGGACCGTTTCCGCCCTGGACAGCTTCCTTCTGTGGCCCATTGACGGTTGGTGACTGGGGTAGCTTGAAGGGTCAGTTGCGTGTGCCTTCGAGGCCGTTTCTGTTCCTGGAAAGCTTAACCAGTTACCTGGAGGGGGCCGTGACAGAGGTGGTTGAAAGGGGCGGTTGCGTGTGCCTTTGAGGCCGTTTCCAAACCGGACAGCTGCTTTCTGTCACTTTGGTGGTTGGTGACTGGGCTTACCGAAAGACTGGGGCATGTTAACTCCGCTCTGCAACGGAGCACGAAGGTTCCGCTCTGCACCGGAGCATGACCCTGCTCAAGACGTACTCCCATGTCACCCGAGGGTCCTTCTACGTGTCTTTCGGAATCCCGGGGGGCACTGTAGTTATTGGTGGGACAGCTGTGGTGGGGTGTGTTTGAAGGGTATGGGGACCGACCCTAGAGGTTGGGTATCCGGAAAGCACCATCCACCACAGGCAGACCGTGTAGGGCCAGTGGGTTGGGGGCCCACATTGCACGGCTTTACCGGTCTGGGGAGATGGTCGTGGGCTGCTGACCGCAGCCGTCTCCTCCTTTGGCGGAGAAGGTGGGGCTCTTCGGAGCAGGCCAGGAGGCGTGTCAGTGGGCAAAGCTTAATTGCGGTTCCGCGGCGCCTCGCGACTGGCCAGGGGGGTAAACGCCGGAGTGGTTTTAGACGGTAGTTCTTTTGAGAGTCCGTCATACCTCCCATTGCACAGCCTTCCCCGGGCAGGGAGGATGCGTAAATGCATTTCCACTCCGTCATCAAAAAAAAAAAAAAAAAAAGGTTAGGTTAGGTTAGGTTAGGTTAGGTTAGGTTAGGTTGGGGTGCAGGCCGGATTCCTCCACGTTGGCTTGGGTGTTGCAGTCTCTCTTGATCTCGATCCGGAGAGAACGCAGCATCTGGGCTGGTGCACCCTGGGCATTGGCTGAGACTTTTCCCCCTTGGGAATTCTTTCGGCCCATGGCTAATATCCGGCACGGGGGGGGGGGGGGAAGGTGACAGGGGTTTCTTGAAGGGTTGCGGTTGTGTACCGGCACTTCTGCCCCGGAAAGTTTCCTTCTGTCACCTGGGGGGGGATGGTGACGAGCAGCTTTTCTTCGGAAAAGTGGCCTCGTCACCATAGGGAGGCGGCGACAGAGGCCGTTGGAAGGGGCGGTTGCTGGGCCGCTTCCGCCCTGGACAGCTTCCTTCTGTGGCCCATTGACGGTTGGTGACTGGGGTAGCTTGAAGGGTCAGTTGCGTGTGCCTTCGAGGCCGTTTCTGTTCCTGGAAAGCTTAACCAGTTACCTGGAGGGGGCCGTGACAGAGGTGGTTGAAAGGGGCGGTTGCGTGTGCCTTTGAGGCCGTTTCCAAACCGGACAGCTGCTTTCTGTCACTTTGGTGGTTGGTGACTGGGCTTACCGAAAGACTGGGGCATGTTAACTCCGCTCTGCAACGGAGCACGAAGGTTCCGCTCTGCACCGGAGCATGACCCTGCTCAAGACGTACTCCCATGTCACCCGAGGGTCCTTCTACGTGTCTTTCGGAATCCCGGGGGGCACTGTAGTTATTGGTGGGACAGCTGTGGTGGGGTGTGTTTGAAGGGTATGGGGACTGACCCTAGAGGTTGGGTATCCGGAAAGCACCATCCACCACAGGCAGACCGTGTAGGGCCAGTGGGTTGGGGGCCCACATTGCACGGCTTTACCGGTCTGGGGAGATGGTCGTGGGCTGCTGACCGCAGCCGTCTCCTCCTTTGGCGGAGAAGGTGGGGCTCTCCGGAGCAGGCCAGGAGGCGTGTCAGTGGGCAAAGCTTAATTGCGGTTCCGCGGCGCCTCGCGACTGGCCAGGGGGGTAAACGCCGGAGTGGTTTTAGACGGTAGTTCTTTTGAGAGTCCGTCATACCTCCCATTGCACAGCCTTCCCCGGGCAGGGAGGATGCGTAAATGCATTTCCACTCCGTCATCAAAAAAAAAAAAAAAAAAAAAAAGGTTAGGTTAGGTTAGGTTAGGTTAGGTTAGGTTTTGGGAGGGAGCCCGGCCCGCAGTGCCATGAGTGCGGCGATCCGGACGATACGGCTCAGCACACTCTCGAGGTGTGCAACCGGTGGAGTGCGGAGCGCCGCACTATGGCGCTAGCCATCGGTCGACGGGACCTCTCCCTGCACAGCGTTGTGTCTGCAATGCTGTGCAGCGACAGGTCCTGGAGGGCTGTGGCCTCCTTCTGCGAGTGTGTCATCTCGCAGAAGGAGGCCTCGGAGCGTGAGCGCGAGGATTCTCCTCTCGCGCATCCGCTCCGGCGTAGACGGCGGGGGGTGAGGCGGCGGCGTTTTGCCGCCCGCCTCAACCCTTAGTGACTGCGGGTGGGGGATGGGAGTCCCCCGCCCGCCGTAGGCTAGTCACTTGGCGGTCTGGGAGAGGGGCCAGGCGTGCTCGGCCTCTCTCTCCTTCGGCGCGGGTAGCCCCGGCAGACGGCCGGGGCTGCCGGAAGGCGTCGTGGGCAGAGCTTCGGCGGTTCCACGGCGCCTTGCCAAACCGGCAGGAGGGTACGCCAGGGTGGTTTTTAGTGGGTTGCGCTCCCTTTCCCCCTCTCATTCTGAGGGGGGGGCGGGGGGTGAGTCCCACATATCCCCTCACTACTCCCATGGTGAGGGGAATGCATAAAGCATTTTCCACCCTGTCAAAAAAAAAAAAAAAAAGGTTAGGTTAGGTTAGGTTAGGTTAGGTTAGGTTAGGTTAGGTTAGGTTAGGTTAGGTTAGGTTAGGTTAGGTTAGGTTAGGTTAGGTTAGGTTAGGTTAGGTTAGTGCCCGGCTTGGGGCGAGGAGCGGCAAGAGCTGGTTGCCCAGCTAGGACAAGACCTGTCGCTCCCGGCTGTGGTCCAGGCAATGTTGGGCGGAGAAGCGGCCTGGGAGACGGTGCTCACATTTTGTGAACAGGTCATGAAGGACAAAGAGGCGGCAGAGCGTGAGCGAGAAGTCTGGGCCGAGGCTGATCAGATGCGCCGCCGCCGAATAGGTCGCAGGCGAGCCGCCCATGAGCGGAACCTGCCACCTTAACGGGAGCCAGCGGGCGGTGAACACGGGGACGTTCCTGCCCATGCTTGTTGGCTCCCTGAGATGGATGGAAGCGTGACCTCGTGTCCCGGAAGCGCTTCCACAGAGGAGGATCCCTAATTAGGATAGCCGGCTTGGGGGGTCGCGGAAGTATGTTGCCCGTAACCCCGCAACAAACTAGCGGCAAGAGGACACCATGGGGTTTAGTGGGTAGTGGGGCTGCGTTTCAGCCCCGAGCCCCACATAACCGTCCGGGCTCATCCCCGACCCGGCGGTATGCGTAAATGCATTCCCCATGACAAAAAAAAAAAAAAAAAAAAAAAAAAAAAAAGGTTAGGTTAGGTTAGGTTAGGTTAGGTTAGGTTAGGTTCCTGGTTGGGGAGGGCAGTCGGCGCTACGTCGTACCGGCTTGTGCAGGTATTGACCGGACACGGATGCTTCGGTCATTACCTGCACAAAATTGGGAGGGAGCCCGGCCCGCAGTGCCATGAGTGCGGCGATCCGGACGACACGGCTCAGCACACTCTCGAGGTGTGCAGCCGGTGGAGTGCGGAGCGCCGCACTATGGCGCTAGCCATCGGTCGACGGGACCTCTCCCTGCACAGCGTTGTGTCTGCAATGCTGTGCAGCGACAGGTCCTGGAGGGCTGTGGCCTCCTTCTGCGAGTGTGTCATCTCGCAGAAGGAGGCCTCGGAGCGTGAGCGCGAGGATTCTCCTCTCGCGCATCCGCTCCGGCGTAGACGGCGGGGGTTGAGGCGGCGGCGTTTTGCCGCCCGCCTCAACCCTTAGTGACTGCGGGTGGGGGATGGGAGTCCCTCGCCCGCCGTAGGCTAGTCACTTGGCGGTCTGGGAGAGGGGCCAGGCGTGCTCGGCCTCTCTCTCCTTCGGCGCGGGTAGCCCCGGCAGGTGGCCGGGGCTGCCGGAAGGCGTCGTGGGCAGAGCTTCGGCGGTTCCACGGCGCCTTGCCTAACCGGCAGGAGGGTACGCCAGGGTGGTTTTTAGTGGGTTGCGCTCCCTTTCCCCCCTCTCATTCGGAGGGGGGGCGGGGGGGTGAGTCCCACATATCCCCTCACTACTCCCATGGTGAGGGGAATGCATAAAGCATTTTCCACCCTGTCAAAAAAAAAAAAAAAAAAAAAAAAAAAAAAAAAAAAAAAAAAAAAAAAAAAAAAAAAAAAAGGTTAGGTTAGGTTAGGTTAGGTTAGGTTAGGTTAGGTTAGGTTCCCCCCCGAATGTGCTGCCACCTTGTCGTGGTGGGGGGGCTTGCGTGTTTCAGTGATCCTCGACGCTATACCGGACAGGGCTACCCATACCGGAAAGTTCCGAGGTGAGGGACCAGACTAAGAGCGGCACTTTCCCTTTCCACTCCCACCTTCCCATTCCTTTCCTTGATATCCCTCCTTTTCCTTCCCCTTACCCATCCTTCTCCACTTCCACCGAACCAGTGGCGGGATACCCACTGTCATGGGCCAGCGCGGGCCCGGGGAACTAAATACTCCCCGAAAGTGCGCACTTGTGGTGGAAGGCTGCTCCCGACTACTCTCCTCGGAGAGTAGTTAGAGGAGTGCAGCAGCGTCTTCTGCTTTGCAGAGGGCGTTTTGGAGTAGAGGGCCTTCTCCTAGGAGAGTGGGCGATGGATGATTGGGGGTTGTCCTCGAAAGAGGTACAACGGGGCCCGGCGATGTGCCAGGTGCACTCGGTTTAGCCGACGTCGAGCCTAACTCGTTTCCCGTCTGGAGTGTCGTGGATCACGTCTCGCGGCTCCGACGGGCCGAGGACCTTGCCTTAACCGGCTGGGTCGAGGGGAGTAAACCTCATAAAAAATCCCTCAATCCTAAGCGGCGCCGCACCGCGAGGGGATGCATGGCTGAGAGGTGGTCAGCTGTTAGTGCGTTGCCCCGTCAGAGTACCTGCCGACCCTCTGACGGGAGATGCTAGGCTTGTCCAGGTGCACGGGCACCTCCTGGATCGACCGATAATCCCTATCACTCGTGGGAACAAAAATGGAAAAAGCAACAACCCAACCAAACGGCCCTTCTCAGGGCCAACCCGGAAACGGCCCTTCTGAGGGCCAACCTGAAAACGGCCCTTCTCAGGGCCAAAACGCAGACACCGACACCACTGTGGCGGAACAGCTACTGGAGATGGCAAGGCTGAAGGACGTTGAGCTGATGGAGGAGATGATGTTGGAGGTTGACTCTGACTCGTCTCTTCCATCAGTTCACGTCAAAAACGTGAAGCGGCCGCACGACGAAGATGAAGTATTGACTGGGCCGGCTATCAAGCCCAAAATCAATACCGCTAGGAGGGGCAAGACTTTAACTGGAGGAAACAACTCGGGCCTCAGGGCGGGTAAGACTGTTCTGAGGTTCCCCATTTTCCGAGACGTTGAGGCGGAGGCGGGTGCGGTCGGTGAATACCGCGTTAACCGTGACTCCTCGCCGCCTCGGAGTCGTGGGAGAAGGGCCCTTAAAAGAGGCCAGATACGAAGGAGCTCATCGGTTCCGCGGGACCGCAGCCCTGTTAGGAACGAGGATGACGGTGGGTACATTTCTGTCGTCCGGAATGCCGCACTTCAGGTTTTGGCGGAAGCCAGAAATTGTGGCAATTTAAAGGGGGATGTCTGGGGCCGCATGAACACTGCGTGCAAGAACATCTTAGCGGCCACAGACATTCTCGATGGAACAGACGGAGGAGACGATGTGGAGGTGAGAGCTCTGCGCGCAGACAACAAGCGCATGAGGGAAGAGCTCTCCCTCGTACGACAGGAAGTGAAGGCCCTAAGGACTGCTTTTTCCGAAAGGAATAAGCAGCCCCCGCAGAGCCACGCCCCCGAAGACGGCCTCCCACAGGCCTTGGGGCAGGCAATGATTGAGCTGAGGGAGGACCTGAAGAGGGATCTGTTCACCTCGATAGGAGAGATGGTGAACGTTCGGATCGGGGAGGTCCGGGCCCTTCTCCCCGCATCTCCGATCGTTCGCCCACCGCTGGCAGCGGATCGGAGGAGGGCTGAACAGGTGGCTGACCCCGATGTGTCGGCTCCCCCAGCTAGGTTAGCTCCTCCCACCAGGGCGGCTCCTCCAGCCAGTGCGGCTCCCAACAACAGGTCGGCTTCCAGCGCGGGTCACCCCACTAGCGCTCGGAAAGCACCCCCTGCCAAGCCAGCGCGCCCTGCTCGTCGGGCCAAAGAGACGAGACCGTTGGCTGCTCTTCGTCCCCCTCCTATCCGCGAGTTCGCCCCGGCGGTTCCGGCAGTACAAAAGCCACTGCCGCCCACCCAAATGTCGTGGTCGGACGCGGTGAAGAGGGGTAAGAAGAAGAAGAAGAAGGTCGCCCCACCACCTAAACACACAGCCACAGGCAACAGGCCCGCGCCGGGCCCCAAGAAACTGCCTGCTCCCTCAACGGCTGCTGTGGTAGTTGCCGTAAAGGAGGGCAGCGAGGCCACCTACGCCAGCGTCATGGCCAAGGCCATGAAGTCCTTCTCGCTGGCGGAGGTTGGCCTTGAGCATGTCAGGGTCCGTAAGACGCAGACCGGGGCCCGCCTCATTGAGGTCCCGGGCGCGAACGGGGCAGCGGCGGCGGATGCGCTATGCGCAAAACTTGACGGGTTGGTTGGCGACGTGGCCAAAGTCTACCGACCCGTCAAAATGGCGGAAATCCGGGTGGGTGGTCTCGATGAGACCATCACCCCGGAGGACATCGCGGCGGCAATGGTGGCCAAGACTGGGTGCTCCCCCACCCAGGTGAAGGTTGGCGCCATCCGGGTCCGATTCGACGGATCTGGCGTGGCGAACGCGCAGTGCCCGGTGACCGTGGCCAACACGCTGGCAACAGCAGGACGACTACTGGTGGGGTGGTCGTCCGCCAGCGTGACTGCACTGGAGGCGAGGCCCATGCGGTGCTTCCGATGCCAAGGCATCGGACACAGCGGGGCCCTCTGCCCCTCAACCGTGGACCGGTCAAATTGGTGCCACCGGTGCAGTGGGCCGGACCACTGGAGGGCCTCCTGCATGGCCGCGCCGCATTGCGACGTTTGCCTAAAAGCGCGACGTCCAGCGGACCACGTAATGGGGGGACGGAGGTGCAGCCCGCCACACACGAGGGGCAAGGCTGGTCAGACAACGTCCCCCTCTACAAGGCGTGCCGCCAATGCGGCTAGGCAGGAAGGTAGCCAGATGGACCTCTAAATGCCAGCACACCAGCATTTAGAGGTCCTTCAGGCGAACGCCAACCACTCCGCCCGCGCCCAAGATCTGCTCATGCAGGTCATGGCGGAGTGGGGCATAGGCGTTTTGGTGGTGGCTGAGCCGTACTTCGTCCCCCCCCAGTCTAACTGGGTCGGGGCGACGGACGGCTCGGTTGCCATTGCGGTACCGGCGATGGGTGACCTCCCCCCCCTATCGGGAATGGCCAGGGGTTCGGGCTTCGCGGTGGCCAAGTGGGGAGAAACTGTCCTAGTGGCAGTTTACTTCTCCCCGAATAGGCCGCTGCGGGAGTTTGAAGCCTTCCTGGTGGGGCTGGGGAGAGTCGTCGGAGGGGCGGCGCCGGCGCCATTGGTGGTGATGGGGGACCTAAACGCCAAGAGCGCGGCGTGGGGTTCCCCCATCACGGACCCGAGAGGGGTGGCCCTCGAAGACTGGGTGGCGGCGATGGGGCTTGAGGTGCTCAACCGGGGCGACGCCAACACGTGTGTGCGGCGGCAGGGAGGGTCGATCGTGGACGTCTCGTTCGCGACCCCTGCCATTGCCGCACGAATCACGGACTGGCGCGTCCTGCAGGAGGTAGAGACCCTCTCCGACCATTTATACGTTCGGATGAGGGTCAGCACCTCGCCAGGGGTGCCGCCGCCCAGCCCGAGAGGGCGGAGGGGGAGAGGAGGAGGAGGGGCTTTCCCAAGGTGGACCCTGGCCCGCCTCGACATGGGAGCGGCGGTGGAGGCGGCCATGGTGGAGGCGTGGTGTGCGCCCCCACCGGTCTCCTTGGGGGTGGAGGAGCGGGCAGCCCGGTTTCGCGTCGCACTAACGTCGGTGTGCGACGCGGCCATGCCCCGGGCCCGAAGGCTGCCCGCCAAGAGGCAGGTGTACTGGTGGTCGCAGGAGATTGCGGCCCTGCGAGCCGCCAGTGATGCCGCCCGCCGCGCATACACGCGCTGCAGGAGGCGGCGACACCTGCCGGAGGAGGAAGAGCATCTCCACAGAGAGCTGAAGGTGGCGAAGGACGCTCTCTCTGTGGAGATAGCTCGCAGAAAGGACGAGGCGCGTGAGGAGTTCCTGGCCACGTTGGATAGGGATCCGTGGGGGCGGCCATACCGAGTTGTGCGCAACAAAATGCGTTGCGCACCCCCCATGGACTCCCTTGAGCCGGAGCTCCTCACGAGGATTGTGGAGGGACTCTTCCCGGCTGCGGCGGCCTTCCAGCCGCCCGCAATGGTGGGCCCCACGGTTGAGGAGGTTGATCAAGATGATCCCCCTCCCGTGACGGACGACGAAATGGAGAACATCGTCGACCGTCTCCGGTCCTGCAGAAAGGCACCAGGACCGGATGGGGTACCGGGAAGAGTCCTCCACATTGTGGCGGAGCACCTCGGGGACCGCTTGCGGACCCTCTTTGATGATTGTATCAAGGAGGGGCGCTTCCCGAGGTGCTGGAAGGAGGGACGCCTCGTCCTCCTTCGGAAGGAGGGTAGGCCGTTGGATACCCCTGCCGGTCACCGCCCCATCGTCCTCCTAGATGAGACGGGCAAGATGCTAGAGCGCATCCTGTCCCGTCGCATCGTCCAACATCTGGAGGACGTGGGGCCTAACATCTCCGACCGGCAGTTCGGGTTCCGGGAGGGACGGTCCACTATGGACGCGCTTTCGTCCCTCCGGAACTTCTGTGGGAACGCGGAGGCGAAGGGTGAGGGGGTCGTGGCGGTGTCGCTAGACATCGCCAACGCATTTGGCTCCCTGCCCTTCTCGGTCATCAGCGAGGCCCTCCGCTTCCACAGGGTGCCCGGGTATCTGCGGCGGATTGTGGAGCACTACCTAACCGACAGGGTAGTGCTCTACGATCGTGGGGGTCTGCGGATCGCTCACCCGATGTCGTGCGGTGTTCCCCAGGGGTCCGTGTTAGGACCCCTGCTATGGAACATAGGGTACGACTGGGTGATCCGCGGAGCGCTCCTTCCCCGCATGGCCACCCTTTGTTATGCCGACGATACAATGGTGGCCGTGCGGGGACGTGAGCTGGAGGAGGCCCTTCGGAGGGCGTCGTTGGCGGCAGACCTGGTTGTCGGCCGCATCCGACAGCTGGGTCTGGAGGTGTCCCTCCCGAAGACAGACGCTATTGTCTTCGGGGGGAGGGGATGGCGTCCACGTTGTGGATTGTCCATCCCTGTGGCGGGGGAAGCGGTCCAGGTGAAGGGTACGATAAAGTACCTTGGCCTCATCCTGGACCGGAGGTGGGATTTCGGGGAGCATTTCCGCCAACTTGCTCCCCGGGTGGTAGGCGCCGCGTCGGCCCTGGGCCGCATGTTGCCGAACGTGGGGGGGCCTCAAGCGCCATGCCGACGCCTGTTTGCAGGCGTAGTGCGTAGCATGGCGCTATATGGAGCGCCAATCTGGGCCGACAAGCTGTCGGCCAAGAATAAGGCGCTCCTAAGGAGGCCCCAAAGAGTGGTGGCCCTCCGAATAGTGAGGGCCTATGTGACGGTGGCACATGCGGCCGCGTGTGTCTTGGCCTGCACCCCGCCGTGGGAGCTAGATGCTCAGGTGCAGGCCGAGACATACCGGATGAGGGCCGGGTTCCGGGCGAGGAGACAGCGCCCGGACTCGGAGACGGTGGAGGGGGCCCGTCGAATGACGGAGCGGCGCCTGAGGGACCGGTGGAAAAGCGACCTGGAGGACTCCCCCTATGGACTCCGCACCATAGGGGCACTCCTCCCGTCGCTGGACCACTGGTTGGAGAGGAGGTACGGTACCGCCACGTACCGTCTTGTGCAGGTGATGACCGGGCACGGGTGCTTCGGCCATTACCTGCACAAGATTAGGAGAGAGCCCAGTCCGGTTTGCCACGAGTGCGGCGATCCGGACGACACGGCCCAGCACACCCTAGAGGTGTGCTCGAAGTGGGATCCGGAGCGCCGCACTCTGGTTGCGGACACAGGGCTCTCCGATCTCTCACTGCACAGCGTCGTGTCGGCCATGCTGAGCAGTGAGAGATCGTGGTTGGCGGTCGTCTCCTTCTGCGAGAGCATTGTCTCGCAGAAGGAGGCGGCGGAGCGGGAGCGCGAGGAGGACGTGGATGCGCACCCGCTCCGGCGTAGACGTGTGGGGCGAAGGCGGAGGCAGTTTGCCACCCGCCTGAACCCCTAGTAGGACCGTGGGGATAGGGTCCCACACAAAGGTCCTACACGTCTGGGGGAGGGTTCGGCGTGTTAACTGAACCCTCCCTCCTTTGGCGCAGGTGCCCCAGCAACAGGCTGGGGCGGCTGGGGGGCACCCAGTGGTGAATAGTCATCAGCCCACGGTGCCCCCGTTAACAGCCTGTGGAGGTTAACACCGGTGAGGTTTTAGTGGGTAGGCTTCCCCCTTCCCCTTCGCTCTGAAGGGTAGGGGGTTGAGAGTCCCACATAACCCTCCAATATGGTCGTCCCTAGACCGGAGGGTACGCGTAAATGCGTTTCCTCACCGTTAAAAAAAAAAAAAAAAAAAAAAAAAAAAAGGTTAGGTTAGGTTCCCCCCCGAATGTGCTGCCACCTTGTCGTGGTGGGGGGGCTTGCGTGTTTCAGTGATCCTCGACGCTATACCGGACAGGGCTACCCATACCGGAAAGTTCCGAGGTGAGGGACCAGACTAAGAGCGGCACTTTCCCTTTCCATTCCCACCTTCCCATTCCTTTCCTTGATATCCCTCCTTTTCCTTCCCCTTACCCATCCTTCCCCACATCCACCGAACCAGTGGCGGGATACCCACTGTCATGGGCCAGCGCGGGCCCGGGGAATTAAATACTCCCCGAAAGTGTGCACTTATGGTGGAAGGCTGCTCCCGACTACTCTCCACGGAGAGTAGTTAGGGGAGTGCAGCAGCGTTCTCTGCTCTGCAGAGGGCGTCAGGGTTGGGGTGGATGGCCTTTGGTGCAGGGCCTAAAACGCACGCAAGGAGTATGGAGAGTGGCCATAAAAAGAAACTACCCCAGGAGGGTACCCTAACGGGAGAACCCCTCCCCGTGTCTGTGGACGCGGGCTGCCCCTCGTATTCTGGGGGGGGCAAAAGCCGCTTCGTAGGCCAGCGCAAGACTGGCCTCCGTGAACACGACTTACGCAAACCCATAACGGATACTGATGATGAAAGCAATGACGATGACCTCTTGACGACGGAATTGGACCTGACGAGCCGGATGAGAGAGCGCGTCCAGCCGGAACGAGCCGAGGAGGCCGACTCTTTGTCGGATTCCTCTCTCCGTTCGGTGAGACTGACGACCTCATCTGCGACCAAAAGACCATTGGAGATATTGCAGGACGAACTGGTTTACGATGCTGAAACGTGTTCGGCATCCAAAATCAAAACGGCCCACAGAGGCAGAGGACGAAAGCCGGGAACACCCGGACTGGGCCTGACCAAGGCCCAAATGGTTCGACAAAACACCGAAAAAGCGACGAAACAAACGGATAGGACTGAGCTGCAATCGCCTCTTACCTTGGAGAGACCGACGAAAGATGCGCTCGTCCACCTCGTGCTCACGGAAGTCCAGAACATCCGCGAGGCCACGAGAATATCCGGACACCTCAAAGGCACAGTGAGGAAGCAAATCAACCTCGCCACCAAAGCGATTGGTGAAGCGGTTGAAGAGCTGGGGATATTTACCCGGGACGACGAGACGCGCAGCCTGAGGGCCGATAATGCGCGTCTTCAGCGTCAGGTAGATGTCCTCAAAGCGGAGATGAGGACCTTGCGTGACATGGCTTTCGCAGAGCGCGCAAGGGAAAATGGACCATCTACTAGCGGAGCCCAGCCACATAACACCCAGGCTGGCCTAGTAGACCTCGTGGAAGGGGTAAGGCGTGACTTGCTTGTGTCCCTTGGGGGCATGATAAATGCCCGCCTTGGAAACATTGAGTCTCGCCTTCCACCTGAACCGGTATTGCGGCCACCACTGGCTGCTGACGAAAAAGGGTCAGCCCCAACCAGGGCTCGATCTGCTACAGCCCCAACATCGAGGCCACAGCAGAACAAAAGGACAGAGCAGACGGCTAAGCCAAAAACCGCGCCCCAACAAGCTGGTGTGACTTTGGCTACTTCGGGAGCACGGCCGGGTGAAGGCACTGGTCGGAACTATGCGGAGGTGGCCAGGGATGGTGTTCGCTTGGACTCACCCCGCCCGCCCATTGTGTCTGCCCCAGCACAAAAGACACCCTTAGCCCAGAAAAAAAGGCAACCGAAGAGGAATAAGGGCAAGAAGAGGAGGAAACGGAAGCCTAGGTTGGTTACCCCCAAGACGACTGCGGTGGTAATTACATTGACACCGTGGGCGTTTAAGGCTGGTATCGACTATCCGGCCACCATCACCAAAATAAAAAGCTGTTTCGAGCTGAGTGAGGTGGGCCTGGAGCATGTCCGAATTCGGAGTACTGCTTCCGGAGCCCGAGTCATAGAGGTGCCCGGGGCTGACAGCGGCCCTAAGGCGGACATGCTGGTGGAAAAAATTAAGGATGCCTTGGAATCACTTGCGGTTGTAACAAGGCCAATCAAGACTGCCACGCTTCGCGCATCTGGCCTAAACGAGGCCATTGAGCCCGAAGACGTTGCCTTGGCGGTTTCAAGGAAGACTGGATGCGAGGTCGACCAAGTCAAAATTGGTACCATCCGCACGGGACCACGAGGGTCTGGCACGGTGGTTATTAAATGCCCTATAGGGGCTGCTAAAGCCCTAGCCGCGGCAGGACGTCTTTTGGTGGGCTGGTCATCAGCCCGGATCCAGATACTGGATTCCTTACCCTTGCGCTGCTTCAAGTGCATGGGTATAGGCCACATACGGGCAGTATGCCCATCGGAAATTGACCGTGGCTCGATCTGCTTCCGATGCGGCGAAGAGGGCCATGTGTCCGCTGGCTGCAGGGCCAAACCGCACTGTGCGGTTTGCGCCCATGCAAAAAGACCGGCAGGACACATTATGTGTGGAAAACGCTGCAGGCCTCCTCAGAAGAGGACAAAACCGGTGCCTCCAGTACGAGCTGCACCATCATTTTACTGCAGTGACACTCCGAGTGCCGACGAGATGTCGGAGTCCTGACATTTCTCGGCACACTTAGTTCGGAGAAAAGGAAATCGTTTATTTCCTTTGTGAGGCCGCGGGTCAGGAAGGGCAGCCTTGGCCCGCATTGCACAGCCTCACTTGCCGATGGTGGTGTTTACACCCCCCTGCCAATGGCATGACGAGCCCACCTAGGGTAGCTTCGGCCGCAGTTTTGGTAGAATCTTATGCATCCCACTGCGGCCAATACCAAAAGCACGGGACGACACTCAGAGGGGTTTTAGTGGGTAGGCTTCCTGCCCTTTTCCCAATAGGGGAGGAGGGCGGGGGGAGAGTCCCACATAACCGCCGCGTTCGCCCAAACGCGGTGGTATGCGTAAAGCATTTCCCCTCTTAAAAAAAAAAAAAAAAAAAAAAAAAAAAAAAAAAAAAAAAAAAAAAAAAAAAAAAAAAAAAAAAAAAAGGTTAGGTTAGGTTAGGTTAGGTTAGGTTAGGTTAGGTTAGGTTAGGTTAGGTTAGGTTAGGTTAGGTTAGGTTAGGTTAGGTTAGGTTAGGTTAGGTTAGGTTGGGGTGCAGGCCGGATTCCTCCACGTTGGCTTGGGTGTTGCAGTCTCTCTTGATCTCGATCCGGAGAGAACGCAGCATCTGGGCTGGTGCACCCTGGGCATTGGCTGAGACTTTTCCCCCTTGGGAATTCTTTCGGTCCATGGCTAATATCCGGCACGGGGGGGGGGGGGGGGGGGGGAAGGTGTCAGGGGTTTCTTGAAGGGTCGCGGTTGTGTACCGGCACTTCTGCCCCGGAAAGTTTCCTTCTGTCACCTGGGGGGGGATGGTGACGAGCAGCTTTTCTTCGGAAAAGTGGCCTCGTCACCATAGGGAGGCGGCGACAGAGGTCGTTGGAAGGGGCGGTTGCTTTGGACCGTTTCCGCCCTGGACAGCTTCCTTCTGTGGCCCATTGACGGTTGGTGACTGGGGTAGCTTGAAGGGTCAGTTGCGTGTGCCTTCGAGGCCGTTTCTGTTCCCGGAAAGCTTAACCAGTTACCTGGAGGGGGCCGTGACAGAGGTGGTTGAAAGGGGCGGTTGCGTGTGCCTTTGAGGCCGTTTCCAAACCGGACAGCTGCTTTCTGTCACTTTGGTGGTTGGTGACTGGGCTTACCGAAAGACTGGGGCATGTTAACTCCGCTCTGCAACGGAGCACGAAGGTTCCGCTCTGCACCGGAGCATGACCCTGCTCAAGACGTACTCCCATGTCACCCGAGGGTCCTTCTACGTGTCTTTCGGAATCCCGGGGGGCACTGTAGTTATTGGTGGGACAGCTGTGGTGGGGTGTGTTTGAAGGGTATGGGGACCGACCCTTAGAGGTTGGGTATCCGGAAAGCACCATCCACCACAGGCAGACCGTGTAGGGCCAGTGGGTTGGGGGCCCACATTGCACGGCTTTACCGGTCTGGGGAGATGGTCGTGGGCTGCCGACCGCAGCCGTCTCCTCCTTTGGCGGAGAAGGTGGGGCTCTTCGGAGCAGGCCAGGAGGCGTGTCAGTGGGCAAAGCTTAATTGCGGTTCCGCGGCGCCTCGCGACTGGCCAGGGGGGTAAACGCCGGAGTGGTTTTAGACGGTAGTTCTTTTGAGAGTCCGTCATACCTCCCATTGCACAGCCTTCCCCGGGCAGGGAGGATGCGTAAATGCATTTCCACTTCGTCAACAAAAAAAAAAAAAAAAAAAAAAAGGTTAGGTTAGGTTAGGTTAGGTTAGGTTAGGTTAGGTTAGGTTAGGTTAGGTTAGGTTAGGTTAGGTTAGGTTAGGTTAGGTTAGGTTGGGGTGCAGGCCGGATTCCTCCACGTTGGCTTGGGTGTTGCAGTCTCTCTTGATCTCGATCCGGAGAGAACGCAGCATCTGGGCTGGTGCACCCTGGGCATCGGCTGAGACTTTCCCTTTTTTGGGGGAATCTTTCAGCCCATGGCAAATATCCGGCACGGGGGGGGGGGAGGTAGGTGACAAGTGACTTTTCGTCTGAAAACTCGCTTAGTCACCGCCACACTGGGGGGGAAATGGGTAGCTTAAGTTAGGTTAGGGGGTGGGCTCGGCGTGCACTTACAATGCCGTCGAGCACTTACCACCCAAAAACTAGGGGAGGCACGTCGACTCCTCTAGCCCCGTACTCTGGCGTCTTGCTTCAACAACCCCATCCAGCGACGTAATGGGGTAGTTGCAAGATGCCGGAACGGAGGGCTTGCCTTCATTGGCCGGCCCGCGAGAAGGAAAACTCTATAAAACCCGACAGCATAGTCGTTAAAACCTGCAGACACAGAGCGACCTCTGCAGTATCTAGCTTTACCCCTGGGATGGGCGTCACCCGGGGGTGGACCTTGTATATCGACCCGTGATCGTGGGAACAAAATGGACAAATTTAAAACATACACATTTTCTGATGAAGAGGTAGATGATTATAGTAGTAGTGAAGAGGAGGGGCACTCGGAAACGAGTGTCCGAAATATCGAACAACGGCGTAAACGTCCATTAGTGGATACCGGAGACGATGAAGAGACGCGTGCTGGCCCTGGGCCGAGTAAGCCGCTTTTAAAAAGAGGACGAGGCCGTCCCCCAACAACTGGGAAGTATGTTGGCCTAGCAAAGGCAAAGATGGCGTGGGTGGAGGCCGAGCGGGAGAAAATGATGCTTGAAGCAGAGTCTGAGCTCATTGCCTCAACCCGTCAACTAAGGAAAAATCTTGCTCCCTCGTCTCAGTTTACTGAGGCGACTGCTGATACAGGAAGCGCCGACTCACTTATAAAATTGGTGCAAGACAGTGTGGTCGCCATTCATAAGGTGGCCACTACATCCAAAAATCTAAAGGGGACATACGTCCGTGTCCTCAAAGATGCAGCTGATAACATTAAGGACGCGTGTGAGGTCCTTAAGGTGCGCTGTGTCTCAGATGAGACGGTACGAATGCAGGCTGAAAACAAAAGACTGCAGGAGGAGATGGAGGGGCTCCGCAAGGAGCTGGCAGACCTCCGAACACAAATGGAGGAAGACAGGAGACAGCAAAAGGCGGTGGTAGGCCAGCCACCTCAAACAGCCTCTCCACCCAGGATTGACACCGAAGAACTGGTGCGCACCATCATGTGCCAAGTGGGTACCATGATCACCGCCCGGTTCGACGGTATACAGGACAGACTGCTCCCGGAGGTGCGCTTGCGACCCTCGCTGGCGGCAGATAGAAGGCTATCGGGATGTGTGGACGATTTTTCTGCAGCCGACGCGTCCTACAACCTGGAGCCTTGCACTGGTGAGAGTTCTATACCTCCCATGCAACCTCAAACGAAAGACACAGAGACAGTACGGAGCATGACCACAGAGTCAACACCTAAGGTATTGCACCAGGCCTACTCGACGGTAGTCAAAGAAGGCTCCAAAAATAAAAAGAGGTTAGGAAAGAAGAATGGTCAGGGCCCGCCTTCTTCCTCCGCCCCAGTTCCAAAGGCTGCGCGACCGACGCAACGGATGACTCCAGAGCAAAGGAAGCAAAGAGGGAAGAAAAAGAAAAAGAGGAAGAGGAAGCGTAAACCGCGGATAGTCACCCCTCAAACCACAGCGGTTATAATCACCCTTAAGCCAGAGGCGTCACAGAAAGGGTTGACTTATAGGGACGTGATGTTAAAGGCAACGAAGTCTTTCACTCTAAGCGAGGTAGGCCTTGAACACGTCAAGGCTCGAAGCACTGCTAGCGGAGCCCGGTTAATAGAGGTGCCGGGTGCTGACAGTGGCTCAAAAGCGGATCAGTTGGCGGCTAAATTACGTAATGTCCTTAGTGACATAGCGGAGGTAGCACGACCACTGAAGACGGTCGCTCTGCGTGTGTCCGGCTTGGACGAGTCCGTCGGGGCTAATGACGTGGCCGCTGCCATCTCGACAAAAACTGGGTGCCAGCCCGAACACGTAAAGGTAGGCAGCATACGCGCGGGGTCATTTGGTGTTGGCACCGCAGTGATAAAATGCCCGCCAGAATCTGCAAAGGTTTTGGCTGCGGCAGGAAGACTTTTAGTGGGCTGGTCATCAGCCCAGATCAAGCTGCTTGATCCCTTACCCATGCGCTGTTTTAAGTGCATGGGCTTAGGCCACGTACGAGCGGCTTGCCCATCTCAAGTTGATCGTGGTTCAACTTGCTACCGATGTGGCGAAGAGGGACACATGTCTGCCAGCTGCAAGGCAAAACCGCATTGCGTGGTTTGCGCCCAAGCAAAGCGACGTGCAGAACATGTCATGGGCGGAAAACGCTGCAGGCCTCCTCGAAAGAGGAACAAGTCGGTGCCTCCACAAGGGGCTGCACCACAGGAGGCCCGCGCAAGTTCTCCAAGGGAGATGGAGTCTTAAGATCCACCCCTTATGAGAAACATGATGAAAGGAGCAGGGCGCAAGCCACAACTCCTTGTGGGACGCGGGCCGAGATGGGCGTCTGAAGCCTGCATTGCACAGTCTCATATGCCGACAGGGGTGTCATTCGATCTTGACACTCCCAGCCTATGGCTAGACGAGCCCCGGCTTTATGTCCAGGGCAGCTTTGGCCGTCGTTTTGGAAGAATTCATTTTGACTCCCACGGCGGCCATCATTAAGCGGTTGAGGACCAGCAGAGGGGTTTTAGTGGGTAGGCTTCCTGACCTTTGCCCGTTAGGGGAAAAGGTCGGGGGGAGAGTCCCACATAACCACCACGTTCGCCCAAACGCGGTGGTATGCGCAAAGCATTTCCCCTCTTAAAAAAAAAAAAAAAAAAAAAAAAAAAAAAAAAAGGTTAGGTTAGGTTAGGTTAGGTTAGGTTAGGTTAGGTTAGGTTAGGTTAGGTTAGGTTAGGTTAGGTTAGGTTAGGTTTAGGTTAGGTTGAGGTAAAATCTTGGGTGTTGATGGAACGATTTGCGGGTGATTTGGTGACGAAAGACTACATTTTTTTCTCATCTTGTTTCTCTCTTTCTTTCTCTCTTAGCTAGTAACGTTTTCTTATTTTTTAAAGTTTTCTATTTGCGGTTGGTTTTTTGTTCATTGGTTTCTATTGCTTTTTCTTCGTCAAATATAAAATTGTTGCCGATATCGTATCGAGCCCTTTTCAGGGCTAGAACATACCGGCAATCCCCGTCTTGACTGTACGGTTGGTCTTGTTACTTCCCTCTGGAAAGATTGGGAATTAGCGACCTCCGGGTTTCGGGGTTTTTTGGCGTTGATTTTCTGTATATATTTTCCTTTGTTTACATTTTTTCGTTTTAGTTTTGTCGGTGTTGCCAGCTGCCTTAATTGCCCAGTTTTTGGGTTGGGGTAGCGGCAACGGTCCCGCTAACTATAGCGTTGGTTTGGTTTTATTTTTTAGTGTAAGTAGCGAGATCTTTTATTTTTAAAATTTCGAGTATTTTGCTCGAAATTTGCGAAATAAAAGTCTCAATTTTGAGTTTGTAAAAATTATTTTATTAGGTTACGGTTGTTGTATCATAGTATAATTTTTATTAGCGGTAGTGTATATAATTGTGTATATTTTCTTGAAGGACTCATAATTTTCCGACTGCAAAGTCGGAAGTTATTAGCCTTTAAGTGTAGTGGGGGGTAGAGGGTTTTTGCGGTTGCAAACTTAAGGTTTTGTAAATTTTTTGTAAATTCTGTATTTTTGTAACCTTTTAACTTTTATTTGTTTTTATTTTTTAGTAGGATAGCTTTTGTTTTGTTCTATTTTTAAGTGTTTTTCCCGACTTCCTGCGACCCCGGGAAGTGGGTAAAAACTGCGGGGGAAAAATTTGTTTGGTTGCTATTTTTTTCCATCAGGCGCCAAACTCATTTTTGTATAGGAAAGTCTGAATCCGACTCGCACTTGACCGTTTTTATTTCGATTTTCGAGATAACTTCGGTCCTGCTGGTCGCATTTAGACTTAACTTTGTAGGTTGGTGTAAGGGGCCACTATGGCCTCGGACACCGAAAAATGGGGGGATCCACCGGAGGGGGAGGGAGAAAACCTCAGCTCTGGCTGTGAGTCGGACGACTCGCTGGTGGCTTTGAGGGTCCCTGCCTCCAAACGGAACCACGAGGACGACGAGGAGGGTGATTCGAGGCCCGGTTTTGGGCCCAAAATCAGCTCCTCACTTAGGGGTAAGCCCAAGGGGGCATACGCGGGGTTGGCTGCGGCAAGGGCCAAACTCAAAGACTTTGACCCTTATCGCTTCGAGGAAGAAGCGGATGCTGCCGTTGCCGCAGCATACCGGAAGGATTTCCCCGAGCTCCGTCCCAGAGGGGAAAAACAGGGGAAAAGGGGGGAGAAAGTGCGCTCGCGCTCGCGATCGCCGACCTCCCCTACAAGAGTCAGCCCATCGGAGTTCTTGCGCCTCACAGACCCGATCGAGGCAACCCGAGAAGCGGCAAGAGACATCCTGGAGGGTGCCAGGCGCTCCGGGCACCTGAAGGGAGGCATATGGGGCGTCATGAATCGGGCGTGTAGAGTTATCCTCGATTCGATGGACGATGTGGAGGCCGCCAAGTCGGAGAGCGAGGAGATCCGCATCCTCAAGGCGGACAACAAGAGGATGCGGGAGCAACTCGCTCAATGCTTGGGGGAGCTGAAGGCGCTCCGAACCGCCTTCTCGGAGCGGGAGATTCCGGCGCCTCCGGCCTCGCTGCCGGATCCGCCCGTGCAGTTTTCTGCTGCGGATCTGGCGGAGGCCATAGGGGCTCTCAAAAAGGACCTGTTCACCTCTTTGGGCGGCATGATTAATGCCCGCATCGAGGAGGTGAACAGGCGCCTGCCGCCGGAACCAATTCTCCGCCCCCCGCTGGCGGCTGATAGGAGGACAGGAGGACCGGCTCTGACAGCCATCCCCAAGGCGAGTACGGCTGTGCCAGGCCCCCTCAGGGTGGGGACCACTCAGCCTGAGGTAGGAGCAAGACTGGGGGACGGGAGGCCGCAAAAGGCCAAATCCACCAAAAAGGTGGCGGCCCCCTCCCGCCAGGCCCCAGTCCCGGCCCCACGAGCCGCCTCGACATCCGCTCGGTCGTCGGCTGAAAAACCAGGGCCTTCCGCCAAAATGCCGCGTCCACCCCAGGAAACCTGGGTGGAAGTGGTGAGGAAGGCAAAGGGGAAGGGGAAGGCGAAGGCCCAGCCCGCCCCCTCGTCCAAAGCGCCCCAGGCGCCCCAAACAAGTAAGAAGGCGGTGCCTAAATTGAAGGCACTGGCCGTTCCGAAGACGGCGGCGGTGGTGGTTTCTCTGAAGAAGGAAGCCACCACCACCACCACGCTGCAGGCCACCATGGCCAGGGCCATCAATGCCCTGAGCCTGGAGGCTGTGGGCCTGCAGCATGTAAAAGTACGGTCCTCGATGACGGGGAACCGAATAATCGAGGTCCCCGGAGAGGACCAGGAAAATGCGGCCGACAATCTCGCAGCCAAGCTGCGAGAGATTGTCGGCGACGTGGCTGACGTGAGCCGCGTCACCAAGAAGGTCGGGCTCCAAATCGCCGGCTTGGACGAGTCGGCGACTAAGGAGTCCGTGGCGCTGGCTGTCGCCTCCGCGGGAGCCTGTGATGAGGCCCAAATCAAGGTAGGGGGCATTCGCCCCCTGTATGACGGCACTGGATCCGTCCTTATCCAGTGCCCTGTGCGGGTGGCCAAAGCCCTCTTAGAAAAAGGGCGAGTCAGAGTCGGCTGGGCCTCCGCCAGGGTCAACAGGATCGGACCAACACCCCTGCGTTGCTACAAATGCATGGGTGTTGGTCACACACGAGAGACGTGCCCCTCCAGCGTTGACCGGTCCAACGCTTGCTACCGATGCAGCAAGGAGGGGCACATGGCTAAGGAGTGCTGGGAGGAGAAAGCGTGGTGCGTGGTGTGCGCCCATGCCAAACTCCCGGCTGATCACTCCATGGGGGGGGACAGTTGTTTCCCCCCTCACACTAGAGGCAAGGACCTGAGGACGCGACCCCCCCGTCGTCCTCAGCCTCCCCCCCAGGTAGAAGAAGCCGCCGGCCGGCAAGAAGAGGACAACCGCATGGACCTCTAAATGTCAGCACACCGACATCTAGAGGTCCTGCAGGTGAACGCCAACCACTCCGCCAGAGCTCAAGATCTGCTCATGCAGACCATGGCGGAGTGGGAAATTGGCGTTGCGGTTGTCGCGGAGCCATATTTCGTCCCTCCCCTACCTAATTGGGTAGGGGCTTCGGACGAAATGGTTGCCATCGTGGTGCCGGCGGTTGGGGACTTCCCCCCCCTGTCGAGGATCGAGGGTGGCCCGGGGTTCGTGGCGGCCAGGTGGGGGAGCGACACCGTTCTAGTAGCGGTGTATTTCTCCCCCAATAGGCCGCTGCGTGCGTTCGAGCAGTTCCTGGGGGTCCTGGGGGGGGTGGTCAGGAGGGCTGCCCCGAGACAGGTGATGGTCCTGGGGGACCTCAATGCCAAGAGCTCGGCATGGGGTTCCCCCATCACGGACCCGCGCGGGGCGGCTCTCACCGATTGGGTGGTGGCAACGGGACTGGAAATCCTGAACCAGGGCGACGCAAACACATGCGTGCGGCGGCAGGGGGGTTCGGTCGTGGACATAACGTTCGCGACCACTGCCATTGCCGCGCGCGTGGAAGAATGGCGCGTCCTGGAGGACGTGGAGACCCTCTCCGATCATTTGTACATCAGGATGAGGGTCTCTGCAGGAGGGGTCCAGCCACCGCCCATCCCGGGGAGGAGGGCGAACGGGGGCGGAGGGTTCCCAAAATGGTCCCTGTCCCAATTGGACAGGGCCATGGCGGACGAGGCGGCGATGGTGGAGGCCTGGTGCGCTGCCCCACCCGCCGCCCTCGGTGTCGAGGAGAGGGCGGTCCGGTTCCGCATCGCACTGCAGGCTGTGTGCGATGCGGCCATGCCCCGGACCAAGCGCCTCTTCGCCCGTAAGAGGGTGTACTGGTGGTCCGCAGAAATTGCGGGCCTGCGTACCACCAGCAACGCTGCCCGCCGGGCCTACCAGCACTGTAGGCGCCGGCGGCACACTACCGATGAAGAAGAGGGCCTCCACCGCACCCTCAAAGAGGCAAAGGGGGCCCTCAATATGGCTATTGCCAAGGCCAAGGATGAGGCGCATGTCTCATTCTTGGCCACCCTCGATAGGGACCCGTGGGGACGGCCCTACAGGGTGGTGCGTAACAAGATGCGCACCGCCCCCCCCATGGAGTCCCTCGAGCCCGCCCTACTGCAGAGGGTCGTCGAAGGGCTGTTCCCTCCAGCCCCCTCGATCACTCCCCCGGAAATGGCCGAGACCCGGGAGGAACGGGAGGACGAACTCGTAATCGCTCCTGTGAGCGACGACGAGTTCGAGCGGGTGCTGGATCGACTCCGGGGCTGCAAAAAAGCCCCGGGTCCAGACGGAGTCCCAGGCCGCGTCCTCCCGGTAGCCTTGAAACACCTCGGGAACCGCCTCAGGCAGATCATGGACGACTGCCTGAGGGAGGGAAGGTTCCCGAGGATATGGAAGGAGGGGAGGCTGTGCCTCCTCCGTAAAGAGGGTCGACCCCCCGATTGCCCGTCCGCATACCGCCCCATCGTGCTGCTGGACGAGGCCGGGAAAATGTTCGAACGCATCCTGGCCTCCCGAATCCTGCAGCACCTGGAGACCGCCGGCCCGAATGTCTCGGAAAGACAGTTCGGGTTCCGGGAGGGGCGGTCAACGCTCGACGCGTTGAAGTCCCTCAGGGACTTCTGCGAGTACGCGTCGAGCAGGGGTGAGGGTGTCGTCGCGGTGTCGTTGGACATCGCGAACGCGTTCGGCACCCTCCCCTACGAGGTGATTAGTGAGGCACTTCGGTATCACGAAGTGCCTCACTATCTTAGGCGGGTCATAGAGCACTACCTTACCGAGAGGGTAGTGCTCTATGAGGGTAAGGAGGGTCGACGAGGGGAGAGGGGAATGGCCTGCGGCGTGCCCCAGGGTTCCGTACTCGGTCCACTTCTTTGGAACCTGGGGTACGATTGGGCCATTAGGGGGGAGCTGCTTCCGCGCACACTCACCATCTGTTATGCGGACGACACGATGGTGGCTGCGCGCGGAAGCGACATGAGGGAGACCTCAAGGAGGGCGGAGGTGGCGGCCGAGCTGGCGATCCATCGCATTGAGCGGCTCGGCCTAAAGGTGGCCCTCTCGAAGACGGAGGGTATTGTCTTCGGGGGGCGTGGGTGGCGGCTGCGGGCGGGCGCGGCGCTTACCCTCGGAGGGGAAGCGGTCCAGATAAAGCCCCATATCAAATATCTGGGGCTGGTACTGGACCGCAAATGGGACTTCGGGGAGCACTTCACCAGACTTGCTCCCCGAATCGTGGGCGCCGCCTCGGCGCTGGGCCGGCTACTGCCCAATGTGGGTGGGCCGAGCTCCTTATGCCGGCGTCTATACGCCGGCGTAACAAGGAGCATGGCCCTCTACGGGGCCCCAATCTGGGCGGACAAGCTGTCCGCCCGCAACAAGGCCCTGCTGCGGAGGCCGCAGAGGGTTGTGGCTCTCCGTATAGTGAGGGCCTACGTAACTGTGGCCCACGCGGCGGCCTGCCTCCTCGCCTGCACCCCGCCCTGGGAACTGGACGCAGAGGTGCAGGCGGAGACCTATAGGGTTAGGTCTAGGGCCCGGGCAAGGGGTGAACGCCCGGACCCTGAGGAGGTGGAGGAGACGCGCCGAATGGCGGAGCGTCGACTGCGGGACCGCTGGAAAACCGACTTGGAGGACTCCCCCTATGGTACCCGTACTATAGGGGCGATCCTCCCGTCGGTGGACCTTTGGTTAGAGAGGGCGGTCGGCGCAACGTCGTTCCGGCTTGTGCAGGTGATGACCGGACATGGGTGTTTCGGTCATTACCTGCACAAAATTGGGAGGGAGCCTACCCCGCAGTGCCATGAGTGCGGGGATCCGGACGACACGGCGCAGCACACCTTCGAGGTGTGCAGCCGTTGGAGTTCGGAGCGCGGCGCCATGGCACTCGCTATTCAGCGGGAGGACCTCTCGCTCTACAGCATTGTTGCGGCAATGCTCTGCAGCGAGAGGTCTTGGGAGGCTGTGGCCTCCTTTTGCGAAACGATCATCTCGCAAAAGGAGGCCGCGGAGCGGGAGCGCGAGGAGTCTCCTCTGGCGCATCCGCTCCGGCGCAGACGGCAGGGGTTGAGGCGGCGGCGTTTTGCTGCGCGCCTTAACCCTTAGTGGCTGCGGGTGGGGGATGGGAGTCCCTCGCCTGCCGTAGGCAAGCCACTCAGCGGTCTGGGAGGGGGGCCACGCGTGCTCGGCCCCTCTCCCCTTTTGGCGCGGGAAGCCCCAGCAATGGCTGGGGCCGCCGGTAGACGTCGTGGGGAATGCCTTCCGCGGGTTCCACGGCGTCCAACCAAACCGGTATGAGGGTACGCCAAGGTGTTTTTTTAGTGGGTAACACTCCCCTATCCCTTCTCGCTCGGAGAAGGGGAGGGGATGTGAGTCCCACATACCCCCCCGCCACTCCCATGGCGGGGGAAATGCGTAACGCATTTTTCACCTTGTCAAAAAAAAAAAAAAAAAAAAAAAAAGGTTAGGTTAGGTTAGGTTAGGTTAGGTTAGGTTAGGTTAGGTTTTTTTTTTTTTTTTTTTTTTTTTTTTTTTTTTTTTTTTTTTTTTTATTTGGGACACAGGGGAAATGCCTTCCGCACGACTGGGAATGGAGGACCCAGACAGTGACGGGCTCGCACCGCCTAAAACCCCTGTGCCCCACATTCCAATATGTCCGATATTCTTTTCGGACTTTTAATCTTTTTCTTTTAATTACTCTTTGTATTATTTTCTTTTCTTATCGTTTACATTTTTATTTTCTTAACTAGCATGCACATGTACAATTTTTATTTAATACCTGCATGCTAAGGTTTGACATTTGAAATATGTTTAACCTAATAATTAATTAATACTATAATGGCAGTAGCGCCCCTGACAAATATTAACAACACAACCAAATAATTTAATGCAATAATTTAACATAAAACAAGAATTCATTTAATGGTAAAATAATGTCAATAGTTATAAAATTTAAAAAATAAAAATAAAAATAAAATCGGTTATAATAATTTAACAGTAGACATTTGGTAAAGTATCAATAATTTAACAGTATTTGGCCCCATTTGCCCTTGCAGCCCTGCGGACGACCCCAGTGGCGAAGACCAGGAACAGTGGACGGCTCAGGTTGCTGCCCATCAAGAGCCGGACGTTTTCCTCCGCGAGAGCTACTCCCATTCTGTGCTCGCAATTGAAGCGGTCGACAGCAAATCTGGGACAATCAAATAAAATGTGGGGTACTGTCTCCCTAGTTTCTCCATCGCAAGCACAGAATGGTGTATCGGCCAACTTAAACCTGTGGAGGTACTCCCTGAAGCCCCCATGCCCCGTGAGCAATTGCGCCAGGATGTTTGTACTTGGTCTCAGCGAGCGCAGGACCTTGTGCGCCCTCCTTACGTCCCCAAAGAACATCCTCGTTAGGGCACCCGTTTCCGAGGCCGTGAAGCGCTCCTGCCATTTGTCCAGCGTGGCCTGGCGAATCAGGCGTTTTGCACACGACAGTGGGAATCTGTCGTATGCAGGGGCCCGCTTGTTTTTGAGAGCGGCGTTCTTGGCGAGCTCATCCGCTCTCTCGTTGCCGGCTATTCCGACGTGTGCCTTAACCCAGCAGAGGTTTATGGGCGTTCCCTGATCGGTTGCACTCCTCAAGTTTCTTCGAACCTCCGCTGCGATAGGGTTAAGGCCACCCTGGTCAGAAATAGCCTCGAGAGCCGAGCGAGAGTCGCTCAGAACGCTGACCTCTCTTCCCATGGTCAGTGCCATGGTCGTCGCTCTCAAAAGGGCCACCATCTCCGCCTGATACACCGAGCAGAAGGCCTCCAACCTGAAGCTCACAGATCTGGTCTCTTTTCCTCCCTCCCAGCAGGACGCGGCAGCTCCAACCTTACCCTCGATTTTGCTTCCGTCGGTATAGATGGCCACGGAATTCCCACCTACTGAGTCAGCCTCTTCTTGGGATTTGGCCTCACCGAAAGAGAACTGGCCCCTATCTGCCGGATGCGGCAGCGTAGACGGGTGGACTCGGCGCTGCAGTGTTCGGCCCGGGAGTTCCGGCAGCTCTTTTCCCCGTTTCACCTCGTAGAGGTCGAGCTGTTCGCGCAATCGGAGGTCGAGAGGGAGTATTCCGGACAGCAATATGCTGGCAGTTGCTGAGACCGTGGAGTGTGCTTTGGCGATTTTAATGGCGAAAACCCTGGTGATCCTCTCGAGACGTTTCCTAGCGTAGGCCCGATCCGCCACCTGCGCCCAAGCTCCCGCAGCGTAGAGGACAGTGGGCTCCACGACCGTCTCGTAGATCGTCCTCAAGATCTCCGAGTTGAGCCCCCAGTTGGCTCTTGCCGCTCTGGCAACCATCCTGAACAATCCGGCCGTCTTAAGGGATAGTTCATTCAGGTGCGGCACAAAGTTGAGGCTCCTATCGATGGTGAGGCCCAGGATCTTGATGGCGTCCGAGAGGACCACCGCAGTGCCATCCAGGACGAATTCAGGCAGGTCGTACTTCAACTTCCTGGTGATCAACACTGCCTGGGTTTTGTGCGCCGCAAAACGCATCTTGTTCCTTGCGCCCCACTTCGTTATTCTCTCAAGCGCCTCATTCACCCTGGCATTGAGAGTCTCCGTAGTGTCCGCCTCGGCAAGAACAAGAATATCGTCTGCGAACGCTTGCACGTGAGCAGACAGCTCCTCGGTCTCCTTCAGCAACGGATCCAGCTGGATGTTCCACAAAAGGGGGCCCCCTATGGATCCCTGGATACACCCTCTGTTCGTCACCCGGGTGACAGTCTCACCCTGGTAATTCAGCGCTATTCCTCTGTCGTGCAGGTAGCTGAGGAGAATCCTTAGAACCTGTGGTTCGGGGTTTCGCTTCTGGGTTTCCCTTATGATGGCAGGCCACCAGGCATTGTCGAAGGCCCCCTCGATGTCCAAGGAGACAAGCGCCACTAGCTTCTTCCTCGACAGACCTCGTTTAACCAGGGTGATAGTGTCGTAGAGGGCGTCCTCAGTACTAATCTGCGGGAGAAACCCATACTGTTTCCGGCTGAGCTGATTTTGGTTACCCAATTGCCAGCCCAGCCTGTTAAAGATGAGTTTCTCCAGCACTTTTCCCAGGACAGGGAGGAGTCCAATGGGGCGGTATGCCTTTGGCACAGCGTAGTCCGACCTCCCAGGCTTGGGGATCACCTTTACGACCGCCCTTTTCCAGATCCCCGGGAAGTACCCCTCCCTCATGCATGCGTTGAAGAAGAGCCCCAGGACCGGGCTCGCGTTATACGCCCTGTGACAGATGTCTGATGTCAGACCATCCTCGCCTGGAGCCTTCTTGGGGTTCATGCTCTTAAAGACCGCATTTACTTCCTGCAGGGTGAAGGGTGTGATAGGGTGCACAGTCTCCCGGCCCATCCGTTGCCTAAGTGCAAGCACTGCTGCCCTTACCTCTTTGTGATCCGGCGTATCCTCCTCCGGGTCATCATCGGGATAAAAAGTGCTCGCCAGCAGTTCAGCCGACTCTCTGGCGCCAAGGACCCCCACCGAGTTGGGCGATCTGAGGAGCTTCTCCTCGCCAGCTCCTACAGCACCACACTTCTTAATTACCCGGTAGGTGCGCTTCCACATGTTCTCTCTGTCCTGAGTGGTACAGAAATCCCTCCAGCTGGAGGTGAGAGTAACTTCTATGGCCTTCTTGAACTCTTCACGCGCCTCGCAGTACTCCAGGATGGCAAAAGGTCTGCGAAGGCGGTTGGCACCCCCTATCCTTCGCCTTAGAGTCCTTACTCTCTTTTTTTGGTCCTCCAACTCTTGGGTCCACCAGGTGCTCCTTCTAACAGCAGTTCTCGGGGGGAGCTCCGGCATCGCCGACAAGCTTGCCGCCACCAGCGAGTCCGTGAGCCGAACAGCCCGGTCCTCCAGGGCGTCCCATGAGGCCACCGTCTGAACGGTATCCGTGTTGAGGCCCCTGCTCTGGAGCTCCGACCGGAGCGACTCCTCAAACTTCCGCCAGTCGGCTTTTTCCGGTACAAACCTCCTTGTGCCAGTTCTGGGTACAGAGCCGTGCGTACCGTGCGCGTAGTCGAAGAAAATCGCCCTGTGGTCGGACAATCCCGATGAGTCCTCATCCACCCTCCACCCCTGAATCCCGCTGAGCAGGGAGTCTGAGCAAGCTGTAACGTCAACAATGCTGGTGTACAGCTTCCCCCCCCTGTAGGTGTGGAAGGTGGGTGTTCGCCCCTGGTTAAGGACGTTGAGGTCGTACTGCGCCATAAACTCCGTTATCTCCGCGCCCCTTCGGTCCTCAACCTCGCACCCCCACCAGTGACTAGCAGCGTTTAGGTCCCCCGCCACTATGAGGTCCCCAGTGTCCAGCCTCTCAATAACGCCGCGCAGCGCCACCAGCTGGTCCTCGACGCCAACAGTGCCCTCGAAATAAAGCCCCACCAGCCAGAGCCTCCGCGTTCCAATTGCCAGGCAGGCCGTGGCAATATTTTTGGTGACCAGGTCAGGGTTCACCGTTACGACGAGGTTAGGGTCGAGAATGACCACCGCCGACTTAACAGGGTCCTCCCCCCCAGTCAACTGGACCACTCTGTGCTGGCTCGTCAGCTTCCCGGAAGAACCGATGTAAGGCTCCTGGAGAAAAAGGATCTGAACTCCTCGCCGCTCCGCTGACCGCAGAAACTCCTTTGTAGCGGCGTATCCTCTGCCCAAATTTGCCTGCCCAAAAGAGATGCGCTGGGCGTTGCCAGGCATGGCTCTGGCCGATGAGTGTGCCGCAGGGGTGCCCTCAGCAATATCGCACCTGCGACCGCGCTATCCGGTCCCACTTCTGCCACTCTGGGCATGAGCTACTGTAGGCTGGGTGGGCAGCTCCTTCCGGTCCAGTCTTTGCCCTGTCACAGTTTGCACACTTGAGTGCTTCTTCGCGAGCCCGGCACTCCCTCGTGTCGTGTTCCTCGGCGCAGCGTCCGCAGGTTTTCCTGTTTTGGCACTCCCGGGCGAAGTGCCCGTAGCCCAGGCACCGATAGCACTGAACTATGGGTGTCTGGTCAGCCGCCGGGAGGACTTGGTAGCCCAAACGGATCCGCTGGCCGCACATTTGCCTCCAAGTGGTAGGGCCCACTTCGAGTATGACGTTGGTTGTTTCCGCGGTTCTTCCTCTAGTACGCCTCAGAACCCTGATCTGGCCATCCGCTTCCGAGACCTCCGAGAGGAGCGCCCTATTCTGGCGTCCAATGGCAGCGGGGATCTGCTCGTCACTTAGGTCTCCCGAGACTCCTGAGATGCGAACCAACGGTCTCCTCATCTTGGGGGCCGTGACCGAGATCTGTGGACACTCCTTCCTGATGGCCTCCATGAGGACGTCCCTATCCGCCTCAGATGCCAGACCAAAAGCGGCCTTTTGGTTCTTGAGGCCTCGCACGTACGTGACCCCTATGCCCAGCTCCGCGACGTCCACTCTACCCTTTACTTCCTTTATCAACGCTGCACTAGTGTGGCGGGGATCCACCGACTCAATCCGGACGGGATAGTGCGGTGCCCGGGGTACGTCTGTCCGATGATCCGTGCGGCCAGCCACCAGGGATTCCCTCCTTGCGGCCGTTTCCCGAGCCCTTCTCCCGTAACTGACCTTTTTCCAGCTTAGTCCGTCGGTTTCCCCCCCCACCGCTCCGTCGCCAGTGACCGCGCCCATTTCCTCCATGAGGCTCACCCCGGTTGGCTGCATCGCAACCGCGGCCTGGATGTCATCGCTGACCGTTTCGAAACCCCTTGCCAGGGTCGAGAGGAGCTTCTCTTTGTCGGCTCTTTGGGTCGCTTGCACCCCCTCCAGGTCAAGCATTATCCGGGCGACTTGCCCCTCCCTAGCCACATCCCGGACGCCAGTCACCAGCCCCTGGATCGTATCTTGTAGGCCTATGAGCCTCTCCTCGTTTTTGCCACCGCTGCTGACGGCCTGGTCGCTAGACGCAGCTGCCCTACAAACCACTTCTCGAAGGGCGGTCGCTGCAGAGGTCACTTCCTCAATTTTTCCCCCGAGCTTCCTGACCTCCACAATGATCTCGTTGCTGGCAACCTGTGAGCTTTGTCCAGCCGTACCCCGGATCCTATCGCGTATGTCACTGAGACCTGTGTGGAGCGATCTCAGGGTAGCCTGGATTTGGTCTTCGCTTCCCTTTCCGATCGTGGTTCGGGATCTGTCACCGGCGCTCAGTGTTGCGTTCATTTTCTCCAGGGGGTCACCAATGTCCGAGACCATTATGGTCCTCTGGGCCGAAAGCTCCTTCTGGATGGCCTCTAGAGTCTCCCGGTTTTGGGCGGTCTCCACCTTAGCCGACTCGATCACTGCGACAAGGGCCCTCGCATGGGCTCTCTCCAGGCCCAAAATTCTGCCCCCCTGGGCCAACTTCTCCTTCTGGTGCTCCATGACGTGGCGCGCCCTCGAGTCGGCAAGCCTCAGGACAATCTCGTACAGCGCGTGGAGCGACTCGATCACCGTGTCCCTCACTGTCCTCTTCAGGTTTCCCGATGACTCCACCGCTACCTTCGCCGCCTGCAGGATCCTGTTTGCCCTCTGAGGAAGCTCGCTGATGAGCCCCCCTCCGGCCATACCAGCTCCCGACGAGCAGATTGAGCGGTCGTCATTGCAGAAAGAGGACTCCGCTGCATCCTCGGGGTCTGTGGGCTCCCCCGCAGACTGAGCCCTCTCAGCCAGTTCCGCGGCCTTTGCCTCTCGAATCTGGGTCTGTATTCGGAGTAGTGCCGACTCCGATCTAGAGCCAGATCGGGCCCTTGGCTTGAAGATTCCAGTCACCGCCGGAGTTGAGGCAGCTGTGGGCGACCCTCGTTCGCCCCCGATCCCGAACGAGTCGTCCACAACCACCACGTCGCCGGGTTGCGCCCGCTGCGGGACATCACCACCTAAAGGCGCCAGATCGGTCCAAGTGACCTCCTCCATGATTGGAGGGGATTCCTCATCCGGTCCGACATCCTGCCGGTCACCAGGCTCGCGTCGGTCTGGGGCATCCCCGCACAATGCGGCAGCGTCTCCACTTGCCATCTCGCGTCCTCCATCCCCATCTCCTGCTTGGGCTCTCGCGCCTTTGGGGCGTGGCCCAGGTCCACCGCCTGACGCAGTTTTTTGGGATGAACCCGTCCTCGGGAGCTTCACAGAGGGCCTCTGTTTAGCCAGTGGCCTAGCGGCCGGTTTTGGCTTCTCCCTTCCATGTCCCCCCTCCCGCTCCCCCCTCGGAAGAGATGAGGCCGAAGACATGATCAAAATGTAGCCCTGACCAAGCCAAACTCAACGAGGTGTCTCACGTCACCGTAGGTCCCCCCGCTGCGGAGATATTCAAGTTCCAGGCAGGCCACTGACAGCTGACACCGTTCCAAAATGGCCGACGGTCAGACAAAAACCAACGTAACTACGGCCCCAAGCGTCTCCGAACGACCTGAAAAACGGTATCAGCTTCAGTTTTCCCCTCCCCAACCGAATCAATGGAAAACGGCGTCCGAGAATTTGGCCGCAAGAGGGCGCCACCGACAAGCCTATCCCGCAGCAGCAGTCAAGCCGAGCTCAGGGACGTGTCGCACTCTCCTCTAGGACCAACAGGGCCACCGCTACGACTCTTCAAAGTTCGGCTCTGACAGTTGAGAGCTGTCAGTGTCGAACTTCAATGGCCGATAGCTCTCGAACCAGGAGACCCAGAGAGCCCGGAGTTTTTCCAGGGTGGATCGGGTAAGACCCAGGATCACCTCCGACTGCTTCCCCTAAGATCCTCGCACTCCAAAAATTCTCCGGTGAAAAACCGATTTCACCCGGTTTCCGGTTTCCAACCTGTGGGGCACCCCCAACTCTCCACAAATGAGCCCAAAGTCGGCCCAGCTAGGCCCAACAGGCGCCGAGATACGGCAGGGGGAAAAATCCAAGATGGCGTCCACACCAAAGTTTGAGACCCGATTTCCGCCGAACCGCTGGTCCCACAGGACTCGGACCACTTTTAAAGGTAGGAAAGTAGGTCCGAGGTATCTGTTTCCAGGCCTTCCAGGTCCGCAAAAATCACGGGGCAAAAACACCCGGGAGCACCAAGGGCAGGGCCCGCCCACCTCCAAACCGAAAACCCCGGCTCCGTACGACCTCCCTAAGCCGAGATCTGGCAGCAAAAATAAGTGCCCAGGAGTTGTTCTGGTCTTCGAATCTCCAAGACCGAGGGATCTCGGTACCTATAAGACCTAGCGCGTCGGGAAAAGTGTCCAGGTATAGAGATCTTTCGGGGGCTTATGGGGCCAGTGTCCAGAGAATTTTCCCAGTACACATTAATACAAAAAAACACAAAAAACAAAGAAAGTAGCCCCAAAAATACAGTTTTTGGGCTATTCACACGGGAAAAACGCAAACAAAGTATAAAAAACACAAGCTCTTACAATCTATAATAAAAAATTGGAAAAACAGTATATAAAGGGTATCACAGATTAATAGAAAAAATTAAAAACTATTTTTCTCAAAAGTCCTTTGCGTCGCGAAGCTGAAATTTGGTGTGTAGCTTTGGGGCAGTAAACTCCTTCCTCGAATGGTTTAAAAAATATGGGTCGTCGATCTTGTTTACCAATTATTTCATGTCAAAGTTTCTCAATAAATACAAACTGCTGTAACTTCTGTCCCACTTAACTTATAGTTATCCTAGACAGCTCGGTGAGCTGCACTCGGTGTCCTCCTTCGTTTGCAGTCCTCAGATGCAGCCTATGACGTCCGGTTCAAAAGCTCCCGTCACATCCGGGAGTTGTTTTTTTGGCTTTTGTGTCCAAACGCCTGGGCGGAAAAATCCGCAACCAAGGCCAAATTGTGCGGCCCGCAGTAGCGATCACGGAAGTGTATCGCACACTAGGGGTCGCAGATCTTAATCTCCCAGCGTTTCACTTTTTATTTGTAGAAATCACTTTTTCTCACTTCACGCTTCACTTGAACTTCACAAGGTGTCGTGCGATAGCTTGCCAAATGCGCGGCGTCAGTCCGCGTCGTTTGGTACTACTTCTGTGAAGATCGGAACACTTTAACTATTTTTCCGGAATTTTTAAGTGCGGAGCGGCTTATTTTCGTGGTGCTCGCGGCGGAGGACGGGGCGCTACTGGGTTAGGTTAGGTTAGGTTAGGTTAGGTTAGGTTAGGTTAGGTTAGGTTAGGTTAGGTTAGGTTAGGTTAGGTTAGGTTAGGTTAGGTTAGGTTAGGTTAGGTTAGGTTAGGTTGGGGTGCAGGCCGGATTCCTCCACGTTGGCTTGGGTGTTGCAGTCTCTCTTGATCTCGATCCGGAGAGAACGCAGCATCTGGGCTGGTGCACCCTGGGCATTGGCTGAGACTTTTCCCACTTGGGAATTCTTTCGGCCCATGGCTAATATCCGGCAAGGGGGGGAGGGGAGGTGACAGGGGTTTCTTGAAGGGTTGCGGTTGTGTACCGGCACTTCTGCCCCGGAAAGTTTCCTTCTGTCACCTGGGGGGGGATGGTGACGAGCAGCTTTTCTTCGGAAAAGTGGCCTCGTCACCATAGGGAGGCGGCGACAGAGGTCGTTGGAAGGGGCGGTTGCTTTGGACCGTTTCCGCCCTGGACAGCTTCCTTCTGTGGCCCATTGACGGTTGGTGACTGGGGTAGCTTGAAGGGTCAGTTGCGTGTGCCTTCGAGGCCGTTTCTGTTCCTGGAAAGCTTAACCAGTTACCTGGAGGGGGCCGTGACAGAGGTGGTTGAAAGGGGCGGTTGCGTGTGCCTTTGAGGCCGTTTCCAAACCGGACAGCTGCTTTCTGTCACTTTGGTGGTTGGTGACTGGGCTTACCGAAAGACTGGGGCATGTTAACTCCGCTCTGCAACGGAGCACGAAGGTTCCGCTCTGCACCGGAGCATGACCCTGCTCAAGACGTACTCCCATGTCACCCGAGGGTCCTTCTACGTGTCTTTCGGAATCCCGGGGGGCACTGTAGTTATTGGTGGGACAGCTGTGGTGGGGTGTGTTTGAAGGGTATGGGGACCGACCCTAGAGGTTGGGTATCCGGAAAGCACCATCCACCACAGGCAGACCGTGTAGGGCCAGTGGGTTGGGGGCCCACATTGCACGGCTTTACCGGTCTGGGGAGATGGTCGTGGGCTGCTGACCGCAGCCGTCTCCTCCTTTGGCGGAGAAGGTGGGGCTCTTCGGAGCAGGCCAGGAGGCGTGTCAGTGGGCAAAGCTTAATTGCGGTTCCGCGGCGCCTCGCGACTGGCCAGGGGGGTAAACGCCGGAGTGGTTTTAGACGGTAGTTCTTTTGAGAGTCCGTCATACCTCCCATTGCACAGCCTTCCCCGGGCAGGGAGGATGCGTAAATGCATTTCCACTCCGTCATCAAAAAAAAAAAAAAAAAAAAAAAAAAAAAAAAAAAGGTTAGGTTAGGTTAGGTTAGGTTAGGTTAGGTTAGGTTGGGGTGCAGGCCGGATTCCTCCACGTTGGCTTGGGTGTTGCAGTCTCTCTTGATCTCGATCCGGAGAGAACGCAGCATCTGGGCTGGTGCACCCTGGGCATTGGCTGAGACTTTTCCCTTGGGAATTCTTTCGGTCCATGGCTAATATCCGGCACGGGGGGGAGGGGGGGGAAGGTGACAGGGGTTTCTTGAAGGGTTGCGGTTGTGTACCGGCACTTCTGCCCCGGAAAGTTTCCTTCTGTCACCTGGGGGGGGATGGTGACGAGCAGCTTTTCTTCGGAAAAGTGGCCTCGTCACCATAGGGAGGCGGCGACAGAGGTCGTTGGAAGGGGCGGTTGCTGGGCCGCTTCCGCCCTGGACAGCTTCCTTCTGTGGCCCATTGACGGTTGGTGACTGGGGTAGCTTGAAGGGTCAGTTGCGTGTGCCTTCGAGGCCGTTTCTGTTCCTGGAAAGCTTAACCAGTTACCTGGAGGGGGCCATGACAGAGGTGGTTGAAAGGGGCGGTTGCGTGTGCCTTTGAGGCCGTTTCCAAACCGGACAGCTGCTTTCTGTCACTTTGGTGGTTGGTGACTGGGCTTACCGAAAGACTGGGGCATGTTAACTCCGCTCTGCAACGGAGCACGAAGGTTCCGCTCTGCACCGGAGCATGACCCTGCTCAAGACGTACTCCCATGTCACCCGAGGGTCCTTCTACGTGTCTTTCGGAATCCCGGGGGGCACTGTAGTTATTGGTGGGACAGCTGTGGTGGGGTGTGTTTGAAGGGTATGGGGACCGACCCTTAGAGGTTGGGTATCCGGAAAGCACCATCCACCACAGGCAGACCGTGTAGGGCCAGTGGGTTGGGGGCCCACATTGCACGGCTTTACCGGTCTGGGGAGATGGTCGTGGGCTGCCGACCGCAGCCGTCTCCTCCTTTGGCGGAGAAGGTGGGGCTCTTCGGAGCAGGCCAGGAGGCGTGTCAGTGGGCAAAGCTTAATTGCGGTTCCGCGGCGCCTCACGACTGGCCAGGGGGGTAAACGCCGGAGTGGTTTTAGACGGTAGTTCTTTTGAGAGTCCGTCATACCTCCCATTGCACAGCCTTCCCCGGGCAGGGAGGATGCGTAAATGCATTTCCACTCCGTCATCAAAAAAAAAAAAAAAAAAAAAAAAAAAAAAAAAAAAAAAAAAAAAAAAAAAAAAAAAAAAAAAAAAGGTTAGGTTAGGTTAGGTTAGGTTAGGTTAGGTTAGGTTAGGTTAGGTTAGGTTAGGTTAGGTTAGGTTAGGTTAGGTTAGGTTAGGTTAGGTTAGGTTAGGTTAGGTTAGGTTGGGGTGCAGGCCGGATTCCTCCACGTTGGCTTGGGTGTTGCAGTCTCTCTTGATCTCGATCCGGAGAGAACGCAGCATCTGGGCTGGTGCACCCTGGGCATTGGCTGAGACTTTTCCCCCTTGGGAATTCTTTCGGCCCATGGCTAATATCCGGCACGGGGGGGGGGGGGGGGAAGGTGACAGGGGTTTCTTGAAGGGTTGCGGTTGTGTACCGGCACTTCTGCCCCGGAAAGTTTCCTTCTGTCACCTGGGGGGGGATGGTGACGAGCAGCTTTTCTTCGGAAAAGTGGCCTCGTCACCATAGGGAGGCGGCGACAGAGGTCGTTGGAAGGGGCGGTTGCTGGGCCGCTTCCGCCCTGGACAGCTTCCTTCTGTGGCCCATTGACGGTTGGTGACTGGGGTAGCTAGAAGGGTCAGTTGCGTGTGCCTTCGAGGCCGTTTCTGTTCCTGGAAAGCTTAACCAGTTACCTGGAGGGGGCCGTGACAGAGGTGGTTGAAAGGGGCGGTTGCGTGTGCCTTTGAGGCCGTTTCCAAACCGGACAGCTGCTTTCTGTCACTTTGGTGGTTGGTGACTGGGCTTACCGAAAGACTGGGGCATGTTAACTCCGCTCTGCAACGGAGCACGAAGGTTCCGCTCTGCACCGGAGCATGACCCTGCTCAAGACGTACTCCCATGTCACCCGAGGGTCCTTCTACGTGTCTTTCGGAATCCCGGGGGGCACTGTAGTTATTGGTGGGACAGCTGTGGTGGGGTGTGTTTGAAGGGTATGGGGACCGACCCTTAGAGGTTGGGTATCCGGAAAGCACCATCCACCACAGGCAGACCGTGTAGGGCCAGTGGGTTGGGGGCCCACATTGCACGGCTTTACCGGTCTGGGGAGATGGTCGTGGGCTGCCGACCGCAGCCGTCTCCTCCTTTGGCGGAGAAGGTGGGGCTCTTCGGAGCAGGCCAGGAGGCGTGTCAGTGGGCAAAGCTTAATTGCGGTTCCGCGGCGCCTCGCGACTGGCCAGGGGGGTAAACGCCGGAGTGGTTTTAGACGGTAGTTCTTTTGAGAGTCCGTCATACCTCCCATTGCACAGCCTTCCCCGGGCAGGGAGGATGCGTAAATGCATTTCCACTCCGTCATCAAAAAAAAAAAAAAAAAAAAAAAAAGGTTAGGTTAGGTTAGGTTGGGGTGCAGGCCGGATTCCTCCACGTTGGCTTGGGTGTTGCAGTCTCTCTTGATCTCGATCCGGAGAGAACGCAGCATCTGGGCTGGTGCACCCTGGGCATTGGCTGAGACTTTTCCCCCTTGGGAATTCTTTCGGCCCATGGCTAATATCCGGCACGGGGGGGGGGGGAAGGTGACAGGGGTTTCTTGAAGGGTTGCGGTTGTGTACCGGCACTTCTGCCCCGGAAAGTTTCCTTCTGTCACCTGGGGGGGGATGGTGACGAGCAGCTTTTCTTCGGAAAAGTGGCCTCGTCACCATAGGGAGGCGGCGACAGAGGTCGTTGGAAGGGGCGGTTGCTGGGCCGCTTCCGCCCTGGACAGCTTCCTTCTGTGGCCCATTGACGGTTGGTGACTGGGGTAGCTTGAAGGGTCAGTTGCGTGTGCCTTCGAGGCCGTTTCTGTTCCTGGAAAGCTTAACCAGTTACCTGGAGGGGGCCGTGACAGAGGTGGTTGAAAGGGGCGGTTGCGTAAGCCTTTGAGGCCGTTTCCAAACCGGACAGCTGCTTTCTGTCACTTTGGTGGTTGGTGACTGGGCTTACCGAAAGACTGGGGCATGTTAACTCCGCTCTGCAACGGAGCACGAAGGTTCCGCTCTGCACCGGAGCATGACCCTGCTCAAGACGTACTCCCATGTCACCCGAGGGTCCTTCTACGTGTCTTTCGGAATCCCGGGGGGCACTGTAGTTATTGGTGGGACAGCTGTGGTGGGGTGTGTTTGAAGGGTATGGGGACCGACCCTAGAGGTTGGGTATCCGGAAAGCACCATCCACCACAGGCAGACCATGTAGGGCCAGTGGGTTGGGGGCCCACATTGCACGGCTTTACCGGTCTGGGGAGATGGTCGTGGGCTGCTGACCGCAGCCGTCTCCTCCTTTGGCGGAGAAGGTGGGGCTCTTCGGAGCAGGCCAGGAGGCGTGTCAGTGGGCAAAGCTTAATTGCGGTTCCGCGGCGCCTCGCGACTGGCCAGGGGGGTAAACGCCGGAGTGGTTTTAGACGGTAGTTCTTTTGAGAGTCCGTCATACCTCCCATTGCACAGCCTTCCCCGGGCAGGGAGGATGCGTAAATGCATTTCCACTCCGTCATCAAAAAAAAAAAAAAAAGGTTAGGTTAGGTTAGGTTAGGTTAGGTTGGGGTGCGGGCCGGATTCCTCCACGTTGGCTTGGTTGTTGCGATCTCTCTTGATCTCGATCCGGAGAGAACGCAGCATCTGGGCTGGTGCACCCTGGGCATCGGTTGAGACTTTTCCCCTCTGGGGAATTCTCTCAGCCCATGGCAAATATCCGGCAGGGGAGTGGGGGGGAGGTGACAAGTGACTTTCCGTTAGAAAAGTCGCTTTGTCACCGACACACTGGGGGGGAAATGGGTAGGTTAAGTTAGGCTAGGCTAGGGGGTGGGCACCGAGCCAGTGGCGGTATATCCACTTTTGGGCCAGCGCGGGCCTGGGGAATTAAATACTCCCCGAAAGTGCGCAATATTGGTGGAAGGTTGCTCCCGACTACTCTCCTTGGAGAGTAGTTAGTGGAGTGCAACTGCAGAATGAGGATGGGTGGCCTTTGGTGCAGGGCCTAAAACGCACGCAATGATGATGGATAGTGGCTTAAAAAAAAAACTACCCCAGGAGGGTACCCTTACGGGAGAACCCCTCCCCGTGTCTGCGGACACGGGCTGCCCCTCGTATTCTGGGGGGGGCAAAGGCCATGTCGTAGGTCAGCGCAATGGCGCTGACCTCCGTAAACACGACCCATGCGAGCTACTTAAGGACACCGATGACGATTCACATAATGACGACCTGGGCGAGAACAAGGTACCACGGCCTTTTGTGCAGGGCCTTAAACGCACAATGAAGACGGATGGAATGAGTGGCTCAAAAAAAAGACTACCCCAGGAGGGTACCCTAACGGGAGAACCCCTCCCCGTGTCTGCGGACACGGGCTGCCCCTCGTATTCTGGGGGGGGCAAAGGCCATGTCGTAGGTCAGCGCAATGGCGCTGACCTCCGTGAACACGACCCATGCGAGCTACTTAAGGACACCGATGACGATTCATATAATGACGACCTGGGCGAGAACAAGGTACCACGGCCTTTTGTGCAGGGCCTTAAACGCACAATGAAGACGGATGGAATGAGTGGCTCAAAAAATAGACTACCCCAGGAGGGTACCCTAACGGGAGAACCCCTCCCCGTGTCTGCGGACACGGGCTGCCCCTCGTATTCTGGGGGGGGCAAAAGCCACTTCGTAGGCCAGCGCAACGGCGCTGACCTTCGTAAACACGACCAGGGCACACCACAACAGGACACCGAGATGGACAAAGCAATGGAGGCGGCGAGGCTGAATGAGGCGGAGCTGGTGGAGGTGATCAGTTCGGAGGCAGGTGATGTCTCCGACTCATCTCTTCCGCTAGTTGTCCAGTATGTCCAGACCAGCACCCCCAATACCAGCAAGGTCACTGATGAGGACGGGCTGAAAAATGATGCCCCGAATACTCAAAGTAGACCTTCTGGTACAAGGTCTACAAAAAGGCCACACGCCGGGGAGGACGAGGTGTTACCGAAGCCGAAAGTGAACACCGCTAGGAGAGGGAAGCGCTCCGGTACGAGGGGAGCGTGCTCGGGGGTGGTGCTTCGGTACCATGATCTGGGTGGGTCTGAGGCGGAGGCGGACGCGGCTGCCAAGTACCGTGCAACTGGTGATTCGCCGCCGCCTCAGACTCGAAGGAAGAAGCTCCTCAAAAAGCCCAAGGGGGCTTACTCTGGGCTGGCCGCAGCCAGGTTGAGGGCGAAGCTTTACCAGCTGGAGCCCCAATTTGAGGAGGTATGTGATGCCGATCCTGCGGCCAGTTACACGAGGGACCTTCCCGAACTCCGCCCCAGGGGGGGAAAGGGGGGGAAAAAGGGAAAAGCGGAGGGGGACCGGCGATCTCGCTCCGGCTCACGCTCTCGCTCGGGGTCGCGCTCCCCTGAGCTGATGGATGGACTAGAGGGTCAGCAGAAGGCTGACCCGATAGATGCCACCCGCATGGCGGCGAGGGACATCCTGGAGGCGACCAGGATATCCGGCAACATCAAGGGGGAGGTCCAAGGCCGGATGAACCGGGCCTGCCGCGCCATCTTGGGGCTGATGGACGAGGTAGAGGCCTCCAGAACCGAGAGCGAGGAGATCCGCATCCTTAAGGCGGACAACAAAAGGATGCGGGAGCAACTCGCTCTGAACTCGGCGGAGCTGAAGGCGCTCCGCATCGCCTTCAGCGAGCGGCAGATCCCGGCCGCCCCCCCTGTCGCTGCTGCCCTGCAGTTCGGGACCGCCGAGCTGACCGAGGCGATTGAAAGCATGAAGAGGGACCTGTTTCTTAGCCTGGGCAAGATGATAAGCGACAGGATGGAGGAGGTCAACAGGCGCCTCCCGGCGGAGCCCATCCTTCGCCCCCCGCTGGCACACGACAAGCGGGCTGCCAAGCCTGCCGTGTCGGCCCCCCCTCAGCGACAGGGGGCAGGTATTGCCCCGCCACCCCCGGCCCCGGTGGACCTCGAGCCGAAAGCCAGAGCCAGGCTAGGTGATGGGCGGGCCAACAAGAAGGCGGTGGCCCCAGCTCCCACTCCGGCCATCAAAAAAGCCGCCAAGGCCGCCAAGGCTGCCCCGGCCACGGAAGAGGGACCCGGCTCCTCGAGCCATATGCCACCTGCGCCCACACAAATGTCGTGGTCGCAGGTGGTTCGGAAGAAGGGTAAGGGCGCGGCCAAGCCCCCCCCTCCACCCCCTAAAGGGACCGGTAAGGCGGCGCACCGGCCGAGACCCGCCAAGTTGTCGGTCCCCAAGACGGCGGCGGTGGTGATCTCCCTAAAGAAGGGAGCCACCACCACCCTGCAGGCCACCATGGCTAAGGCCATTAATGGCCTTAGCCTGAGCGAGGTGGGCCTGCAGCACGTGCGGGTCAGGACCTCGATGACGGGCTCCCGGGTCATCGAGGTCCCCGGGGAGAAGGGCCACGAGGTGGCGGATACCCTTGCAGCCAAGCTGCAAGGGTTGGTGGGGGACGTGGCGGACGTCAGCCGCCCCGTCAAGATGGCCGGCGTCCAGATTTCCGGTCTGGATGAGTCGGCCACCAAGGAGACGGTGGCGCAGGCTGTTGCCGCGGCTGGGGCTTGCCAGCCTGAGCAGGTCAAGGTGGGGGCCGTCCGCGCCCTTTACGATGGCACTGGATCGGTCTTGATCCAGTGCCCCGTGCAGGCTGCGGTGACCCTTACCAAAGCCGGGAGGATCCTGGTGGGTTGGGCCTCCGCCAGGGTCACGGCGGTGGGGCCGACACCAATGCGGTGCTTCCGCTGCTATGGTGTCGGCCATTCGCGGGAGCTGTGCCCCTCCAAAGTTGACCGGAGCAATTTCTGCTTCCGGTGCAGCAAAGAGGGGCACAAAATGGCGGAGTGCTGGGAGAAGGCTTGGTGCGCCGTATGCCACCAGGCCAAACTCCCGGCAAACCACATGCTGGGGGGGAGGAAATGTTTCCCCCCCGCAACAAAAGGTCGACACCTGAGGCCGCAGCGTCCCCGCCCCCCCGTTGCTAATGAAAGTGGCCCCGCAGCGACCGCCGCCGGCCAGGCCCCCGAGGAGACCTGCATGGAGCTCTAAATGCCAGCACACCATTTAGAGCTCCTGCAGGCCAACGTCAACCACTGCGCCAGAGCACAAGACCTGCTCATGCAGGCAATGGCGGAGTGGTCGATTGACGTTGCGGTGGTCGCGGAACCCTACTTCGTCCCTCCCCTACCCAATTGGGTAGGGTCGACGGACGAGTGGGTTGCCGTGGCGGTGCCGGCGATCGGCGGCGGACCCCCTCTCGAGAGGATCGAGGGCGGCCCGGGGTATGTGGCGGCCGGATGGGGGAGCGACACCGTACTTGTTGCGGTGTACTTCTCCCCCAATAGGCCGCTGGCCGCCTTTGAGGCTTTCCTGGGGGTCCTGAGGGGGGTCGTGGAGAGGGCGGCCCCGCGCCATGTCATGGTCCTGGGGGACCTCAACGCCAAGAGTGCGGCGTGGGGATCCCCCATAACGGACGTGCGCGGGGAGGTGCTGACGGATTGGGTGGCGGCGGCGGGCCTGGTGGTCCTGAACCAGGGCAGCGCCAACACTTGCGTGCGGCGGCAGGGGGGGTCCATCGTGGACATCACGTTCGCGACCCCTGCCATTGCCGCGCGCCTCGCAGACTGGCGCGTCCTGGAGGACGTGGAGACCCTCTCCGATCACCTGTATATCAGGTTGAGGGTCTCCACAAGACCGGGCCAGCCGCCACCCAGTCCTCGGGGGGGGCGGGGAGGGGGGACGGAGGAGTTCCCCAAGTGGTCCCTGTCCCAACTGGACAGGGCCAAGGCGGACGAGGCGGCGATGGTGGAGGCTTGGTGTGCTGCCCCACCCGCCGCCTTGGGAGTGGAGGAGAGGGCGCGCCGGTTCCGCTCCGCACTGCAGGCCGTGTGCGGAGCGGCCATGCCCCGGGCGAAACGGCTCTTCGCCCGGAGGAAGGTCTACTGGTGGTCCGCCGAAATTGCGGCAGTGCGGACCACCAGTAACAGTGCCCGCCGCGCCTACCAACACTGTAGGCGCAGGCGGCACACTGCGGAGGAGGAGGAGAGGCTCTACGGGGCCCTCAAAGAAGCCAAGGGGGCCCTAACCCTGTCGATAGCAAAGGCCAAGGATGAGGCACACGCCTCATTCTTGGCCACGCTGGACAGGGATCCGTGGGGGCGGCCGTACAGGGTGGTGCGCAACAAAATGCGCACTGCCCCCCCCATGGACTCTCTAGAGCCTCCCCTCCTGAGGAGGGTCATCGAGGGGCTGTTTCCGGCAGCTCCCTCGATAACTCCCCCGGTGATGACCGAGCCACCGGGGGACTTGGAGGACCCACTCGAGCTCGCCATCGCATCGGTAAGCGATGACGAGTTCGAGAGGGCGGTGGATCGGCTCCGGGGCTGCAAGAAAGCCCCGGGGCCCGACGGAGTACCGGGCCGGGTACTCCCCATCGCCCTAAAACACCTCGGGGACCGACTCAGGCAGTTGATGGACGACTGCCTGAGGGAGGGACGGTTCCCGAGGGTGTGGAAGGAGGGGAGGCTCTGCCTCCTCCGGAAAGAGGGTCGACCCCCGGACTGTCCCTCCGCCTATCGCCCCATAGTGCTGCTGGATGAGGCCGGGAAGATGATGGAGAGAATCCTGGCCTCCAGGATCCAGCAGCATCTGGAGACTGCCGGCCCGAACGTCTCTGATAGACAGTTCGGGTTCAGAGAGGGGCGGTCTACGCTCGACGCGCTGAAGTCCCTTAGGGACTTCTGTGAGTACGCGTCGAGCAGAGGGGAGGGTGTCGTCGCGGTGTCCCTTGACATCGCAAACGCGTTTGGCACTCTCCCCTATGGGGTGATAAGGGAGGCACTTATTTACCACCAAGTGCCTCCCTACCTGCGGCGGGTCATAGAGCACTACCTGACCGAGAGGGTAGTGCTCTATGAGCAGAGGGACGGTCGACGGGGGTCGACGGCGATGGCCTGCGGCGTACCCCAAGGTTCCGTGCTCGGTCCGCTCTTATGGAACCTGGGGTACGATTGGGCCATCAGGGGGGAGTTGCTCCCACGGACGGCCACCATCTGCTACGCAGATGACACCATGGTGGCCGTGCGTGGGACCGACATGAGGGAGGTGCTGTGCCGGGCGGAAGCGGCGGCTGAGCTGACCATTTACCGGATTGGTCGGCTCGGCCTGAGGGTGGCGCTCCCGAAGACTGAGGCGATAGTCTTCGGGGGCCGGGGGTGGAGGCTGCCGGCGGGTTTGGCGCTCACCCTGGGGGGGGAGTCGGTCCCGATCAAGCCCCACATAAAATATTTGGGGCTTGATCGGGACCGACGATGGAATTTCGGGGAGCATTTTTCACAATTGGCTCCCCGAATTGTGGGCGCCGCGTCGGCACTGAGCCGGCTGCTGCCGAACGTGGGTGGGCCGGGCTCCTTGTGCCGCCGGCTGTATGCCGGCGTTACAAGGAGCATGGCTCTGTACGGGGCCCCCATCTGGGCGGACAAGCTGTCCGCCCGGAACAGGGCCCTGCTACAGAGGCCACAGCGGGTGGTGGCCCTCCGTATTGTGAGGGCCTACATGACGGTGGCCCACGCCGCGGCCTGCCTCCTCGCCTGCACCCCGCCCTGGGAGTTGGACGCAGAGGTGCAGGCGGAGACCTACGCAGTTAGGTCCAGGGCCCGGGCGAGAGGAGAACGCCCGGACCCTGAGGAGGTGGAGGAGACGCGCCGGATGACGGAGCGCCGACTGCGGGACAGGTGGAAAGCGGACCTGGAGGACTCCCCCTATGGGACTCGGACCATAGGGGCGGTCCTCGGGTCGTTTGACACCTGGTTGGGGAGGGCAGTCGGCGCTACGTCGTACCGGCTTGTGCAGGTATTGACCGGACACGGATGCTTCGGTCATTACCTGCACAAAATTGGGAGGGAGCCCGGCCCGCAGTGCCATGAGTGCGGCGATCC